>JAZKJV010006255.1:0-501902 GCA_037367405.1 Ottelia alismoides | reverse complement strand
TCAATAGACTATCAACCCTCTGAGGCATTCTCCTGTGGTTTCATCTTGCTCCTTAGGGAGTAGGGGTTCCACGGTAAAATCCGTGTTTTTAAAGTTTTTCTCTTCTATTTCTGATACGCTTCTGTTTTTTTAACACGGTATTAGAGCGGGTTCGATTCTCGAGGGTTTTATTGTATTCTTTTTTGAGAATCAAGATTTAGTTCTAGGGTTCCTTGTTGGAACCCTAATTTCATGAAGATTAAAGGAGTAGATTCATTCTTTGATTGTTAGTTTTGAAGATTATTTATCGTCATGAAGACCATCGATATTCCATATTCGATTTATATGTTCTACGGTTCAATCTCTGATCATCACAAGAAGTCCATGGACTTCTCCAGGCTTCGGCAGCGCCTTCGCGCGCTCCTCTTTCCAATCCCGTGGCAGGGCTCCCTCTCCAGACGGGACTCGCCTCTAGCCCCGCGGATTTTGCGCTACACCTACAAGTGGCGACATGTGCCACAAAGCTCCATCTTCATTCTCAGTCGGCTGCAGTTTCATCACGCAGGCATTATCGCTGTGCAACCTACACAGGGCGAGCTCGAGGCCGCATCAACGGGACGACGGTGACCCTCCATCCCAACAAGGCGACGACGCGGTCCCATCTCCAGGCTGCGTGCACAGAGCTCCGGGCGGAGCTCATGATCTCTCATTGTTGGCGTCGTAGCCTCTAGGCGATCCAGATCGGGCTCCCAGTGGTGGAGCTCCTCCACCGCAATGCTTATTTCTCGACTTCTTTCTCGTCTCTCGGAGACGGTGCGAGGGCTCTCCTAAGGCGGCGAGCCTCCTCTCGCGTCCTCCTTCCAAAGGAGGCGGCTCATCCTTTGTCCTAAAGCATCCCCAGGCGACGCGCAAGTTCCTTACGCCTACTTGTCTCTAGGCGGCTCCTGTGTCCTTGGCGACGCCGCACAGGTGATCCCCAATCGGGGGAGGTAAGTTCGTAAGTAGGGTTTGGAAACCCTAACCCTGTTCCCTTTCCAAAGGGTGGGTTGGGATTAAATAAAAAGGGGTGGGCTTGGTCAGTTAAAAAAATGGGCCAAATGAGCCTAACCATGCGGTGTTAAAAAATGAGGAAGGTCAAAAGAAATATGGAGAACCCAGTCCGCACGTTAGGAAAAAATTTTTTAGAGTAGGGAAAGAATGACCATGTTGGGCATTAGTTATGTAATCCAAATGGGTCGTGAGTTACATTAAAAAAAGGGAGAGAGAGATTGGGCCCCTGTTTGGGCCGAGATTCATGTAAAGAAAAAGAGGCGCGTACATACAAAAGCGTACACAATTTAAAAAATGTGTTTAAAATTTTTTTGTGAAAGCCAAAAAAGGTTGAAACACTTAAAAATGATTAAAAAATGACGACTATAAAAAATGAAAATATCCGGGATTTTTTTTGAAAAGAAAAGCCGAAAATATTATTAATATTGTCGGCTTATTTGGTTATTCCCCCATCAATATTGTCTTCTCCCAACTTGGTTGGCGTTCCGACAAGTATGAGAGAAATGGGGAGTATGTGTAGAGTCACAGGTCGGATCCAGATTCCACATTCAGATGTCAGATTCTCCATACCAGCCAGTTTCCAGACTCTACAGATGATCAGTTGTTCAGACTCGACACAGATGTTTTCCGAGTGTTCAGTTTTAGACACGCACATGGATGCGATCCTTTTCAGATGTGCACACGTATGCCATCTTATGTCGAGGTCCCCACCATTTCTTCTTGTTTTGTCGGCCAGAGTTTTCATGTGAGCCATAGGGACTCTAGAGTAGAGGACCATCCCCTTTTCCATGTTGGCTAGGGTTTTCATGTGGTATCATAGGGATTTCAAAGTATAGGACCATTCTCTGTGCCAGATGGGAGAGACCCAGTTCTCCGACGAGGAGACTTTTCAGACTCCATTCTCAATGACCGTGGACTTCGATGAGGATTGCACTTTCACGACCTTTTTCAGTTCGACCCTTTTCAGAGATGGAGCAACTGTCCACATTATTGTGGCGAGCCATAGTACTCCGACAAGGAGACTCATTTCCAGTTGCAGTGACTCTGACAGGCTCAATTCAGAGCACATGCTCTCCGACGAGGAGATTCAGTTGACTCACACTCCAGTCCGTTCGTTCTCCTCACCTGCACGACATGAGAAGCAACGTCCTCGATGGCAGCCGACAGTTGTGCGCATTGAGTTGATATTGTCTGTAGTGTCCTATAGCGTGAGTTGAGTTTCTTTCTGTTTGTCCACGCTGAGCATTGCATGTTCCATCTTGAGGGGGAGTGGTTGGAGTATTTGGTTGTGCATCTATTATGTTGTAGATGGGTAAATGGATACCCCCAGGATCCATTTACCCATCCATATGTTTAGTCCCTCATCTACCAGTGCTGGGACTTGGAGGCACTGTGGAGGCTATATAAGGAGCCCGAGACCTCCTGTATTCATTGAGAAAGTTCAATAGACTATCAGCCCTCTGAGGCATTCTCCCGTGATTTCATCCCGCTCCTTAGGGAGTAGGGTTTCACGTAAAATCCCGTGGGTTCTTAAAGTTTTTCTCTTCTATTTCTGATATGCTTCCACATTCTGTATTTTCTAACAATAAAAGAACAAAGGATTGCTGTGTACAGTTTATATATGGGATACCATAAACTTCAATAACCAAGATCCGTTTATTCCATATTACCGACAGGTTTATAGATGAGCTGGACAACCTTATGCTTCTATATTTAGACATCGGTTAATTTGGGTTTTGCTTGTGCAGAAATTTCCCACTGTAGAAACTTGCAGATATTGCTCTAATGTTCCTCACACTATTACCTTAAATTTTCTTCTTGAACTTTGATTCGTAGCTAATTTATTTCGTTAGTAATTGCCTTTCATCTTTTTTGAGAATTTGTAAAATTTAGTTGAGAAACAGTCCTTTGGTCACGTTTCTTTCTGCAATCATTATTATTAGATGAACTATGGTAATAATGTCAAAACCACTAGCATTCGATTTGTCTTATTTCTGCAGGAAGTTATAGTTGGTCCTTTTTTGTACTGTTGGGGCTGGTGCAAAGATAGGAAATGCAACCATATTGCATCCTGGAGTCACATATTTGGCGACACAGAGTTAGGGGAGCATTGTGTCATAATGACGTAAGTATAGTTACTTGACTGGTGTTCATCTTTTTTCCAGCTATTATAAGATCTATTTGAATAGCAGATAAAGGTTTGTCATTATATTCCAAGTGCTCGCTGCTGCATTGGATTAAAATACAATTTATTACTGTTACTATGTTTTGTATCTTTTATATATTTTATATTTGTCTGTTTCCGTTATGTATTTATCCAACATGTTACCTCCTATGTTGGAGTATTTGTTATGTGCGCCTATTGAGTTGTAGCAGGGTAAATGGATCCTGGAGAAGATCCATTTACCCCCACCAGTTGTTTAGTCCCACATTGTCCAGTGGTGGGACTTGGAGGCTCTGGAGAGGCTATATAAGGAGCCCCAGACCTCCTGTATCCATTGAGAAAGTGCAATGCATAACACGCCCTTTGAGGCTTCTCTCGTGGTTTCATCCCGCTCCTCACGGAGTAGGGTTCCACGTAAAATCCCACGTTCTTCGTTGTTGTTTATCATTTATCCATGTTTCGCTTCCGCTTCCTATTTTCTAACATCCTATATAAGAGAATCCTAAGGCTTTATGAATAATCAAGTTCTCTCTTTTCACCATCATGGTATCGGAATGATGGTCCTAGAATGGATCTTCGTATTCCACGCAAGCTTTAAACCCCACCCGCCGACCTCTCCTCTTCTTCATGTGCCATCGCCGACCGAAATCAGACACCGCCGCGCCACCACAGGCCACCGCGGGGACCTCCCCAGCCGCTGCAGGCCTCCGTCGGCCCCTCACGCGCCACCCAGGCCACCACCGACACCTCCCCAGCCACCGCCATGGGCTACTGCATGTCCCAACAACCTCCCCACGTGCCCATGCATGCCTCCGTGCAACTCTGTGGCCCGAACGACCAATATGAAACGGTCTGATTTTGATTGAAAATGCGATTTCAGATCTATAAATACCGTTTTCTGGCTCTATTGCGGCTTGAGGAGTGACGAGGATGGTTGTATGAGTCTACACATACAACCAATCCTCCATATGATCGTGTAGGGTTGCTACAATCATCTACTCCTAGACGAGTTCTGTTTTTTTGCCTTCTTCCATTGTGTCAGAGAACAAGGGGGATCTTTTTCTTCATCCGATTCCTTCAAGGGCCCAGTTCCCATTGTGAAGATGGATGGGACCAACTATGAGTTGTGGTCCATGCAATTTCTCACCTTTATGCAGTGTAATAAAAGGAGCACATTTTGACACAGCCAGAGCGGACCGATAAGACTGGGATTAGTGCTTCATGGAAGCAATATGACGCTGTTATAAAATAGAAAGCGGAAGCGGAATAACATAATAAAGAAGAATAATCACGAAGAACACAAATATTTTTATGTGGAACCCTACTCCGTGAGGAGCGGGATGAAACCACAGGAGAAGCCTCAACGGGGCGGATATTCTATTAGAATTTCTCAATGAGTACAGGAGGTCTGGGGCTCTTTATATAGCCTCTCCAGAGCCTCCAAGTCCCACCCACAGGCGGATGGGACTAAACACTGGATGGGGTAAATGGATCTTCTCCAGGATCCATTTACCCTGCTACAACTCAATAGGTGCACTACCAAATACTCCAACACTCCCCCTCAAAGCTGGAGCATGCAATGCTCAGCTTGGACAACAAACAGAAAGAAACTCGACTCACGCTACAGGACGCTACGGACAATATCAACCCAACGTGCACATGCTGCAGTCGAGGACGTTGCTTCTCATGCCGTGCAGGTGAGGAGGACGAACGGGCTGGAGTGTGAGTCAACTGAAGACTCGGAATCTGACCATCGAGTCTGAAACTGCACCTGAAGTCTCCTCGTCGGAGAACTGGGTCTCTCCCATCTGGCTCAGAGAATGGTGCACTGCTCTGGTGTACCTATGATACCACATGAAAACCCTTGCTCTCAAGGGAATGGTCCTCTGCTCTGGAGTCCCTATGGCTCACATGAAAAACTCTGGCCTGACAACTAGAAGAATGATGGGGACCTTTGACAATGATGGCAACTTATGCTCATCCGACAATGACCGCACACTCGTGCGTGTCTGAAACTGGAGTCTCTCTCTAGAGATCTCGAAAAACTGGGCCTCTCATGATGGAGTGCCTCGAACTTGGACTCTGACCAATCTGTCGAGTCTGAACAACTGCGCATCAAACTGAGACTCGGAATCTGAACTTCGAGTCTGGAACTTGCGCATGAAGAATCTTCATCTGAGAACGTGTAGAGTCTGGAAATCGGCTGGTCTGACGAATCTCTGAATCTGGAAGATCTGAATGAGGACCTGTGACTCTACATATACTCCCCCTTTCTCCCATACTTGTCGGAAAATTAACATCGACAAAGTTGGGAGAAGACAAGATAAATAAGGGGTAAAAACAAGACCATGAAACTCATGGCTTTGTCATTTTTTTTAATAGCCGCCATGATGATTTTTTTTTGTTGTTGTTGTTTTTTTTATCATAAGCCGTTCAACCTTTTTTTTATACGGCTTATTTTTTTACAAAAAATTTGCGTACGGCTTTTTTTTGTACGCGCCTCTTCAATTTTTTCTTTTCTTTTTTTTCAAAAAAAAAACCTTCTTCCCCCTTTTTTTTACATTCAGCCCAAATGTGGCCCTCAAACTCAGCCGCCATCTCGCTTCTCAAATCAGGCCCCCTTTTTTTTTATCGCCACCTTTTTTTTAATAAGAGGCCCATCGGCCCCCCCCTTTTTTTTAATCGAAACTAGGGTTCCCATCAGGGAACCCTCTCTGGAAAAACCGCCGCCACGCTGGGATTCGCCGCTCCGCTGGGATTCGCCACTCCGCTGGGGTTCTGCTAATATGGCGCTAGTGCCGCGCGCGCCTGTAGAAGCGCGATGGCTCTTGAGGAGATCACCTCCGCCTGGAGGCGTTGAAGGTGCTGCGCCAGGAAGGAGCTTTGCGCGAGGGCTGGATTGCCACGCAGATCGCCGCTCGCCTGGGGAGAGATGGCTCGCGCGAGGGCTGGACTGGGGACTTGGGATTGCTCCCTGGACATGGAGGGACCTGGGATCGCCGCCTCGAGGGAGGATGACGCCTGCGGGATCGTGGGGAGGCGCCTGGGGATTCACCGCCGGAGTCGGGGGTGCACGCGCGCCTTGGTGATGTACGCCTGGAATCGCGAGGGAGGACTGCTTCCTGCGGCTCCTGCGACTCGCACCGCCTGCGTGCGAGGGACTTTGCACTCCTGCGATGCCTGCGCGCCTGATGCGCACTGATCGGGTATGTGCGCACGATGCGTATGCGCCTGAGGGCGTAGGAGGACGCCTGGATCTGGACATTGCGTGCGTGAGATGCGATCTGGACGGTGCCCTTGAGCAAGGCTCGCTGGAATGAGATACGGCTGTAGCGCCTCCGCCGGGAGGTTGAAGATGCCGCATGCTCGACATTCATATGCGCCTGGAGATAGGAGATTTTGCTGTGACTGGAACTATAGATCTAGGGTTACAGAAACCCCTCGAAATCTGGAACCAAACCTTCAGGTCTTCAAACAATAATCAATTCTTGAAAACTAACGATGAACAACATATCTCTGAATCTCAGAAAAAAATAATGAACATGAAAATCCCGAGAACCGGACCCGCTCTGATACCATGTTATAAAATAGAAAGCGGAAGCAGAATAACATAATAAAGAAGAATAATCACGAAGAACACAAAGATTTTTATGTGGAACCCTACTCCGTGAGGAGCGGGATGAAACCACAGGAGAAGCCCTCAACGGGGCGGATATTCTATTAGAATTTCTCAATGAGTACAGGAGGTCTGGGGCTCTTTATATAGCCTCTCCAGAGCCTCCAAGTCCCACCCACAGGCGGTATGGGACTAAACACTGGATGGGGTAAATGGATCTTCTCCAGGATCCATTTACCCTGCTACAACTCAATAGGTGCACTACCAAATACTCCAACAGACGCGTATGCACGTGTTTGGCTCTCTGAAACTCTCACCATAAAGATTGCCAACGATATTGTGAGTCATCCCACCGTCAAGGCGATGTGGGATATTTTGGCAGCTACCTATGCACAATCGAAGAATGATGGCAAGATTCTTCAGCTTCTGTTTGACATATTCATGGCCAAGCAGAATGACCGTCCCTTACACACCTTTTAATCTTCTCTACGAGGCATGTTTGAGAAGCTTCACAACTTCATGCCCGTTACTACATCCACAGTGCAACAGATGGCCTACAGGAACTCCACGATGGTTGGAATTTTCTTGGATGCACTTGACCCAAAATATGAGATCGCCTGTGCGCAACTTCTTACGGGGGCAACCATACCTCCCATGGAGGAGGGGTACCGTCGCCCCAGCAAGCTTTTTATTCCACGCACTGCCACCACACACCCTCCTGAGCTATGACTGCATCTCGTGACAGAGGAGGTTCTACACTATTCAGAGGGCGTGGTCACTATGTCAGAGGGAGTGGACATCAACGTGGCCCCTGCACCTATTGTCATCACCCAGGATACTTTGAGGACACATGGAGCATGGATACCCGGCATCGGCTCAAGTAGCGAAGCTGATTGAGCCTCCAGATACTTTGGCTCCTTAGGCAAATCCACGCCTTGATGACATTTTGTCTCGTATACAGGAGATAATGACTCCTGTTGCCGGTACCAGCTCTACATGATCCATAGATGTTGCAGTTGCTGCTAGAGCTTCTTCGCGCTCCTAAGGTATCGGTGATTGAAACCGACATTTAGGGCCTTGATGCAGATCGAACCGATTTCATGAATCGGTGCATTATGTGCCCTCCCCGCATATGCCCCACATACTACTCCAACATCTCCAACTTTCATATCCTCTTGTGGAAAAGTAAAAGAGATCCGTGCTTTCATCTTAAACCTAGAGCTCTCTTATATAGGAGAAAAGCTCTAGGGACAAATTACATAAATAACCGAAAGAATAGAAAAATTACAGAAGAGATAAATATCTCAACACTCCCCCTTAAGGTGGAGCATAAATATCTATCATGCTCAACCTAGAAGAACGATGAAACGGTCCCTTTGCAAGAGCTTTGGTGAACATATCAACAATGTGATCACTTGAAGCAACATAAAAGGTGGAGATAAACCCCTTTTGAATCAAATCACGGGTATAGTGGCAGCCAACCTCAATGTGCGTTGTTCTTTCATGAAAAGCAGCATTATTTGCTATAAACAATGCAACTTAATTATCACATTGTATATGCATAGGAAGTGGCACCTCCGTAATTAGGTCAGTCAGAACTGGCTTAACCCACATCATTTCTGTGCTCCCCTGTGCCATTGCCCTATGCTCTGATTCCACGCTTGATCTAGCCACAACAATCTGTTTCTTGCTTTTCCATGAAACCAACGAGCTGCCTACAAACACAATGAAGCCTGAGGTTGATTTCCTATCCTTGGGACAACCAACCTAGTCTGCATCCGCACATTCTGACACTGTCAAGCTTTTGTCTCTCCTGAATAGAAGTCTTGCACCCGGAGAAGACTTGAGATACATCAAGATCATGTTGACTCATCCGTGTGAGACTGCCTAGGTTGCTCCATAAATTGGCTAACCCTGCTGACAACAAACGATATATCAGGCCTGGTACCAGCTTTCTGTATTGTCTCTTATCTATCTCTGCAGAGTCATCATCATATAGCCGTGCATTGGGATCCATCGGAGTAGTAGCAGGTCTACATCCTATCATACCCGTCTCGGATAAGAGATCAGTGACATATTTCCTTTGCGTCATTACCATTCCCTACTGGTTCATTGCAAATTCTAGACCAAGGAAATACCTCAACTTACCAAGATCCTTGGTTACGAACTGTTGTCCAAGAAAATCCTTGGCTGCATGTGTGCCTTCGTTATCACTGCCTATGACAACAATATCATCAACATAAATCAAAATAGCAACAACACCCTTCTGGGTCCTCTTAACAAACAGAGAATGATCCGCAGTAGATTTGACAAAACCCTGTAGTTCAATCAACTCTGAGAGCTTCTGAAACCAAGCCCTCAGATTCTGCTTAAGGCCATATATGGCCTTATGAAGTTTGCACACCATATTAGACTCCCCCTCAACAGTGAATCCTGGTGGCTGCTGCATATACACTTCTTCGTGCAAATCGCCATATAGGATTGCATTCTTGACATCTAATTGGAAAAGGGGCTAGTCCTTTACCTCAACAACGACAACAAGGATGGGTAATGTAGAGTGACACGCAACAGGAGAGAAGGTGTCTTGATAGTCCACCCCATAAGTTTGAGCGAATCCACGAGCAACCAACCGGGCCTTGTATCTATCCACGGAACCATTTGCACGGTGTTTAATTGTAAACACCCATTTACTGCTAACAACAGAAGCACCTGGTGGAGGAGAGATGACACTCCACGTACCACGAGATTGTAAAGCGGCTACTCTGTAAAGCTTCCTGATAGGACCTCGATATCTGTATAACAGATAAGGCAACAACAAATCTCTGAAAGTTCCCAGATAACTGTGCCAGAGAGACATGAGAGTAAAGAGGATGCATTGTATAGGCACGTCGCTTACGCCGTAGAGCAATAGGAACATCCACCTCCACTGTATCCTCAGGAACAATATCATCCATAGCATCCTGCACACTTAAATCACCAGTGCTATCAGTAGAACTCAAATGCTCAAGACATACCTTGGGCGTGCTAGATGTTGGTGAAGGCACATGAGCACGGGGCCGATGCTGATAAACCTGTGGAAAGAAGGGAGGTGTGGCAGGAGGTAGAGGTGGGGTAGTGGAGGTAATGGATGTGATGGTGGTGGTGGAGTAAAAGATATAGGAGGCGGTGACATGCAAACCTCTTCTCCACTCTCTGAGGGAATGAGCTTGTCACCTGTAGGAGAAAAATACATGATGGATTCAAAAAGGTGACATTAGCACTAACATAATACCTTCGCCGAACAAGGTCAAAGAGACAATACTCCTTTTGGATCTTGGAATACCAATAAACACACACTTGACTGCTCTAGGAGAGCTTGTCAAAACCTGGAGACATCTGATGGACAAAAGCAACACAACCAAACACATGAGGTGTGGGAGAAAAAAGATCCTTCTCGGGAAATGCAATCGAGAACGGAATCTTTTCTCCCAGAATCGATGAAGGCATATGGTTCACCAAATAAGACACAGTGAGAACAACATCCCCCCAGTATGAGTGGGGAGCACAACTCTGAATCAAAAGAGTTCTGGTGACATCCAAGAGATGGCGATGTTTCCTCTCAGCCACCCCATTCTGTTGGGATGTATAAGCACACAATGTCTGGTGCACAATGCCATATGATATAAGAAATTTAGTAAGTTGAGTACTACATAATTCAAGTGCATTATCAGAATGCATATAATTGACATTTGCAGAAAAGACATTTCTTATTTCATTAATGAAAGACTGAATGATAGGACTAGCATCAGGCTTGTTCTTAAGCAGAAAGATCCAAGACAATCTAGAAAACTCATCAACAAGTACAACAAGAAGATAAAAACGATGTCCCTGAAGATCAGGAACACGACTAGGACCCCAGATATCTGAATGAATCAACTCAAAAAGACCATGGCTACTTTGATCCTGACGACTCTGGAATGTGGACCTATGACGCTTCCCAAGCTGGTGGGCCTCACAATGAAAGGTAGAGCGAGGAGAGATCTGAGGAAGAACATGACGCAACTTTTGCAGAGGAAGATGACCAAAACGAAGGTACCACATATACAGAGAGACATATCCAGTGCGAAGAGATGAGACAGCAGCACATGGAGATTGCACTGGTCTGTATAGGCTTCCTTGCTCATGGCCAGAGCCAATCACCCTGCCCGTTAGAATATCCTGAAACACAAGAACAGAGCGGCCAAATATGGCACGACAAATCTTTGGTGATTTGACTAATAGATAATAGATTCATAGAGAATCCATGCGCGTAAAGAACATTTTGAAGCCGTATTTCATCCCCCTGACCAGTGATGGGGGAGTGAGTCCCATCAACAATCACCACAGATTTGCCTGACTGAGTCGGGCTATAGGTATTAAATTGACCTCTGTCACCACAAAGATGATGGGATGCTCCTGAATCCATGATCCACTCTGACAAGTCTGCCTTGTAACAACTAGTAAAAGCATATGTTGTACCTGATGAGGATGTAGTAGTTGAGGCTGCTACCTCTGAAGATCTCGACTGTGAGCTGGATGACCTTGGAGATGGCATAATCTCCTTGAGGCGTGCAACCAACTCGTCAAACCTCTGGTCAGATGTGTCAGAAGAGCTGCCGCCCTGTTGGATATGTTCTGCCACACGTGCTGAAGCTGGAAACCCATGCTTAGAATAACATGTTTCCTCTAAATGACCTGGCCTGTGGCATTAAGTGCGGGGCTGACGAGGGGGTCTACTGCCCCCCTCCTCTTCCACGGCCTCCTCGACCACGGAAATGCTCAGAGCTCCCCCTACCACGAGATGCTGCCATGGCTGAAGAAGTCTATGATAGAGCCACCCGAACGAATGGAGAGTCTGCTCAATCGACGATCTGCCTCCTCCATCGAAGGTATAGTGGCATCAGTAAGAATCTGCGTTCTAGCTGCATCATACTATGGATCCAGTGCTGCTAGAAAGATTCCCGTCATCATGAAATCCCTATATGCCTTGTGTTGCTCTGGTGTTACTGTCAGGGGAATGTAACCATGTAACTTTTCAAACATACCCCTTAGGGAAGTGTAAAGGGTATGGAGAGGACAACCATTCTACTTAGAGGTGAAATATCGTGTTGAAGTTGCAGGATCTTTGACTCATTCTTCGTCGGAGAATATGTAGCGCGAGAATGTCCCATATAGCCTTTGATGTGGGCTGACTCAAAATGTCATTGGCTATCTCCATGGATACAGTTCCAGATAGCCATACTCGTGCATACACGTCGTCTGCCTCCCATGAAGCGTTAACCCCAGTCTTGTCAACATGATCCTCCTGTGTGAGGATATGTTTCTTGCCATTACATTGCATTAGACTCATGAACTGCATGGCCCACAAATCATAGTTAGTTCCATCCATCTTCACAATGGGTGTTGGACCTTTGAAGGCGCTCAAGGATGGAATATCTACCTTGTTGTCAAACATGATGACAACACTCTCTCAAAACTGAGGTTACAAACTTGAACAAAGATCGTCTACACGGACATATAGGAAGATGGTTGTGGGTGTAGACTCATACCACAATTACTTTCATTCTCTGAAGGCTCCTTCAGAAGGCTAGGGTATTTATAGGTTGTCGATGCACACCCTAGAGATTCACGCCAAAGCTCAACGTGGGGCTTGTGGAAATGTTATCACAGGTACAAGCATGCGGGGAGCGCATAGTGCGCAGGTGTGCGGAACCGCACAGTGGTGCGCTGGAACGCGCATGCGCATGGAGACGTGCTGGTGCAGGCACGGGACTGCACGTAGGCGTGCAGTGCTCGTAGGCGCGGTACACGCACAGGGGCGCGCTAGAGCATGCGACGCAGGCGCACGGATGCACGCAGTCGCGTGGGGGACGCATGCGCGTTGGGGGCGCATTCGTGCCAACGCGGGCCCGCGGAAGAGGTGCAGCAGCAGTGACTCCTTGAGACGATGCGAAGGGTTTTGGTGGGGACTAGGGTTTCGGGTACAGGCTCTGGTCTAGGATCGTCGCTCTGATACCATGTGGAAAAGTAAAAGAGACTCGTGCTTTCATCTTAGCCCTAGAGCTCTCTTATGTAGGAGAAAAGCTCTAGGGACAAATTACATAAATAGCCGAAAGAATAGAAAAAGTACAGAAGAGATATAAATATCTCAACACCTCTCATTCATGTGCTTAATTCTGTAGATTTGCCTCTTCCCCCTTTCAGTTGTAAGAATATGACATGCATTTGTATACAATTGCAATGCATTATACCATTATACACATGCAATATTTTATGTTTATCTCATGTATTGTTTTCATGAGTATATGCAATGTATCGTCAAATATTTTAATATATGACGAATGGGGTTTTGCTCATGTGGTGCATGCATGTGTAATGAAATTTTATTTTTACGAATCATTTAATATGTGAACTTTTTATGACTAAATGTCTTTTTTTGTGATTAAATGTTAGGCAATTAAAAGTATGTACTGAACCATCTAACATGAACCATTTTCTTAGATCTTTAACTCCACTTAGATACATAAATTCAGTAGTAATGTTATTCATAGATATTTATTTACTTTTAGTTATAAATTAGAAAATCGCATATAACCATATATACCTCGCATATGCCTCCCACTTACTGCTTATTCCGTATTCGGTGGCCTGTCTGAATGCGTACGCATACTGCTTTCCTGAACTTTGCTGCAATCTGGTCCAATCTCCACATGTTGGTGTTTCTACTATTCCTCCTGGACATGTCTCACCATATCTGTGGCATCTCCCTTTTGGACACTTTCTTCTACATAAGTTGTGTCATGTCCTCCCACATATTTCTACGAGATCCTCTTTACAGTATGAGGCTTGCTAGCTTGGGAAGGATCAATGCTCGTCGTTTCCATCTCGTCAGGGTACGAGCAATACTCAGTTGTTTGAGCTCCTTTATTTATATATTTGGGGTCTGAGTCGTGTTTCTGATCACCAGGGACATTGTTTTTATCTTGTTGCTGTTGATGGCTTTTCTAGACTTTATTGGGTATTTTTGTTAAAGAATAAGTCTGAGGCTAGTTCTGTTATTAAAACCTTTATTACTGAAATAAAGAACATTTTTTCTGCTAATATCAAATTTTTACGATCCGATAATGCTTTAGAGTTATGCACTTTACAACTATCCGAGTTTCTCAGGTCTCTTGGCATTATACACCAGACCTCGTGTGCCTATACTTCGCAGCAGAACGGTGTTGCTGAACGCAAATACCATCATTTACTTGATGTGGCTCGGACCCTTCTGATTCAGAGTCGTGCTCCTCAATCTTATTGGGGTGATACGGTTCTCACTGCTTGTTACTTGGTGGACCACATGTCATCTTTAGTCTTAGGAGGAAAGGTCCCTTTCTTGATTGCATTTTCCGAGGACCTATTCTCCCTTACACCCCGAGTGTTTGACTTTGTGGCTTTTGTTCACAATCTGACGCTTGGTAAATACAAGCTCTCCCCTAGAGCTGTCAAATGTGTTTTAGTTGGCTACTCTCATACCCAAAAGGGGTATCGATGTTTTGATCTGCTTAAGTGAAAATACTTTGTCAGTGCTGATGTCACTTTCTTTGAGTTTTATGCATTTCTCTCCCTCAGGTGACATGATGACCCCATCTGACTCTGGAGAGGAGGTATCAGTGCCTCCTTCTCCTAAGGTTGCACCACCTCCAGTATGCGCACCACCATCTCTACCTCCTTTACCACCTCCACCACCACCACCAGTACCTACACCTGCTTCTGTGGTTGCTCCTGGACCTCCACCTAGTACTTTGATTCAGTTTTGCCATGCATGTTTACTCGCATGTCTCGCTCTATTCCCCCTGCTCATGGGCCTTCCCCATCATCCAATATGCCTCATGTATGTAATAAGCACATTGTTTCTACTAATGGCACTACTGAGTTGTCTATGCAGCAAGATTCTTTACAGGATGAGCATATATCCTCTCATGAAGGTAGTTTACATGTTCATGAGGTGGCTGATGCTCTTGATGTGCCTATTGCTTTGCGGAAGCAAAGACGTACTTGTGCTACATATCCTCTTGTAACACATGTCTCCTTGAGCAGACTTTCAGAGGACTTCAAGAGATTTATTGCTGTGCTTTCAGCTGTGGAGTTACCACAGACATATTAGTATGTACTACATGACAACCAGTGGCATCTTGCCATGGAGGAGGATATGACTGCATTACAATCGCATGTTACTTGGAGCCTTGTTACAACTCTTGCTGCATCTATTGCGGGATGCAAGTGGGTGTTCACGGTGAAGCACCGGGCAGATGGCAGTGTAGATCGCTACAAGGTGATACTTGTGGTACGTGGGTTCACTCAGTTATATGGAGTGGACTATCATGATACCTTCTCTCCAGTGGCTAGGCATTCTACTATGCACATACTTTTTTCAGTTGCTGTGACACGGGATCGGCATCTCTACCAGCTTGATGTGAAGAATGCCTTTCTTTATGGTGATCTACAAGAGGTTGTTTACATGTAGCAACCACCTGGGTTCGCTGATGAGGAGTGTTATAATGTTTGCATGCTTCACAAGGCTATCTATGACCTTAAACATAGTCTAAGAGCATAGTTTCAGAAGTTCTCGGACATGATAGAGCAACATGAGTTTGTGAGATCGACTGTCAATCATTCACTTTTTGTTTAGAAGACTCAGAGAGGTATAGTTGCCATAGTTGTTTATGTTAATGACATCATTGTTACATGGGATGACATGCATGGCATCCGAGCTTTTAAGGATTTCCTAGATTGACAGTTTGTGACCAAAGACCTTGGTAGCCTACGCTACTTCGTTGGACTGGAGTTTGCCAGAAACTAGCGAGGTCTTGTGATGACCCAAAGGAAGTACGCTACAAATCTTCTCTTTAGGACATGCGTGGCAGATTGTAGACCTGCTACTACTCCCATGAATTCGAGCATGATGCTATATGATGATGATAATATGGAGGTAGACAAGAGGAGGTATATGGAGCCCATTGGGAAGCTCCTTTACGTGACTATTACCAGGCCAAATATATCTTTTGCAATGAGCAAAGTGAGTCAGTTTATGGAGTGGCCTAAACATGCACATATGGATGCAATCCATATGATTCTGAGGTATCTGAAGGCCTCACCTGGCACTGGTCTTCTTTTCAGCTGGGGGTACATCCCTTATGGTTGCAACTTGTGCAGATGCAGATTATGCGGGATGCCCCAAGGATAGGTAATCTACTTCTGGCTTTGCAGTGTTCATAGTGAGTTCCTTGGTGTCAAGGAAAAGCAAGAAGTAGATAGTGGTTGCCAGATCCAGTGCAGAATCAGAATACATGGCCATGGCACATGTTAGTATAGAGATGATGTGGGTCAAATCTATTCTTTCTGACCTGATAGTTGAGGTGCCTCTTCCCATGCACCTCTAATGCAACAACTAGGTTGCGCTATTCATCCCCAACAACCCTACTTTCCATGAGAGAACCTTGCATATAGAGGTGGACTGTCACCATACTCGAAACATGATACAGAAGGGTCTCATCTCTGCTACTCATGTGAGCTTAGGAGACCAGACAACCATTGTTCTTACCACGGCTCCAGGCAGAGGGCCTTACCAGAGATGTTGTTCCAAGCTGATCATGATTGATATCTATGCTCCAACTTGAGGGGGAGTTTTGAGATATTTTCCAAGCTGAACGGAGGGCCTCCTTGCAACATATTAGAGGAGTTGGTACACATAAGACATAGGTTTGATGCCTAAGGTGCGGCATGTTCGACCACTTTGCTCAAGATTGCCATGACCCAATCGTGTGCTTCTGCTACGAGAAGAATGGTAACCGATGACGGAGCTGTGTTGTGGTTAGGGCATAACACAAAAAAGAAGAGGTCAAAATCACGAGAGAGGGGGTCTCTGATATCGTACAATGGAAATTGAGAATGGTAATTTATTAATATTGGTGGGTGAAATGGAGAGCGGGGTGGCTACGAAGAAGGTGGAGGTTTTAACCTTGTAGTGGTTGTTGTCAACAATGGGAAGGAGTTTGTAAGGGATGTGATTGCGTTGTTATAGACCCCTATTATGACTAGGTGTTATTGGCTGGTGATATCATGCGATTTGTCAACATGACGAAGATGTTGGTTGGCAACATTTCGGTGGTGTAGACCCAAGATTCGAGATGATGCTTCTCTCTAGGGCTCTGGTTAGACCATTGTGAGTTATAGAAAACGATGAATGTGGAAACATATCAGAGATACAAAAATATAAAACAATAGAACACCAAGATTTTACGTGGAGCCCGACTCCATAAGAAGCGGGCGGGATGAAATCACAGAGAAGGCGTCTCAAGGGCCAATTCTATTATTGCTTTCTCTCAACTGTTACAATGGGTAGGGGCTTCTTATATAGCCCTACTAGTAAGACCAAGTCCATTCACAGATGATGCATGACTAAACCTGTGGATGTTGTAGTTGGATCCTGGAGGGATCCAATTACCCATCTCTAACGCATACTTTGACACTCCCCTCAAGTTGGAGCATGTAATGCTCAACTTGGACAAATAGAAAGAAATCATTCGCTCACAAAATACATGGTACTACGGACAATATCAATCCAATGCATACTTTACTGTTTGCCTATTGAAGACGTTGCTTCTCATGCCATGCTGGTGAGGAGGAACTAAAGGGCTGGAGCAACTGAATCTCGTCGTCAAAGAACGTGTGCTATATATCGCATATGTCAGAGTCACTGAAACCAGAATGGGTCTCCTCATTGAAGAACTTTGGCCCACAACTGTCCTTTCCTGAAGACCGCTCTAAGAGCCAAATAAAGAGCATCATTAGTTATCCATACATAGATCTCTGAAGATGAGTCTCTCTCGAAGGGACCTGGAAGTGGATACTCTCTCATAGGAACCTCTGAAGGATCTTGTACTGGACTTCATGATCACAGGAAAATGGAGTATGGAAAAAATCGCTATGGAGAATTCAAAGAAATCAGGTCACTCGAATATGGAGTTCCGTGGTCACTCAGAAATAGAGTTACTCGAACTAGTAGAGTTTGGAATCTGGACCAGAGAACTCTACATAATACTTCCCATTTCTCGCATACTTGTCGGAAAAGATGTCATTGACTAAGTCGGGAGACAAAATGAATGCGGGGAACCAAAAACCAATCTCAATAAATATTTTTAAGCCATTATCTCCATTTTTCGATTTTCTTCCTTTTTTTCTCCTATGGCTTTTTTTGTATGGTCATTTTTTTCAAAAAAAATCTTTTTTTTCTTTAAAAATCACAGCACAAATTTGGCCCAAAATCACATCTCCTTTTTGATTTTAGCCGGCCTTTCTCTCCCTCTTTTATTTTCCCGTGTTTTTTTGTTGTGGTCCACATGGGCTGATACATAGCAGAATAAAGGGAGGGGGTATCGTGCCTCTTCCCTTTCTAAGACTAGGGTTCACATCGGGCCCACCCATGGGAGCATCGCCACCTGGGACCAGAGATTGCCGCCTGGAGTTGCTGATTGCCTGGGATTGGGAATCATACGGAGGTGTTGCATACATGGCCTCAAATTTCTGCGAAATTCGATCGAATTTCCGTCGAATATCGATATACATTCGAAATTCGAACGAAATGGCCGAAATGACTGAAATATGGGGGCCCTAATACAAGAAATGACTGAAATTTCGGTCGAATTTCCATTGAAATTCGACCGAAATTCCGTTTCGATCGGTCACCGAAATGGTGACCGAAACCGACATTTAGGGCCTTGGTTGCATAAGAAGGGGGACATCTTCAACTGCTTGTGAAAGGGCTGATCATGGGAGCATGTGCATGGATGCATGCTCGGAGTAGAAGGCGTGACAACCCGGGGCTTCTGTTGTGACGCATTGCACCAACGATTGCTGGTTGTGAGGGGCGGAGGGGCGCATAACGCCGGAAATGGTGCATCGCATCACAGTATATGAGACATGTACGACTTGGGGCGACATCGCCTCGAGTAGTTGCTATGCATCTTAGTGCGCGAGAAGGTTGCCGATGGATCCAAGAAGAGCCCTTGCTTCCGTGAGCAAAATGTGCATATCTGTCCAACAAGATACAACCTGGAGTTGGGGCGAAATCATAGGAAGAGGAGTGCTAGGGCGATAGAATTCCTAAATCGGGGCACATTGTGTTGGTAGTCATGTGGATGGAGCCGCCTGATCGCAAGATGGTGTTTGCGCAGGTGTTGGAGAATTGCACTTCACGCAAGAAGTTAATGACACCCAATTGGGGGCACCGTCTAGAGGGGTCACCATTGAATTTTTTCTCGTCATCAACCTAAAGTTTTGCGTTAAGTAGCCGCCAACTAACACAAGAGAGACAAATTCCTAAATAGTACTTTTTAGCCTAGAGTTTCGTGTTAGGTAGCCGACAACCAACATAAAAGAGGCAAATTCCTAAACGATGTTCTTTTTAAGAACACTATTTAGGAATTTGTCTTAAAACATTTTAGATCTTTTCAACACGGGTTTAAGCAAACATTGAGATTTGGTTGGGACGTTCCCTACTAGCGACACGTTGCATCACTCGAATGCATTGAGAAGTTGGCAGGGGCTGCTACATCATTGTCTGGATGTAGTTCAAAATTTGCAAGGGTTCTCGCATGAGGAAGGCATGCGAGTAAATAAGCTAGTTTCATTGCATCGAGCAGTCTAAAATTTTCAAGGGTTCTCGCATGATTGACGTTTGCGCTAGCAAGGAAGTTAGTCCAAAAGATGTTGTAAAGGAAGTTGTAGATAGGTAGCTGGAATATTGACACTTTGATTGACAAATTGATGGAGATTGTAGATACGATGGAAAGAAGGAAGATTCCGATAGTATGTCGCCAAGAGACAAAATGGGTTGGAGAGAAAGCAAGGGAGATCGAGAAGACATGCTTTAAACTTTGGTATTCATGTAAAGATAAGGACATAAATGATGTTGGAGTAATTGTTCATAAGGATTTGTAGGATTGTGTGGTTGAGGTGCAAATATTCAGGGTTCATATTATTTTGCTCAAATTAGTGCTCGAAAAAGAAATTCTGAATATATCTCAGTTTATGCACCACAAATTGGTTTAGACGAAATGATTTAAAAAGCTTTTTGGGAGGATTTGGATAAGATTATGCAAGGAATCCCACAAAGAGAGATGATTTGCCTAAGTGGAGATCTTAATGGACATGTGGGAAAGGATGCTTCAAGGTATACTAGTGTTCATGGAGGCCATGGCTCCGCGGATAGAAATGAAGATGGAAAAGTCATTCTGGATTTTGTAACGGCTTATGATCTTTTCATAGCAAACACTCTCTTCAAGAAGAGGGAGGAGCATTTAATTACTTATAAGAGTGAATCGATTAGAACACATATATTACTTTGTGTTGCGGAGAAGAGATCAATTGTGTTGCAAAGACTGCTAAGTAATCCCAGGAGTGAGTTTGACAACCAACATTGCTTGCTAGTTATGGATGTGCAAATAAAAGGATTGGTAAAGAAAATGAGGGTTTCCAAGATCACTAGAACTAGATGGTGGAATCTTCAATTGAAGAAATCAAACTTCACGAAGAAGGTTTTAGAAGACTAATCTTGGGATTGTAATGGAAGTGCAAACAAAATGTGGGAGGCGGTGGCATCTTGTATTCGAAGGGTAGCCAAAGAGATGCTGGATGAGTCAAAGGGAGGAGCTCCAGGCCAAAAGGAGGCTTGGTGGTGGAGTGGAGGGGTTCAAGAGAAACTCAAAATTAAAAGAGCGTGCTTTAAAGTTATGTCTAATGATAGAACAAAGGAAACCGTCACAAACTACATAATAATGAAGAAGTAAATAAGGTTGTAAGCGAAGCTAAGTCAAAAGCTTACGAAGTTTTGCATAAAAATCTCGATTCTAAGGAGGGTCAAAAAGATATATTCAGGTTAGCCAAAGCAAGAGAAAGAAAGACTAAAGACCTTTCTGAAGTGAAATGCATTAAGGGTGATGAAGGTCACGTGCGTGTTACTTAGAAGGATATAGAGACTAAATGGGAGTGGTATTTACATAAGTTTTTCATTGGGGAAGGAAATTGAGAGGTCACTTTGGGAGATCTAGCTAGTAGTGAAAGTTACTTGAACCATTCATGCTATAGACGGATACAAAGGAAGGAAGTAGATGAGGCTTTGTAGGTTATGAGACTTGGGAAAGGTGTAGGACTTGATAACATTCCCATAGAAGTATGTAGAGTTTTAGGTGAGCATGGATTGACTTGTCTTACAAATTTATTCAATGTATTTGGTGAAGCAAGAAAATGCCTGAAGATTGGAGGAAGAGCATCATGGTGCCTCTTTATAAGAACAAAGGAGACATTCAAAATTGTTCAAATTACAGAGGTATCAAGCTGATGAGTCACACTATGAAGTTTGGGAACGTGTGATCGAAATAAGGTTGATGCAAGTTTTTAAAGTAAAAGAAAATCAGTTCGGATTCATGCATGCTTGCTTGACTATTTGAGAACTGAGGAAACTGTCACAAACTACAAAATAGCGAAGAAAGCATCAAAGAAGGCTATAAGTGAAGCTAAGTCAAAAGCTTATGAAGTTTTGTATAAAACTCTCGACTCTAAGGAAGGTCGTAAGGATATATTCAGGTTGGCCAAAGAAAGAGAAAGAAAGACCAAAGACCTTTATCAAGTGAGATGCGGGATGAGGAATGTCACATGCTTGTTACTCAGAAGGATATAAAGACTATAGGAGCAATGTTTCCATAAAATTTTCATTGGAGAAGGAAATAGAGAGATCACTTTGGATGATCTAGCTAGTAGTGATAGTTACTTGAATCATGCAAGCTATAGACGAATACAAAGAAATGAAGTAGATGAGGCTTTGAAGGTTATGAGACATGGAGAAGGTGTAGGACCAAATGACATCCCTGTAGAAGTATGGGGAGTTTTAGGTGAGCGTGGTTTGACTTGGCTTACAAATTTATTTAATGTTATTTGGCAAAGCAAGAAAATGGCTGAAAAATGAGGGGGAGTATCGTGATGTCTCTTTATAAGAACAAATGAGACATTCAAAATTGTTCAAATTACAGAGGTATCAAGATGATGAGTCATACTATGAAATTTGGGAACATGTAATTGAAAGAAGGTTGAGGCAAGTTTCCAAAGTAAAAGAAAACCAATTCGGATTCATACCAGGTCGCTCAATTATTGAAGCCATCCATTTGCTGAGGAGAGCAATGGAGATTTATAGAGCTAAAAGGAAGAACCTCCATATGATTTTTATTGATTTGTGGAAGGCTTATGATTATGTCCCACGAGAGATATTGTGGAGAGTTTTGGAGAAGAGATAAGTACCTGTCCTATACATTAACCTCATAAAAGATATGTATGATAGGGCTTTATCTTGTGTAAGGATTCAGTCTGGGAAGACTGGCTATTTTGACATCAACATTGCAAGTTTCAACTTTGAGTCTATTTCTTTTTACTTTGGTTATGGACGAGTTGACAAGTCACATTCAGGATGAGATACCTTGGTGTATGTTATTTGCTGATGATATTGTGTTGATTGATGAGACTAGAGATGGAGTAAATGCAAAGCTTGATGTCTGGAGACATGCATTGGAGACTAAAGGATTTCATATGAGTAGGGCTAAGACTGAATATATGGAGTGCACCGTTGATGAAAGCAACGGTGAAGGAATCAAGGTGAAGATTGGTGACAATATAACATTCAGAAGAGTGATTCTTTTAGATACCTGGGATCTATTTTTCAACTTGATGGGGAAATTGATGGAGATGTTACTAATAGAATAAATGTAGGTTTGCTAAAATGGAGAGGAGCCTCTGCTGTTCCGTGATAAGAAAATTCTGTTAAAAATCATAGGAAAGTTTTAGATAGCAGTCGTGAGACCTGCTATGCTCTATGGATCTGAATGTTGGCTTGTGAACCATAGACATGTGTAGAGAATGGCTGTACCAGAAATGAGAATGCTAAGGTGGATGTGCGGACACACACGTAAAGATCAGATTCGGTATGATGCAATCAGAAAGAAAGTTGGTGTAGCTCCGATTGAGAATAAGATGCAAGAAAACCGCTTAAGATGGTTCGGTCATTTGCAAAGAAGACCAACTGATGCACCAGTTAGGAGATGCAAGTTTTGGGATGTTGAACCAGCTATGAGAAGGCGAGGATGGCCCAAGAAGTGTTGCAATGAGACTATACGAATGGATCTTAGGTTTTTATAGATATAAGCCCGAGGTTGACCCAAGATAGATCTGAATAGAGGCAAAGAATCCTTGTTGCAGACCCTACTTAATTGTGGGAAAATGCTTTGTTGTTGTACTTGCTTAGGAGAACGATGGAGATTTATAGAGCCAAAAGGATGAACCTTTATATGTTTTTTATTGATTTGGAGAAGGCTTATGATTCTGTCCCACGGGAGATATTGTGGAGAGTTTTGGAGAAAAAGACAAGTACTTGTCCAATACATAACCTTATAAAGGATACGTATGTTATGACTTTATCTTGTGTAAGGATCCAGTCTGGGAAGACTGATTATTTTGACATCAACATTAGTCTGCATCAATGTTCAGCTTTGAGTCCATTCCTTTATACTTTTATTATGGACGAGTTGATAAGTCACATCGAGGATGAGATACCTTGATGTATGTTATTCGTTGATGATATTACGTTGATTCATGAGACTAGAGATGGAGTAAATGATAAGCTTGAGTTTTGAAGACATACATTAGACTAAAGGATTTCGTAGAAGTAGGGCTAAGACTAAATATATGGAGTGCACTTTTGATGGAAGCAATGATGAAGGAACCGAGGTGAAGATTGATGACTATAACATTCAAAAGAAAGATTCTTTTAGATACTTGAGACCTATTTTGCAACATGATGAGGAAATTGATGGAGATGTTACCAATAGAATACATGCAGGTTGGCTAAATGGAGCTAAACCTCTGTTATTCTCTGTGATAAGAAAATTCCTATGAAAATCAAAGGAAAGTTTTACAAAGCAGCCGTGAGACCTGCTATGCTTTATAGATCTGAATGCTGGCCTATGAACCATAGACATGTGCAGAGAAAGGCAGTGGCAGAAATGAAAATGCCAAGGTGGATGTGTGGACACACATGTAAAGATCAGATTTGGAATGATGCAATCAAAAGGAAAGTTGGTGTAGCTTCGATCGAGGATAAGATGCGAGAAAATCACTTAAGGTGGTTTGGCCATTTGCAAAGGATGTCGGGTGATGCACCAGTTAGGAAATGCGAGTTTTGGGATGTTGAGCCATCTAAGAGAGGGTGAGGAAGGCCTAAGAAGTTTTGGAATGAGACTATACGAATAGGTCTTAATTTTTTGATTTAAGTCCAAGATTGACCCAAGATAGATCTGAATGGAGGTAAAGAATCCATGTAGCCAATACTACTTAATGTGGGAAAGGCTTTGTTATTGTTGTTGCATCAGCCTGGAGTTTCACGAGATAGGTTCACGAGGTAGCGGACTTGTTGGCTTCAGATGTACTATATGTACGGAGAAGCGCACACACGTGAGAGACTACCACTGCTACTGCTTCTTCTTCATGATACTAGTTCTATGCACCCAAACTAGAGATAGCATTATAATTGGGGTTTCAACCAAACCCTAATTGATTAGAACCACTACTTGGATTGTGGATCCGAAGGTTTTGCATGTTCTCGGAGAATTAGGGTTCTGTCAACCCAAACAGATCTTGGAAATTGTTGATTAGATCTGCATTATTGATGGCGACAGACAATTATTCAAAACTGAGATGACGATCCTTGCATAACTAGGGTTTCAGAAAACCCTTGCATAACTAGGGTTTCAGAAAACCTTTGATATCTTCTTGAACTTGAATACGAACATGAATAATAATCAGAATAAATATTCGAGAATCAACCAAGAATTGAACTGCACTCGTGCAAATTTAGTTTTCAAAAAACCCTAAATGATTCTTGAATCTTGAACAGATCTTCAATGATAAATCTTCAATAATAAGCCGTAGAATTAAACTTTCTCTGATACCATGTTGAAAATGATGAATGCAGAAGTGTATCGGAGATAGAGGAATATAAAATAGTGGAAGAACATTGATATTTTACATGGAACCCTACTCCATAGGGAGTGGAATGAAACCACAGGAAGGCCTTTCAAGGGACGAATCTTATGTTATTGCTTCTCTCAACTTTTACAATGGATGTGGGGCTTCTTATATAGCCCCACCAATAAAACCAAGTCCCAATCGCATGTGATGTGGGACTAAATCTGTGGATGTGGTAATTGGACCCTAAATGGATCCAATTACCTATCTCTAACACATACTCTAACATGGTTGGTGGGGGTCCTACATACTTGTAGAAGGAGGTCTCAATCCATGTTTTAGTGGCGTTAGTGGGCAAACCGACAAAAGCCGTGTTGACAGACCTTGGACCAAGCAAATAACTTTAGGCGATTATGGAAGTGGAGATAGGATCACGATCTTAGCTTCCACCCTTTGTGACACATCTTATTGGAGTGCTCAAGTTGTTATTGGAGGTTATAGAGGAGGGGCATAATAGTGTTGGAGTTGGAGGAGTAGAGACTGTTGTCTCGTTGTCAGCTTCATGCAGGGTCCAAACTGTGGTGGAGCACAACACCCTATATGGTAGGAGGGAGATATGTGCCACTTTTTACAAGAGTTGTTTTTCCTATCATTTTTAAAGGTGAGATCTGAGAGGATTCACTAACATTTGATGAAGATTTACGTATTCTCCAAATTTTCCCACGTAGTCGGTGAGCCACCTCTAGCGTCAAATGATCATATTCTATCCAGTTTGGATGTCTGTGGCTAATAAATCTGATTTTCGAGATGGCTTGAACACGCCGCCCACAATGAACAAGACCGTGTCATCAACATATTATAGGATGGAAGTCGACACATCCCTGCATCTAAATCCTAGTCAACAACCACTTTTAGAAGTCAATCTCATCATTCCTACAAGATCTTCTGCAACCAAAACAAACAGAAGTACTATCTTTCTCCCTTATGCAGCTAAATTAACCGCCATCCAGGCGACTGCTCACTAGAATTGCGTACGATGCTGTCATCATAAACATCTTCATTCAGGCTACCTAAGACACAGGAAAACCTCTCTGCTATAACAAGGTCCTAATAAAATGCCAATCGACACAGTCATAAACTTGGGAAAAATCAATTTTACATACCATGCCCTTTTTGTGGATCCGCTTCCAATCCAATACTATTTTTGATGCAAGGACAAGCCCAACGGCTAAAAATATATCGTGACAAAGGTTTTCTATTTTAGGGTGATAATCGTGTTCAAGATCATCCATAGGTAATTCTTGAGTACCTTCACAACAATGAGATACACATCATTAGAATGGGAAATCGACCTAAAGTCCTCGATTTGTGCTGTCACCTCCCTCTTAGATAGCATGAAGAGAAGAGCCTTGTTAAGGTGCTGAACGCCAAAGTTACCCGAACTGATCTTCTAAAGCACTGCCACGAAGTCCTCTTTATCCACTTCCGAAAATTCTTTGTAAAACAACAATAGAACACCATCCCAACTCGAGTTCCATCCACATTCGACTGATACTACCCTCTTAACTTCTCGCATCCCAAAGTCTGCTACCAGCAAATCTGCCTGGCTTTGCATCAATTGCCCAAACCCCCTGCCATGCCGACCCGACCCCATCCCGCACGAGAGGTTCTTCTGGTTAACGAGAGGAAATGCCCCCTCAATTCCCTGCGTAGCTCCCGCTCACCTTGCATCTGCACTCCATCCCTCACATGAGAGTGAATGAAATTCATTATGTGTCTACCATTGGCCATGAAAATGGAAAAAATGTGTATTTGCGTCTCGCTCTCGAAGCTAGTTCCGTCGCGATCTTTGCCACCACTCTACCTCTACTTCTCGATCTTCCGCGTGAATGACTTGAAGTAGATTGATTCTCTCCTCAGACTCCTCTATCGTTAAAAGGTGATCATCATCAAGCTTATCCCACCTAGTCACTTCTTCCTACATCAAGTTCCTTCTGCTTCTATATTGAGCCCATACACATCTGTTCCACAACCGCTTTCTGAATTCTCCCAATTTAGACGTGAAACACACATTGATCGTTCCCTCCATGTGATGCCCCTTTCAAAATTCCTCCATCTCCTGAAACCCTTCTTCCAATAGCCACATAATTGTTTGAACCTATAAAATATACCGTAAACTGACCTCTTCACCAGAGTCTCAGAGCAAAGCTGTATGATCTGAGTGAGCATAGTGTAACACCCTAGCACCAACCATCGAAAACAATTATTGAGCCTTCGCAGACATCAGAAATCTATCAATGCGAGTTTCTCCATATATGTCGACATCCAACAATATTAATGATTTCAAGTTGAATATTTGAAATCAACAAGACCAATCTAGTTGAACCAATATCAAGATCGCCTCTGAAACTAGGTCCGACGCCCGGCGTAGTTGTCACATTAAAATCGCCCCTTACAATCCAAGGTTCCGATTGGTAACATTCGTGAATTAGACGCATATCTTCTGATAGACCAAAATTTGCTAAGTACTCATTGATCCGTAGAAATGAGAATGTATTTATCATCCACCCGTTATCGCATAATCATTGAGATTGAATGGAGCCCGCATACCTCTATCTGTTTAAGATCGAACATGTAACTATTTCATCCTAAAAGAAGCCCCCCATCGGAATTAATTGCTCTGAACTTGGTGAGACACGTGCCGCAAGTCTCACACCCCACTGAATGCATTCCATGGGAGATTTTTGTCTCTTGAAGCATGACAATATCTACTTTCGACTACATCACAAGATCCCTCACAACCCTCCTCTTCTCTGGTCTCCCCATGCCTCCAAAGTTTAGGGGAAAATGATCATTTGGAAACCGAATACAACCCCTTCAGTGGGACGATGCCCAACCATTCGACCGATTCCTTGAAACCATCACCTTCGGCCTGCACAGATGTGTGCATGGCCTCTTGAGAGTTTAACCCTTATGGGACAACAATGTTCTCCTCTCACATCTGCTTCCATTTGACAAGTTGAATCTGTCTCACCATCCTACGAATTGTCTAGACAACATCAAGTTTACCTCAATGCACTTTTTTGGAGATTGAACTAGGAATTCTTAACCTGATTTAATGTTATTGCATGAGATCGAGAAATCATCCATAAATAGTCAAAGGCTTCATGAAATCTCCAACAATGCCCACAAAGATATCTAACATGTATCTTTGGAGGTTGTGGGCATGGTTTTAAAAAGCGTACCTCGATGATTGATCTAGGAACTCTAAGCATGATTTAATGTTATTACACGAGATCGAGAAATCGTCCGTAAAGAGTCAAAAGCTTCATGAAATCTCCGAAAATGCCCACAAAGATGTGTAACATGTATTTTTGGAAGTTATGGGCATGGTTTTAAAAGCGGTGCCTCGAGGCGTGCCAAATTCTCCTCGAGGTGCACACCTCGTGTTTGCTGGGTGGGGCGTGCACCTCAATTATGCGATGCGTTCGTGAGGCCTTCAAGGCGGGGTGGAGGCGTAAGCTTCGTGCCAGATGGTATGCCCTAAATTAAAGAAAACTAAGGGTTTTCTTTCTGTTTGAACCAGAAGGAAGACACGTTGCCCTCCACTTCTGTGTGCGGGAACTCGAAGTGGATAACATCTTAGATCGGTTGGTCAGTGACCTGCTGTCATTCCAACGCCACGACCTTCCACATACCTCCCAACACACCTCCCAGTCCCATGTTCCTAGTTTCTTTTTTGTTTTTAGCTTTTTTGGGTTTTATGTGTTTTTGGGATGATTGGATTGGAGTTCTCTTACAACCAACTCACTTTTTTGAGTTTTGCTTGCTTGCGGGGTTATATTCAGATGCATGCCTCCTTTGGCACATGTTATGTACATTGGTCCTAAACAGCAGGTATATATTTAGTGTTTTTCATTATGAAGTCATGATTCTAGCCACTTCATTTAGTTATTTTGTTGTCAGCTATTGAATTCTGTTTCTTGTAATTACTTTCCGGTCACTTGTGGTGCATCAGAACACTAATGTGCCAAAAAGATGAGTGGATGTCATTTTGTCTTGATCCTGTGGATGGATGGAAACTTAATTATATGCTGAAGATCCATTAAGAAACCATAATCACCCCTTGTCATTAAGTCTCGCTATAATTTGGTCAATGAAAGGTAATGAGAAGCGGTCTTTCTTAGTGGCTTAATAGAGGCATTAATAGTTATACATACTCGTCATGATGTACATACATTGGGGTTTCATCTCATTTGTCGTTGTGAACTATGATTATCCATGTTTTCTTTAGTACAATTTGCACGAGAGTAGTCCATTATGAATAAAAAATGGGATAAATGGAATCAACTCCTAAGCATTATTTTTTAAACTGCTTCTGTTAGATTATGGTCCAACTTATGTGGCCAAGTATTATATTCCAACAATCTAGTATACATAAAGGATATAAGAGATGTATAATCTCTCAAAAGAATCGTACATGAATATATGATAAATCGGAAGACAGAGTCCGTTCATGAGACATTTGATAAATTGAATTCCATCACTGGGCATTTCTTTTGGAAGTAAGATAAGAATTCGAGGACATCAATATACATTTTCTGAAAGATTATGATTTATTTTGTCATCCTATGGTCAAATGAGATCATTTGCGTAATCTTGAGAGGGGATGACACATGTGGGAACACATGCTTTGGGTTATCTATGTTTTCCATTATAAATAATGCATTATTATTGGGAATACTCGAGGTTGATGTAGTCATAATAGGTTGTATTCATAATATTTCATTGTGCTCTGCTTCACTTATTGAGATGATCATTTTCTTAATCTTGAAAGGGGACAACACATGTAGGAGCACATGCTTTGGGTTATCCATGTCTTCCATTATAAACAGCACATTTTTATTGGGAAGGAATACTCGAGGTTGATGCATTCGTAATAGGTTGTATTCAATAATATTTGAGTGTGGACTGCTTCATTTTTTGAGATGACATGAACCTCCGCTTGGGGTAGTTTCTGGAGACTGGAACTCTCTGGAGGATTTGGAGCATGGGAGCAGCCCCGCCAAGGTTTGGGTAGTAGCTATCCTATGGTTTATTTGGCTTGCGTGGAATGAGTCTACATTCCGAGGTGAAAGAATGTACACGTATAATGTTATTGAACACACAAAGAGCTTAAAGTCCTTTTGACCCTTGTAATTATTTTTTGATACTATAAATATATAGAAGCTATGGGTGGGCGTCTCCTCAATGTTGCACCCTTTTTCCCTCAAAAAATAAAAAGAAAACATATCTTTCATTAAGAGGGAATAATGAAAAATGATGCATTTTAATGGCCTTGCTTTAGGGAAGTTGATTGAATTAATTGGATTAGAGTGCAATTAAAGAGACATAATCAAGTTCCAAATAATTTGGAGATAAAATTGGAAGGAATTTGGGTTAGTTGGAGATAAAGTTCAATGTCCGGCATATTAGTTGGACCTGCTAAGTTGTTGATTCCCTAATATTAGATTCCATATAATATCAAGACATTGTACATGGATGTATAATCTCTCTAATCTCATCCCCAAGTATCCACATAAGTTATACATGAAGATTCTCAGTAGGTTTGGGACATTTTTAATGCACAAGATATAGATTCAACTGTACTTAAATTGGATAATTCAAGGATTATTGGAATTAAGTGTTGATTTCAAGATTAGGGTTCACAAAGGTCTACAGTTTTTGCACTCACTAGTTAGGGTTGGACCCAACCAAGTGAGCCCTTCCAACCCCCCATGTAAGAAGAGGGTGGACATCTTAGTGTATTATAACACCCCAGCTGCCCAGCCTGTCCTACCCTCACTTCAAGATAACTGCCCCTCTCTCCCTTAAGTGTACCACCTCTTCCGTACGGCGATGCTCGTTTGTGCATCATGTTTATGGTGATATAATTGCATATGTCGGGTTCAGAAATGCGATAAATTCAATAAGACAATCCATGCGTGGATGTTTGGGTGTGTTCAAGCGTAGTTTTTGAAGGTGTTGGAGTTCACGTCTCATCAACATGCAAAAGAATGGAATCAGTGGTTGGATCGAACTTACGAGAAGAAATATCTAGAATTAGAGGTTCTTGCACCTAGGAAGGTATATCATCACTCGTGCTTCATGTGGAGACATCCAAATATTCTATTCCATATGGTTCCATGGTTTCAATTTTTACATTAGTCTGTCCGAATGTTGTGGTGTTTTCAGACGTTGATTCAACCTGTTTCCCAACGTTTTTCCGCAATGCGAGGAAATCGATTCCTTCACACCTGTGTTGGTAGTGACCTAATCATGACAGTCAATAGTGGCGATGCTGATTTGAGTGCTACGAATATGGGCACAACTGAAATCACACAAAATATTGAGTAGGGCGAGAAATCTCGGAGTTCGGTAACTTTGCTGGGTTATTGTTGTGGTCATAGTTATGGAGATGGCTGGATATGATAACTCGGTAGACATTCGATCTGATGAAGCAAAAAACAACAGCAAAAGTGGCTTAAATTCGACTTCCTTGACCTTTCGGCACCATGCCTGCCTCAACCCTCATACATAGCTTGACATCTTTGAAGAGATCTGTGTTTTTTTGTCAATACCCAGACCTGGTCACCATGACCACTTTGGAGGCACGCCTCTTCCTGAAGTTACGGAGCTATTTTGCTGTGTTCCTTAAGAGTTATCTCACACCCCTAGGCATTTTCTACCAACTCACATGTGCTGGTAGAGCTTTTGTTAGGAGTATGTTTTCGTTACGTTGGCTCATATGCTTGATAAATGACGAAAAGCTCTTGATTGCTGATAGCCTACTTACCAAGTGTAGGAAGAACCTAGAACTCCCTCACTCTTTGGAGTCTTGAGTAGGAAATCTACTCTTTTAAAAAAGGATGAAAATATCGATGTATTATTTTGGGACAAATCTCAACTAATCTGATACTATTTATAAAAAACAGCCAAGATCTTTGACAATTTAACTTGAGAAATCCTACAAAACAAAGGGAAAAACCACCGGACTTTTGAAAATATTTAGACTTTTCTTAAGGATAGGATTTTGTTTTAAGTAACATGTAAATTAAAGGAGGGAGAACATGATCCTTACCCGCTTCACATATTCTCAAAATGAGAAAATACAATTTAACAGTGCCATTTTTTAAAAAGCCAATAGTGATTTTTTTTTTTGTGTTGTGGTAGACAATCTAAGGGGTCCATGCTAATTTTCTCTGTGTACCGTCAAGTCATAATCTGGACTCCATAGAATCATTCTTTCCTGTCTCCGTGATACAATTTTCAGATCTTTTTCATTCCAGACGATCTTCAATATCATGTATTTAAATTGTTAGGCAGCGGTGCTGTTGTTGGTGCAGACATTCCTGGGAAGACTGTAATAGGAAGGAATAACTCCATTGGACATCATTCAGTGGTGGGGGTGAAGTGCCAAGACAATAAATATAAGGTGAGGTTTTGAATTGCATAATATGAAAAGAGGGTTTGGTTATCTGTCAATCCTCGAGAGTCCTGATCCCATTAACAACTTTCAATACTGTGCATTCTCCATTAATCTTTTTATCCTGTACCCCTCAAAGGGCCTGTACCTACCTGGTTTATTTACTGCAGGGAGGACAGAACACTGTTTATGCTTGCAATTACTGGTTACTTCTAACGTTGATTTCTGTCCCTTTTTTTCACTTGTATTTGTTCCTTTTTGATATTCTTGACATTTCAGATGTAATTTTCTACGGAAGATTGCCCTCATTGTATAGGTAAATATCTGGTACCAGAACAACTCACTCGGAAAAGAGGGGTTTATCCTCATTGTTGTATTTCAAGTTGGGGGCAGAACGGGAGTGCCTCCAATTTTCACAATCCAGGTTTTCAAAAGGATTCCCCCTCAGTATTCCTATATTCAAGCTTTTAAAAAAAACCCGGCTGCAAGCTCACTGAGAATATTGTGAACTCTGATTCTATAGCTTGTATACTTTGGGAACACATCTTTGCCGTTTTACATAATTATATTACATTAAGAAATGATGTTATCTTATAATTAATAAATATTAATTTATTTTATCACAACGGGCTTTGTTCTTTAAAGATATAAGATCCTCAATGGGGCACAAGTGCCAAATGGTGAGGATATTCCTCTATCATATCAGTTGAGATCCTACCAACATCTATTGAGATATTAGTATAAGAGAACCCTAGGGCCTCTCATTAATGCAATTCACTCTTTTCATTCTACATGGTATCGGAGTGACGGCCCTAGACCAGAGTTCTCGTATCCCACCGAACCCTAACCCTAACCCCTCCCCTCCTCCCCCCGGCTGCCGCTACCCCCCCGCACCCCCGCAGGCCGCCGCCACCAGGCCGTCACGCCGCTCAGCTGCCATCACCCCTCTGGCCGCCGCCTAAGATCCTTTTTCATGCCTTCACGCTTCACCGTGCTCCTCTGTGATTCGGATTGTAGTTTGAAATGGTTTGATTTTGACTAGAAAACGTGATTTCAGACCTACAAATCGTGTTTTCCGGTCCTAGCGCACGATGGAGGTTGATGAGGATGATTGTTTGAGTCTAAACGTACAACCAATCCTTCGTATGACCATGTGGACTCGTTCATATCGGTCTACTCTCTAGTCGATTCGGTTCTTCGACCGTTTTATCATGTCAAAAAACAAACCTTCAAGGGCTCGACTCCTATCGTAAAGATGGATGAGACCAACTATGAGTTGTGGTCCATGTGGTTTCTCACCCTCATTCAGTGCAACAACAATGATCACATCATGATAGATTCAGGGCCAACGGATAAAATTTGGGCAAATGCTTCTTGGAAGCAAGATAATGCGTATGTGCGTGTTTGGCTATATGGGACCTTCACCACAGAGATAGCCAATGATATTCTGAATCAGCATACCACCAAGGCCTTGTGGGACACTTTGGCTTCCACCTATGTTCAAGGAAAGAATAAGGCTAAGATTCTTCAGCTACAGTTCGATATCTACAAGGTCAAGCAGAATGACCATCCTATGCACGTATACTACTCTTCACTCCGTAGCATGTTCCAAAAGCTTCATAGCTATATGCCTATTACGACTTCTCTAGAGCAACATAAGGCATATAACAACTCCGCGATGGTTGGACCTTTCATGGTTGGCCTTGATACGAAGTATGATGTATCGTATACACATCTTCTCACCGGAACTACCATACCTCCCATGAAGGAGGCCTATAACCGTCTCAACCGGATTATCATGCCTTCTATGGCCACTCCTCCGCCCTCTTCAGCAATGGCCGCTTCTCATGACCTAGGAGGGGCTACCTAATCCAGAGGACACACCCCTTGTGGTAAAGGCGGTGAATGTCAGTATGGCCTTTGTACCTACTATCGTCGACTGGGACATGTAGAGAATACATGTTACTAGAAGCGTGGATATCCCGCTTTTGATCGCGTGGCTGAACATATTGAGCCTTCATATAAACTTTCTTCTCGGGTCGATCCTTGTATGGATGATATTGTCTATCGTATTTGAGAGATCATGACTCATGTTGCAAGAACCGCCACTACAGATACCACAGCCACAGTCAGTGCCTCTTCGAGCTCCTCAAGTATTGCTTATGCTTTTACTGGTAATACTGGTGCAAATATGACAGAATGGATTATGGACTCTGGTGCTTTCCACGATATGTGTGGAGATAAAGCACAACTGAGGTCCTACAGGACCATATCACCTGGTTGATGGGTTGTCATTGCCAATAGCGATTACTTACCCGTTATAGGACAAGAGGGGGGTGCATTTGACGCCGTCCATACACCTTCAGAATGTTTTATATGCTCATTACTTTCATATGAATTTACTTTCCATTAGTCAAATTACTAAGGATCTGCATTGTCGTGCCATTTTTGACCCTTCGTCTCTTGCATTTCAGGACATATTCACGGATAGGGTGATTGGATGGGGTCGTGAGCAGCGGGAACTCTACAGACTGGACCAACCTCCTCATGATGATGTTTCCACTAGACCTATTGTACCAATCTCACCATATCTGTGGCACCTTCATTTTGGCCACCTTCCTTTGCAGAAGCTGTGTTATATTCTCCCTCAGATTCCACGAGATCCTCCTTCTAGTGTAAGGCATGCTAGCTTGAGAAGCATCATCGTTCCTCCTTTCCATCCCGTCAGAGTCAGAGCGGTTCTCAGTTATTTGAGCTTCTTCATTTAGATATTTGGGGTCCGAGTCGTTCCTGATCACTTGGGACATCGTTTTTATCTTGTTGTTGCCGATGATTTTTCTAAACTTTCCTGGTTCTTTTTATTAAAGAATAAGTCTGTATCTGTGATTAAATCTTTTATTACTGGGATAAAAAATATTTTTATTGTAATGTCAAATATCTTCGTACTGATAATGCCTTAGAGTTCTACACCTTACAACTTTCTGAATTTCTTAGTTTTTTTGGCATTGTTCACCAAACCTCATGTGCTTATACATCCCATCAGAATGGTGTTGCCGAGCGCAAACGCCGTCACTTACTTGATGTGGCCAGAACCTTGTTGATACAGAGTCGTGCTCCTCACGCTTACTGGGGCGATGCTGTCCTCATCGCATGCTATCTGGTGAACCACATGCCCTCGTCTGTGTTGAGAGAGAAGATTCCTTTCTCGATTTCATTTCCCGAGAAGGATTTTTTCTCTCTTACACCTCGTGTGTTCGATTTTGTTGCAATTGTTCATGATGTCTCTCCAGGTCGTGACGAGCTCTCTCTCAGAGCTGTTAAATGCGTCTTTGTCGGCTTCACTCGTACTGAGAAGGGGTACCATTTCTGTGATCCGCTCGGACGGAAATACTTTGTTAGTGCTGACGTTACTTTCTTTAAGTCTATCATGTTTTTTTCCTACAGGTGACAGACTAGCCCCATCTGACTCTGACAATGAGATCTACATGCCTCCATCTCCTACTGTCGTACCACCACCTTCTCAGCCACCACCACCACCACCACCATCGTCACCTACTCCTGCCTCTGCACATGCTCATGTAGCTCCACCTCCTACCGTGACTCAGTTTTTGCCACGTGTATTTACTTGCAGGTCTCGCTTGGTTCCCCCCTATTCACAGGTCTTGCTCATCATCCAACACGCTCAGATATGTAATGAGCGCATTGTTTCTACTGATGGAACTACTGAGTTGTTTGTGCAGCAAGAGGGGAACTTACAGGATCGTGACTTGGTAGATGATCTTGATGTGCTGATTGCTCTGCGTAAGCAGAGACACACGTGTGTTACTTATCCTCTTGCAACCCAGGTTTCCTTGAGCAGATTGTCAGAGGATTTCAGGAAGTTTACCTTGGCACTATCAGCTGTGGAGAGAACATGGACATATCAGGAGGCTCTTCAGGACAATCAGTGGAGATTAGCCATAGAGGAGGAGATAACTACGCTACAGTCACGTGGTACGTGGAGTCTTGTTTTTTGTTTCAGTTGCACACTCACTGTGGGATGTAAATTGGGTGTTTATTGAGAAACAACATGTATATGGCAGTGTGGATCGCTATAAGGCGAGCCTTATGACACGTGGGTTCACCGAGGCATATGGGGTGGACTATTATGATACTTTCTCTCCATTTTTCCAGACATTCTACTCTGCGTATTCTACTTTCTGTTGCTGTGACACGAGATTGCCCTCTTTACCAGTTTGATGTGAAGAATGCCTTCTCTATGGTGATCTACAAGAGGAGGTCTACATGCAGCATCAACTTGGGTTTGCTGCTGAGGGGGAGTGTCAGAAGGTTTGCAGGGTACATAACGCTATCTTGAGCGTGATTGACATCTATGCTCCATCTTAAAGGGGGTGTCGAAAATTATTTTATCTTATTGTATTTTATATATTTTTCCATTCTTTCTTTCTCTATTTTGTAATTTGCCTAATATTTCCTCTTTATATAAGAGGACCCCATTGCCTCTGAGTAATTAAAGATTATATTATGCTCTTTCTACAGTAGTAGGGCAGCCCTTTCGGACCATCATGAACCTTGTACATCATGATTGATCTTAATGATTTTTTTTCTATACCTACGGTTGGAAGTAGCCTCAGCTTATGCTGGGATAAAAATAATGTGCTAATTTTTTAGGCCTATGGATTTGTAATATAGTGTATTAGGACATTTTCATCATATTTAGAACACGTTAAATCACAGGCTTCTTGTTTGTTGAAGAAAGTGCTTGATTGCCATATACAACTTTTTTCAAATTTCTTTTTTAATTTTTAATTGCACGCATGTAACGAAATAATTAATGCTTGATTGCTTGTATTAGTATGTGTGTGATGCATAGGCTATATATTGCCTCTATTGTTTTGGGTGGGCGCTTCATATAAGAAAATATATGTAAGTTTCCTATTTGGAGAGGTTTGCTAACATTGAAACTTCTAATGAGATGATGAGTCTTAGTGAGGGCATCTAACATAGAGAAAGAGTTGAACATATTCTCACAGGTGCAATCTTGTAATCGAAGTTTAGTATGCCTGACCCACTTACTCTAGAAAAAGCTTATCTTGATTTTTTGTTTGAAATTACTATTAAGATGTATGTTGAAATATGGAGAGCAACCTTAGATATTGTATGGCTTATACAATCAATGTAGATTTGGTCATTAGCCGTTTATGGTAGGTGAAGGCATGCCCATCCTACCAACATTAAATCATGCACAAGTTGGTGTCTGTGTTGACAAAAGGCATATGGATTTAAGTGTACCGAAGATGTTTGTTATCAATAGTTCGTTACTGGATTTGAACTCGTTAAGTGGTTGCTCATCCTATAACCATCACCAGATCTCTTTGCTGACTAGAGGTGAAAGGTTAAGGATATGGTTTGAAAAGTGGATCCTTCAAGGCATACGACTTTCTTGATTAGCGTTTCATATGTGCTCCCCTCTCCCAAGGATTGCTTGGGTTTCTTGAATGAAGTGGTGTGTTACGACGATGTTATACTCTATATTGATGAATGGTAGGCAGATTGGGGGTTTTCAGCCTCAGAGAGGAGTGTGTCAAGTTTGTCCTCTTGCCCCTTTGCTCTTTGTGACTTTGGCAGTCACACTATCTAGTAGTCATTGGGCGGTCATGGGAGAATTTTGTGGTAACATCGGAATTGGGGACATCTCAAATGCCTCTATCTAGTTTGCAAATGGCGCTATCTTTTTGGTGAAGGGAGGTGCTGTGGTGGCAGAGGGTGCTGCTATGGTAGCAGAGGGTGCTGCTATTGTCCTAGATATGTTTGAGATGTTCTCTGGCTTATGGATTGATGATGCCAAGTTCGTGTTTGTGCCTTTTGATATGGACGAGGAGATGGAGGCTTCCGGTGTGGCTATGTTTAGCTATTTTACCCTATATAACAAGCTAGTTCACTCATATTTTTTCCAACATGACGAAACCAATATGCAAGCATCTATTATTCACTAGATCTACTGTTGAATCCCGTCAAAGTCTCTTCAATCCACCAAAGCAGCCACATCAACCTTTTTTTCCCTACGTTCAGCTTAAACTTCTCACTCTACTTCAAGGTAATTTCTCTTCGTCGCCGTACCGGCCGGGTTAAGAGAATCAATTGTCTGGTGACCTGGTCGAGATGGAAGAGATGACTGATATCAACATGACGCTTAGCTTCATGACCGGCGGCTCTCAAAATAAGCTCAGTTCCGTGGGGAATCACCCCCTCTTTCTTCAAAAGTGAGTAGGCGAATGATTCAATGGGTTTAGGCAGAGATATCATAGAGCATTGATGTGATTCTTCTACTATGCTTCCTTCAATCAAGCGCATAGTCCTGTGCATCTTCACTTCAAGGAGGGGCCATGTAACTGAGTAGTATGCAATCAAACCTAGTAGGGAAAGCATCAAACTTAGTGCAAGAGGCAAATCTTTGTGGCAGAAGGAGAAGAGAAGCAACACAAGCTTTTAAGCTAAAGTCACACCAATGATCCGAGCGAAGGCCTGTAGCAAGCTCTGGGGACTCAAAGAGATGCTTTACAGATTAATTATTTGGGGCTTCCCCTCGTATGTAGGAGGCCGAGATAGGCTGGCTCATCTCCAGTTATAGAAATTGGAGAGGAAATTGACAAGGTGGAGGGTGTCTTGTTTATCAGGAGGAGGGCACCTTGTGCTCGCAAAGGCGGTGGTATCTGCTGTTATTGTTTTTTCGTGTCGATACGGTCAATTCCTGTGTGTGTCAGGGGGTGGCTTTATGTGTAGATTCTTTTGTGTGAGCACCATCGAGATGCATTGGTTGCTGGCCAAGTGGATTCCTTGATCTTGGGCAAGGTCTTGGCCTTATTGGCTCAGTTGCTTCTTGGTATTTTTGGTGTGATGACGGATCTCTCTTGGCAGATTGGGTCGAACTTCTAAAAGGGAGCATGTGTGATTTTGCTTGTGTCCTCTTATCTCTTTTGAACGACGTTAGGTAGGGGGTTTCGCTTCTAGCTAGATGATTGGACGAGTTGCGGTGTGCTATAAGATCGATTCTCCCACGTGTTCACCCTGGCAGCGGATGGGAACACGACTCTTGGCGAGACTTGGGATGGGTGGTGCCGGAGGTTTTGCTCAGGCTTTTCAGATTAGAGGCCAGCAGAATTTTTGGGTATGCTGGAGGTTTTGTCGGGGGGGGGGGGGACCTTCTGCTGGCAGAGAACACTGGGCTTGGGCAGATGGGTGCTTTTCACTGTGGAGGGCGTACACAGTCTTATATGCTATCACTGTTTTTGATCTGGATACTGTCTCAGCTGAGTTCAGGGGCATTCGGTGATGGAGGATCCCTCTGCAGTCAATGTATTCCTTTGGCTATCGAGGCACGTCCGAGTCCTTACGGGGGCCTGCAGCTCTAGATTTTTTAGGAGACGGAGGGGTCATGCCAGCAGTTGCTTGAGGATTCAGATCACTTTTTCTTTGTGTATGGTACATCTTGGGAGATATGGGAGGCTGCAGCTCATGATGTGCTGCTATGTTATAAGTATCTCTGAATTGCAACATTGGGGCTTGCTTCTAATTTTATATGGTGTGCCACTATTTTGTGGGCCATTTGGATGTCTAGGAACGGTGTAATATTTCGGGGTGAAAGATTCTCTGGCAAATGTTGTAAAACACGTCAGGATCTTGCGGGTTCATGGTCCTTGTAATTGATAATACTTTACTTGTGAATAAGAAAGCTTTTGGGTGGGTGTCTTCTCGGCGCATCACCCTTTTTCCTTCAAAGAAAAAACCATCACTGACTCTCAAAACATTGATGTATGGCCGCTCATCTCATTTTCATATCATATTTACTCACCCCATATTTATCCCATCAAAAATCTAATTGTTGCTAGCTTTTAACTTGGCTTCTTAATTGTGCAGAACAAACTCATGTATATTCGTTTTTGATGTTCCTTAGCCAGGGGATCCATGTTTTCTTTATGTTGGCAATGACAATGACATCAGGGAATATGTCTCCATTCACAGATCTTTCAAATCAGATGATAAAACTGTATGTAAATCAATTTCCTCTGAGTATCTTATGCTACATTTTCTTGTCACTTTAACATGCCTTGTGTTGTAGGTCATCGGGGATGGTAATCTCATCATGGGATCTTGCCATGTTGCCCATGATTGCAAAGTAGGCAATAACAATATTTTTGCAAACAGCACCCTTTTAGCTGGTCATGTCGTAGTTGAAGTGAGTGAGTTCTTTTTTATAAATAGTAGCTCTCTATCATGATTTAATTGCCAATAGATTTTTAGAGGACTTTCTGGACTGTAGGATCACATCCATACTGCAGGGGCCGTTGTTATTCACCAGTTTTGTCATCTTGGGTCATTTTCTTTCATCGGTGGAGGTTCAGTGGTATATGCTAAAGTTTTCATTTTTTTTTGCTCTTTTATATGATAAAAGAAGTTTGTCATATGGAATATCCTAGATTTAGAATGTTTAAGGATAGACATGTTTCTTATCAATCTACCTTATCATTTTATGTGACTAAATATATATTCTTAAACAGATTAATCAGGATGTTCCCAGGTATATGATGGTATCTGGTGATAGGGCAGAGCTCCGCGGACTCAATTTTGAAGGACTAAAACGAAATGGATTTTTGGAGACTGAGGTTAATCTTGGACAATTTGTCTTTTTTTTTCAAGGAAAAAATGTATGCTTTATCCTTTTCAAAATGGTCAAAATCTACAAGGTAGTTCTTATAAGTAAGAACACTATTTTTGTATACCTATGCCTTGAATGCTATAATTCTCATTTCACCAAAACTTGGTGAAGATAGGTGATTTTCAGTTAGAAACCTGGGTTCTATAGCTCTCAGTGTTATTTGCTATTTAGCAAGATCACGTAGGATTTTGTCGTTCCAGGATAGATGGTTTGGGAAAAAGACAAATGTAGTTTCATTTCTTTTCTCCGATATGTCCTCGCTGCCACTCCCCATTATGTTGCAAAGAAGACCTTTATGGAGGCATGACTTGGTGGAGTAGGGAGCATTGGCATGACTTGGTAGAGTGGGGAGCATTGTGGGTGGGGGAGTAAAAAAGTGTCAGAGTATGCGTCCATAGGGAGGTAATTGGATCCCTCCAGAGTCCAATTACTACATCCACATGTTTATCCCACGTCATCTATGAACGAGACTTGGTCTTACTGGTGTGGATATAAGAAGCCCCACACCACCTGTAACCGTTGAGAGAATTCAATAAACACATTCTACCCTTAAGAGGCCTTTTCCTGTAGTTTCATTCGGCTCCTTATGGAGTAGAGTTCCATGTAAAATCCAGGTGTCCTCTTATTCTTTATTTCTTTGTCGCTGATTATAATTCCACATCGTCATTTTCTACATGTTTTCCATGTAAATCCCGGTGTCTTCATTTTTTTCTTTTTCTCCGCATATTCTACCTAATATCAGAAGATGTTTGATTTTAGGGATCTTGTTTTTGAAGATTATATTGATGAAATTCATGTTTGGAGATTTGTTTATTTGTTCATGTTCGTGGTTGAGAAAAAGTTTATTACACAGTTTGTTCAAGGGTTTTGATCAAACCTAATTCTTCTCCACGAATTCCAAGCCACAATGCAACCCTCACGATGTAGTATTCACCAACGTCGATCTGATCGACTGCAATCTCCAAGCACATCTCTGGTTTAGGTTCACAGAACCTTAGCAATATCGACCTCATATCCCTCATATGTACGTGATCACCATCAACCCTAAATCCAAGGTGTGATGCACCAGAAAAAAACACTCCCTGTGGTTCCCCTCGATCACTCGATGGGCATCTCTAGCCTAATCGGTGGAAAAGATCCTAGGCATCGTCGAAAAAATTGCAAATCAAAGAGGAAGATGAGAGGTGATGTCCTCACATCAGGCAGTGCCACATCCTCCTCGATCTTGTGCATAACATCATCGCGAGTGCCCTGCCCGCGACCTTTCAGACCTCGTTGTTCTTCTAGACAGGAGGTCGGTCATCATCAACATCCTCCGCCTCTTAGAATCGCATCAGACCATCGTCATCTTCCTGAAGCATCGAGCCCCGGCTTCCCACTCATGCAACCTCCACGCATGATGATAGCAACAATAACGTTGAAGAGATGGGTTCTTACTCATCATGGTTGAATTCTCTAATTTGATTAGCGCTACAAGATCAAGGCTTTCGTGGCTTGGGATTCAGAGTTTCTTAATCTTGTGGGGTATTACAGATGATTTATTAGAGGATTTTCTCAATTGGCCTTACCCTTATCCATTTGACACAGAAGGACATACCATTTGTTTGGAGTGACACGAGTATGAGCTGAGTTTTCTCATGCTCAGGGAGCGATAGACCACTACTCTGATTCTCACTCTTTCTTCTGATATTGGACTTCATGGTATATACTAATGCATCCAAAGAAGGATTAGGTGTTGTGTTGATGCATCCAGGACATGTCGTGGAATATGACCAGCAAAAGCTCTCCCAGGCGACCCCTCCTCATCGACAGTCCTTGGTGGCGACATCTAGGCTTCCCTTCGGGGAACCCATCTCGTGCCTGCAAATACATAGAAAAAGGGGTTCGATGTCTCTTTTTAATTGGGAGTTGATGCCTTATTTATTTTACCCTCAGATAGGCCAGTTCCAATTATAAAAAAACAAAAAACAAAATGGCCTTGTTTTGTATTGGGCCCGACATATTGGAGATAGAAAAAATAGGCCAGAGAAAAAAGAAAGGGACATGAGGTATATTAGGCCCTATTGACTTGGGCTACTATTGATTCAAAAAAAAGTGAAGGGAGAAAGAGCAATTTTAAAAAAAGAGAGGGGGAAGCTGGGAAAAAAGAAGACAGGAGGAAGAGATGTTTCTTGTTTTCCCTTCTTCAGTTCTTCCTCCAACTTGGTCGGGTATCTCATATTTTTCGACTAGTATGTGAGAAAGGGGGAGTATTATGTTAGAGGTCCCCATACTCTTGATTTGGGCTCATCGTTTTCATGTGGACCACGTATGGTAGAGACCTATTGTAGAGACTTGACACAGAAAGATCCAAAGGGACCCGGAGTGGAGATCCCGTTCTCTAATCTAGTGTGGGAGAGACTCAGTTCAACCTCCATCTCCAATGATCGTGTCACGGTCTTGCCGCGGTTTTATCCTTTGGAGGATCAACCAACTTCCAAGTCCTCAAGCACAAACTCATTAGTGTTCTTATCTTGACATACATTAAGATCATGCTTTGGTGTGGTAATAAGGGGTGTTACCTGATGGTAATACACTAACCAAAACAATTGAGTGTCGGGAGGATTACTATTCTGAGGAGAGGGTATGGGAAGAGTGGTAGTCTCCCTGACTTCAGGGAACTTCAGGGGATACCACATGAGATCCGAGTTAGAATAATAAGGTATGGCCTCGAAAAATGTGACATCGACACTAACAAAATACCGCTGATGGAAATGATCATAACACACGTTCCCATTCTGAGTTCTGGAGTAACCCACAAAGACATATTTTTCCATATGCGAAGAGAGTTTATCACTACCAGCAGAGTAAATATGGACAAAGGATGTACACCCAACGATCTTAGGTGGAGCATGGAACATGTTCTTGTCAGATAATATGATGTTTGCTCCTCCGAGACAGTTGAAGGCACGGGGTTTGTCAGGTATGTAACCGTGAGGACAACATCTCTCCAAAAAATGAGAGGCGTCGCACTTTGAACAAGTAATGTTGGAGAAATACCAAGAATATGGCGGTGTTTCCTTCCAGCTACACCGTTCTGTTGGGATGTATAGGGACACAATATTTGATGGATGATTCCATGTTCAACCAAAAAGGATTAAAGAAATATATTACAGAAGTCAAGTGGATTATCAATATGGATACTTTTGACATGAAAATCTAAAGCATTTTTCATTTCCATCAAGAAAGTTTTCGTAATAGTGCTCACTTCAGGTTTTGATTTCATAAGGAAAATCCATGAAAACACTAGTAATCAACCGCAACAAGATAAAACTTTTGCGCGATAGTGATCTGGAGCATGACTAGACCCCCAACATCAAAATGAACTAATTTAAAAACAAACTTAGTGTCATGGCCATAATGACTTGGAAACGAGCTTCTATGATGTTTTCCAAGTTGGCAGGCTTTACACTGGAACGGGGAGGATGCAAGAATTCAAGGAAGAATTCTTCTCAATATTGGTAGACGTAAGTGGCCAAGACGAAGGTGCCAACTGTAGGCAGACGAATCTCCGTAGAGGTGGAAACATGACCTACAATAGGACACTACATCAAGTGGTGCACACTCCTTCACGGCTAGAGCCAATCACCTGATTCGTCATCATATCTTGAAAAACAAGAGACACTGGGACAAAGATGGTTTGACAATTAATCTCCTTAGTATTTATGGAAAAGATAGCAGGATAATGGAAAATTTAGGAGCCAAAGAACATTATCCATACGAATATTTGGAGCAACGTGAACCTCCCCCGCCCAATGATAGGGGACTGTCAGCCATCTGCCACAACAATGGTACCACATGCTACGACCTCATGAAGTGTTGATGATTGTTTTTTGTTGCCACATATGTGTCGTAATGCATTCGAGTCTACTGGCCAACTGAATCCTTAGTTCCTTACATATGCATCACAATGGAATTATACCTAAAGGGTCAGAAGATTGCAGTATCGATAGTGGCGGTGCTCATGGTAAGTCCAGCTCCTAAAGAAGATGATGGTTGTTGGGATGTAATCATATGTTGCTTCAGCCGCTGCATCAGATCCTCATATTTTGTTCTGGATATATTTGAAGAAGCATCATCGTATGTAGTGGATGTAGAGATGGCCTGATGAGTGATTGGGGGGTTTTCCATGCTTCCCCCAACATTGTCCTCTATGTGGCCCATGCGACCACAAAAGTTGCACGAGTATTTTACATGCCCATGAGTATCACGACCACATCCCCTACATCTAAAGAAAGTCCCACGACTCTATTAGATGGGACGACCATAGCATATGTGGTCTCGAGTCGCATCTCCACTGGATGAGAAATAGACAACCTGCTCAACCTGATATAACCTTCTTCCATGGAAGGAAATGTTGTGATCATATGTACTTGAGTTGCTTCATACATAGGATCTAAGTTGCCAAGAAAGAGTCCAACCATCAATTGGGATCTGAAAGCAATTTGAGTCGGACTTGTACAAATAGGCATATAAGAGTTCAGTCTCTGAAAACTAGATTTCAATGCCGAATACAATTGTGCAAGAGGTCAACCATTTTGCTTCAATTGGGACATATTCACATAGGTTTGAAGAACCTTGGAATAATTTCTCTTCTGAATATGTTTGGCAAAGATTGTTCCACATACATTTGGGCGTCTTATAGTGTATGATAGTGTTCGCAATGCACGATATATAACTGCTCATAATCCTGGCCTTTACTATAGTATTTTCTTCCTTCCATGTTGCAATCTTGCCCCTTTTTTTTTTCAATTGGTTCCTCATCGGTAATAATGTGTTCTTTATCATGTCCTTCGATTACAGTCAGAAGGGACTGAGGTCACAACACATAGTTCAAACCATCTAACTTGGTGATAGTACCAAAAAAAGAGATTCTTCACTTCCCCTTCATGAGTAGTTGAATCTACTACTCTAACATAACTCGCGATCTATGGAACCAATTGCAATAATCACACCAACATCAACAAGATTCAATCACAACAAGTACTCATATAATATGCAAGCTAGGCCATGCTGGAATGCTCATATTTCCAACTCGACAGGGTTTCTGACTACTGCTAGGGTAGAAACCAGGTACCGTACCAGCCGTGAGAAGACACAGATGGTGTAACCAGGAGGTGAACTCCCTTGACCAGAGGTTCCAGCCAAACGATGACAAGACGAGTTCTGACAATGGAGATAAATGATGGTGCTGTAGATGAATTCCACCCGAACGTTGGCGCTGGAGGTGAGTTCCGGCCGAACAATGGAGCTTCGCAGGAGAAGTTGGTGATGGAGATGGTGCTGGAGCTCGGCGATTGTAAGAAGTGACACGGAGGTGATGGAGAGAGGTGAAGGGCCGGTGGGAAAGGCGATGTTGAGGCAGGGTCGATAGCGAGGGGCGGTGCTGAGTAGAAGATAACTACGAAGATTAGTGGGTGGTGCCGAGGAAGAGTCGATAGTTTGTGAGGTCCTGGGACCTGCGAGAGAGGGCGCTCCTCTCAAGGCTCTGAGAGCATCTTGAGAGTAATTGAATATGAGAAAAATCGATTTACTTGCATTAATAAGAGGATAGTACTTCCTTATATAGTAGGGAAGTCTATGGTTACAAGCAATTATAAAATCACCAGTTAAACATGAAATAACTCCCGTACAACATATTCTATCCCAATAGCTGCAACTTTCTGTAAAGTCGGCAATTGGAGAAGGGTGAGTCCGGATAAGTTTAGGGTTTTGTGTAAACCAGGTGTGGAGGGTGTGGTTCACGGGAAATTGTTAGAGTAACATTATTTTGTAGTGTTTGTTTGTCCTCTTTATGTAAATTACCCATAGAGCTTTTCTCCTATATAAGAGAGCTCTAGGGTTAATGGTAATGTATCCCATTTCATTCCTTTCAACAGAAATCAAATAAGCAACTTTGGTTTTTAATTATCTAGTTAGATTGGATCCGGATATATTTAATACTTTTCAATAACACATGCTGCCTGCATATGTGCATGGGGTGGTGCATAATGGCGCTCTTCAGGAATGCAGTGCAACTATATATCCGCTTATGCATATGCAGTCTATGCGAACACATTCCTAAACATTGGTTGAAAGTCCGCCTCGGTATCCTTTGGTTTGAATGACTTCGGAGCTTCTGCTTGTGCGAGGGCTCTAGCTATTGAGCATGTGCAGTTGCCACGAGTATATCTTGATCTACTGTTGTTGAGCGCATTGTGGTTAAAGGATTTAGAGCTGGTAATGAAAGGTCGGAGTGACGATTGAGGGTTGATAGCAGAAATGTTGACTTGAGTAGGCCGAATGATCTTGTTGGGATCCTTAATATCAGCTATTCCGTGTTCAACATGTTCTTGTTCAAGATGGAGGCTAAGATGTAGAAGCGGGTGAATGCAGCTCGCAGGAGGTTTTTCTGGAAGTTGCCTGGGGAGGGAGGGAGGAGCACATGCTTTGTGAAGTGGGATAGGTTTGTAGGTCCAATAGGAAAGGTGGCTAGGCATCAGATGCACGTGGAAGTTTAATTGGGCACTATTAACCAAGTGACTGGTGAGGTTTCTGGGGGTGGGTTGTGTGCAGAGGTTATGCAAGCTTGTTGTTAGAGTAACATTAGTTTGTAGTATTTATTTGTCCTCTTTATGTAAATTACCCATAGAGCTTTTCTCCTATATAAGAGAGCTCTAGGGTTAATGGTAATGCATCACATTTTGTTCCCTTCAACATGGTATCAGAGCGACGGTCCTAGACCGGAGTTCTTGAACCCTAACCCTACCCCACCCGCCGCCCTTTCTCTCTCTTCGTCTATCTTGAGAGTGGCGCCGCCCTCGTTTGCGCCATCGCCCTCCTGAGCCATCGCCATCGCCTCCTGTGCGCAAGCCCATCGCGTGAGCCATCGCGCGTCGCGCGTCTGGCACCCATCGCCCATCGCGCGTCTGGCGACTGCGGTGCGTCTGGCACCCATCGTCCATCGCCCATCGCGCGAGAGCCATCGCCATCGAAAGTGGCACCCATCGCGCGTCTGGCGGCTGCAGTGCGTCTCGCCATCGCCCATCGCCTGTAGCGCGGCGCGTCTCGCCATCTCGCCATCTCGCTCTCTGTCAGTGCGTACTCGGTCATCTGCACGCAAGTCATCTCGCCTGACGCTTTCCAGAGTCTGCGCGTCACGCCTTCCAGAGTCATCTCGCCTGACGCCTGAAGCCTTCCAGAGTCTGAGCGTCACGCAGCGGTTCCAGTCAGCGTATGCCCTAGCCGTCACGCAGCATCTGCGCTAAAGCCTGAAGCCTTCCAGAGTACGCAAGTCATGTGCAAGTCATCTGTGTATGCCCTAGCCGTATTTCTCTTGAAGGCACATGTTTTGTGCACGTGACCGTTTTGAGTCTATGAATAAGTAGTTAGTGTCTTTTGATTGTGTAACCCCAGTTACAGGTTATTGTTGTCATCATGTCAGACAACAAGGTAGATGTTCCATCTCTGGGTGCCTTCAAAGGTCCATCACCTGTGGTAAAGATGGATGGCACGAACTATGAACTGTGGGCCATGCAGTTCATGAGTCTTATGCAATGCAATGGCAAGAAGCATATCCTCACACAAGAGGAACCTGTGGACAAGACTGGGGTTAATGCCTCATGGGAGGCTGACGATGCTTATGCACGTGTTTGGCTATCCGGTACTGTATCCATGGAAATAGCCAACGACATCCTGAGTCAACCCACTGCGAAGGCTATGTGGGATATCCTAGCAGCCACGTATTCTCCGGCGAAGAACGAGTCCAAGATCTTACAACTCCAGCATGATATCTTTACCTCGAAGCAGAACGGGCGCCCTCTCCATACCCTCTACACCTCTCTTAGGGGTATGTTTGAGAAGCTACACGGGTACATTCCATTGACCGGCAACACCGGAGCAGCTCAAAGCATACAGGGACTCGGTGATGACTGGAGTGTTTCTAGCAGCTCTTGATCCGGAGTATGATGCCGCCCGAGCACAGATTCTTACAGATGCCACCATCCCACCGATGGAGGAGGCATATCGCAGGCTAAGTAGACTCTCCATATCTCATGGTGGAGGTTCGACACCTTCAGCCATGGCATCTTCTCGTGGCAGAGGAGGCTATTCACATTTTCGAGGTAGAGGCAGCCGCGGTCGAGGAGTAGGAGGTAGTAGACCTCCTAGACAGCCGTGCACCTACTGTCGCCGGACTGGGCACACTGAGGAAACATGCTACTCCAAGCATGGGTTTCCTACTACTACGGCACGTATGGCGGAGCAGGCTCAGCAGGAAGGAGGTCCTTCCCTTGTCCCTGATCAGAGGTTTGAGGAGTTAGTGGCGAGACTTCGGGAGATCATGCCTGGCCAGGGATCAACTAGTACTTCAGGATCATCAGAGATAGCCGGCTCAGCATCCTATTCAGGTACAATGTATGCATTTACTAGTAGCTATAGTGCAGATCTATCAGAATGGATCATGGACTCAGGAGCTTCTCACCATTTATGTGGTAACAAGAAGCAGTTGGATGGTTTTATTACAACTCAGACAGGCCGCTCCGTGGTGATAGCTGATGGGACACATTCTCCCATTACTGGACAGGGGGAGGTGCAATTGACCCCTGGGATACGGCTTCAGAATGTTCTTTATGCTCCTAATTTTTCCATGAATCTTTTATCCATTAGTCAAATCACTAAAGACTTACATTGTCGTGCCATATTTGACTCATCTGCTCTTGTGTTTCAGGACATCCTAACGGGCAGAGTGATTGGAACTGGCCGTGAGCAAGGGGGTCTCTATAGACTGGTACATTCTCCTTACGCTGGTGCCTCGTCTGTTCGTGTTGGATCTGTCTCACCTTACACATGGCATCTCCGCTTTGGTCATCTTCCGTTGCAAAAGATGGTCCATATCCTTCCCCAGATTTCTCCCAGGTCTACTTTTCAATGCGAGGCGTGCCAGCTTGGGAAACATCATCGGTCGTCGTTTCAAAGTCGTCCAGGTCCGAGTCATCGTAGTCTGTTTGAGTTACTTCACTTTGATATTTGGGGTCCTAGTCGTGTCCCTGATCTTCAAGGGCACAGGTTCTATCTTGTTGCAGTCGATGATTTCTCTAGACTATCTTGGGTCTTTCTTCTTAAAAATAAATCTGATGCTGGTCATATTATTCAAACGTTTATTATTGAAATAAAAAAATATTTTTTCTGCTAAAGTGAAGTACATACGGTCTGACAATGCTCTAGAATTGTGTAGTACCCAACTTTCCAAATTTCTTATGTCTCATGGGATTGTGCATCAGACATCGTGTGCCTATACCTCCCAACAGAATGGGGTGGCTGAACGGAAGCATCGTCATTTGTTGGATATGACCAGAACCCTTTTGATTCAGAGCCGTGCCCCTCACTCCTATTGGGGGGATGCGGTTCTAACTGCTTGTTATCTTCTTAACCGTATGCCTTCGACAGTGTTAGGGGAGAAGATTCCGTTCTTGACTGCGTTTCCCGAGAAGGATCTTTTTTCCCTAACACCACGAGTTTTTGGGTCTGTTGCTTTTGTTCATTGTTTTTCTCCTGGTCTTGACAAGCTCTCTCCTAGAGCTGTCAAATGTGTGTTTGTGGGTTATTCAAAAACCCAGAAGGGATATCGGTGTTTTGATCCAGTTAAATAAAGGTACTACGTCAGTGCAGATGTCACCTTCTTTGAGTCCATTATGTATTTCTCTCCTACAGGTGACAGACTCACTCACTCAGAGGAAGGAGACGACATCTATGTGCCACCTCCACCTCCATCTATTCCTTGCTCTCATCTACCATCACAGCCTATTCCACCACCACCACAGCCTACACCACCACCACCACCACCACCAGCTACTGTTCATTATCCTAAGGTCTATCAGCGACGACCCTCTGCTCATGTGCCTCTTCCATCATCCAGCACGCCCGAGGTATGTACTGATCATTTGAGTTCTACTGATGGCACAGGTGATTTGAATGTACAGATGGATGTACAGGGTACTGATGAACAGGCTATTGATGATACTATTATTCGATGACCTACATATACCTATTGCTCATAGACGGCCAAAGCGTGCTCGGACGGTGAATCCCAAATATGGGATGGATTTTTGCTCTCAGGCGTCATTGGAGCGGTTGTCCCCGGACTTTCGCAACTTCGTTATTGGGCTATCGGCAGTACATATTCCACAGTCTTATCAGGAGGCCCTACAGAGCAGCCCGTGGCGTTTAGCTATGGAAGAGGAAATGGCGGCGTTGCAGTCACGTGGTACGTGGAGTGTTGTGCATCCTCCACCAGGTGCGTCCATTGTTGGAAGCAAATGGGTTTTTACTGTTAAGCATCGGACAGATGGTACGGTTGATAGATACAAAGCCAGATTGGTTGCTCGTGGGTTCACCCAAACATATGGGGTGGACTATCAGGAGACGTTTTCTCCAGTAGCCCGTCATACTACCTTACGGATTCTCATTGCAGTTGCTGTTGTCCGAGACTGGCCCCTATTTCAGCTTGATGTCACGAACGCCTTCTTGTATGGCGACTTGCAGGAAGAGGTCTATATGCAACAGCCGCCGGGGTTTGCGGCTGAGGGGGAGTCTAGTATGGTGTGTCGTCTCCATAAGGCCATATATGGCCTGAAGCAGAGTCCACGGGCTTGGTTTCAGAAGCTCTCGGAGTTGATTGAACAGAAGGGCTTCGTCAGATCCACAGCAGATCATACTCTCTTTGTAAAGAGAGATCAACGAGGCACTATGATCATCTTAGTATATGTTGATGATATTGTTATTACAGGCAGTAATGAGCAGGGCATTCAAGCAGCCAAGAAGTTTCTTGGCGAGCAGTTTGTTATGAAGGATTTGGGTACACTTCGTTATTTTTTGGGGCTGGAGTTTGCACGGAACAAGCAAGGAATGGTAATAACACAAAAGAAATATGTTACGGATCTCTTATCTGAGACAGGTATGGCAGGGTGTAGACCAGCTGCTACACCTATGGAAAAGAAATATGTTACGGATCTCTTATCTGAGACAGGTATGGCAGGGTGTAGACCAGCTGCTACACCTATGGATTCTAATGTCAAACTTTATGATGATGACTCTGAGGAGGTAGACAAGAGACGATATAGAGAGCTAGTGGGAAAGCTCTTGTATGTCACTATTACCCGATCGGATATAGCCTTTGCGGTTAATAGGGTAAGTCAATTCATGGAGCAACCCAGGCAGGCTGACATGAATGCTGTTTTTATGATCTTGAGATATCTGAAGTCGTCTCCAGGTACTGGTCTTCTGTATAGAAGAGATACCTCTATATCCATCACAGGTTATGCTGATGCAGACTATGCTGGGTGTCCTAATGATAGAAAGTCAACTTCAGGCTTTATTGTATTTGTTGGCACCTCTCCAGTAGCTTGGAAAAGTAAGAAGCAAAATGTGGTGGCTCGATCAAGTGCAGAGTCAGAATATAGGGCAATGGCCCAAGGTAGTGCAGAGATGATGTGGGTTAAGTCCGTTTTGACTGATTTAACCACTGATGTTCCTCTTCCCATGCATCTAAAATGTGACAATCAAGCAGCCCTGTTCATAGCCAATAATCCAGCCTTCCATGAGAGGACGAAGCACATTGAAGTGGATTGCCATTTTACACGAGACTTAATTAAAAAAGGACTTATTTCAACTTCTCATGTATCATCAGGAGAACAGGTTGCAGACATGTTCACCAAGACCCTTGCTAGGGGTCCATTTCATCTTTGTTGTTCCAAGCTGAGCATGTTGGATATATATGCTCCAGCTTGAGGGGGAGTGTTAGAGTAACATTAGTTTGTAGTATTTATTTGTCCTCTTTATGTAAATTACCCATAGAGCTTTTCTCCTATATAAGAGAGCTCTAGGGTTAATGGTAATGCATCTCATTTTGTTCCCTTCAACACTTGCTATGAGAAATGCCTTTGCTTGAGGGAGAGAGAAAGGCTGCCACATAAGTCTTTGATTTTTAGATGGGGGTTTGATGCAATTGTTACCATCCATGGAGGCATATTTGTTAAGTCTTGCACAGTTAACCTTGTAGAGACATCATGGCTCCTCCCCCAATTGTCACTTGCTGCTTCTCCTTATCTCCTTGCCAAAGTGTTGGTCATGATCCCTATGAAGGATTTCAAATTCTTACTTCCATCTATATTTAACTCCCAACAAGTGAGGAGCCTTTTTGGAGTAGAGACATCTTGTGAATATTGCCTCCTTGTTTTGGCTTGCCAACCATTTCAGCCTATTTTTTTGGAACAAAGTTATGGAAGAAAGGAAAACTTACGTGTAATGCGAGTCAATAGGAAATTGTATTGAAGTATAGAATTATTTATTTTACAAGTGCAAGTGAACGGTAAGGTAACTATCTTGTCCAGGAAACGCCTGTCCATCTTCCACCTGTGAAATGTCCTTGGCACTGTTGTAAGATTCGATTGTCTGTGTGGCTCTTTTTTGTTGTATTTTCGTTAGTTTTAGCTGTATATGTTTCCGATGTATCATTTGTTGGCATCATAGGTCAGAAGCATGAGGAAGGCTTATAGGAAGATATTCATTTCTCTTGGTGCAAATTCGGATTCTTTTGATGACCGACTTGCTGCTGTGGTAAGGATATTTCTTCATATCCTCCTGTCCAATGATTTTCCAAGGTGGATGTCTAATGATCAGGCGTCTTACTAGGAAGGAGATCCAGAACTGTCCTCCTTCACTGCTGTTCGGTCCATGACTAAATCCATTCGTGATTCTTTTCATCCCAACAGGCGAGGAATTTGCAAGTTTGGGCATTGGTGCGGCCATCAAGCAAAGTGACTGGTAAATTTCTCTTTTTTACTCTTGGTATATGTAACTTTTTAATTATGTTTTGTTAATATATTTGGGGCGGGCACCAATTTGGGTGCATCCCTCTCCTTTGAGTCCTAAAAAAAATCTATGCCAAATCCCGTGGGTTAATCCTTGGAACAAGCAGGGGGGCAATCAATTTAAATAGGATAATCCCTCTACAAACACTCCAACCCATTTGGTTTAGATTGAGGAATAAGTGGTTGAATAGCATAATAAATTAGATATTATTGTTTTTTTCTCTCCCCTTTTATATGTGTTATGCCCCATTCAAAAACAAGTGTACTTTATATATACTCAAAAAACCCAAAACATAGAAGGAATGAACTTGTTCCACTTAAAAAATTGAAAATTGATTTGTTCAGCAATTGAAGGTCTTTGGAGGTAAATTTGTTCGGCCATAGCTCACATCTGTTATAGGATCATTGCTGTTATTCAATTTGGTTGTGTGAAAGGAGATAGTGCCAACTGGCTTTAAAGTTTATACCCTTTATGTTGATTAGATTTTTTCTCCTAGATGTGTTCTGTCGTTCCTTAAAAAGGAACATTTGCTTATAAACGATGACTTATGCTATATATGTTGTAGATACAAAATTTCTTTTTTAATGTCAAGGTTAGATTTACGCACTCTCTGTAAATTCATTGCTTCTCATTACAGCTTGATTAAGTTTATTGTGTTGAATGGGATTAACTGGAGCATACGCTATCTACCCTAAATAATGCATGGTCTGGGATTTAATTTTTAGGCAGTTGGAGATAAAAATCACGATCCCGCCCAAAAAATTTACCTTACCTCCCCTCAAAATTTCTAATTTCTTTCCTTATTTTTTGCTGTGGCCACTAGCAATTCCTTCGTGAGACTTTAAAAATTGGGTTTTTATTAGTTTCCCCCCTCCGAGATCATGCAATATCAGTTATGTCCCTCCATTTAGGAATATCAGTTGTGATCCCGACTTCTTGTCATTCTATCGCTTGTGCCCTTGGGTTAGTTGCCTCCATTCCCAATGTAACGGATGTTAACTTTGGGAACACAAGCGGAAATAAAATGGAAAAAAGGGTTGAGAGGTCTTTCTTGACCTTCATCACCCTCTCCTTCCTCCCTCCCCTCCGCCCCTCCCCAGACCAACCTCCTCCTCCCCTCCGCCCCCTCCCCAGGCTGACCACCTCCTTCCCCTCCTCTCCTCTGCCCCCAGCCTCCACCCTCCTCCGCCCCTAGCCTCCCTCCTCTTCTGCCCCCAGCCTATACCCTACTCCGCCCCAAGCTCCCCTCTCCTATACCCCCTACCCCCCCTCCTCTGCCCCCAGCTCCCACGAAGCTCTCGGTCTTGGAACCCTTTGGTGTCTTGGGAGAGGTTCCTATAGGAGATCTGTGTGGCCTGTACACATTCTCCCACTCCTCCGGCAGCTCCATGCACTTCACCCTTCTCTTCACCACCACGATAATCATTCCCCATTGAAACCACCACTGCTACCGAAAATATTGGTGACAGAATCATGAGAGTGGTCGGTTGGAGGGGCCGGAGTGGGATGTCGGTGGAGGAACCACTTGCTCCTCCTCTCAACGTCGCTTGCTCTCGATGCCACCTTCTCTGCTCCTCTCGACGCTGCCTTCTTCTCCAGTCGCTGCTTCAGAAGGAGGAACGACCCGCCTCCAGACGTCGCCTGCTTAAGAACATAAGAGAGAAGATGATGGTTTTCAGTTTTACCCATCCTACCCAAACCATGGTTTGAAAAATCATCGTTAAGTTCTACTCATTGACGACTAAAGTAACGAGGGGCAAAAGTGATAGAACGGTAATAAGTCAGGGGCACAAATGATATTCCTGACAAGAGAGGGATATAACTGATATTTCATAGGAGCACAACTGATAGAAACCCTTAAAAATATCATGAACTTATCATCAAATAATTAACCTGGCGTATTCCACCTCCAAATTGCAATTACGGAAAATATTTCATTCGTTAATGCCTGCAGTTGAAATGAACCTCAGCGCGTTTCTTTCGGCTACTTTTCCTGTCCACTGAGTTAATTGTTGTCTTTGTTCCTGGTGCAGCAGCACTTTGATTTCCAGATGTGGATTATAACGATCACATTCACGTCATTCCCAAGGGACTTCATCATAGTTGTAAATTGTAATTCCCCAAGAAATTTCTATTTTTACTTAATTTTGTTGTCGATGTGGTATACTAATTCAAACGATGTCAAGTTCCAGTGTACCGTCATGACATTTGGTGTTTGTTGGATGATGTTATTGGATTTTGTGTTGGTTGTCTCCCTAGCCATTTCTGATGGTCTTTGGTAGTTAGTATTCCAACATTGCAAAATAATTGATCTTCAATCTTTGAAAGAGCTCGCGAATGATTTCCTTTTCAGAATTTAGTTTTTGATATTCAACGATAACTACTCAACTACATGCAATTTTAGCTTAATTTTAACTTGCTTTTTGGAAAACGAACGTTTATATATTTTTGGAGGTTTAAGATCTGGCATTTGTATAATGGATCACCAAGCAAATGACATCCGAAATCTCATATCCAAGTTGTTGGACTGACCATTTCATACTTTACCAGGCTAACTATGCTTAATTTGTAATTCCATCAAACACATGTGCTAGAGAGGAAAGCACACATTATATTTCGCATCTTTCACTGTTGCAAATCATGGAAGTAGCACAAATGATCAAGCAAGCAAACACGAAGACACAGATTTACAAGGTTCACTCGTAACTTGGTTATGTCCGTGGGTAACACTCTTGGCAGGGTATTGTGGGCATGGGGTTGCAAACGACGGTTCTTCAACCTGGTTTAGATGGTTAGAATTCTAAGCATATCAACACTCGCTTTACACTACGTTGAGTGCCTTTGTATAGGCCTTTTATAACAATGCTTTAAATGTTGGATTTTGATTTTGTTTCAGTAGCCAAGAAAGAGAAATTCAATGGAATTTCGATGAAATGGTCAGAAATTACTTGAAAACTTTTTCCTTTTTAAAAATTAAGATTTCTATATTCTTTAATTTAATAAATGATACATAAATACATTGCTTTTTTCTAAATAGTAAGATATTGGCACGATAAATTACATTAAATTTCCATCCAATTGCTCCAAAAGTCAAAATAGCAGTATGTTTTTTTGAGTCAAAACCAGATTTGGAATCGAAATTAGAAGTCACTAGTTTCACCTCTTGAACATGAAGAGATTGATGATACAATAATATTAGAGATAAACATAGGCTAACAAAGAGTACTAGCAAAATGTTGTTTTGTGTAAGAAATTGAAGATCAGAATGGTAGCTTAGAACTTATATCTAGCCAAAATACTTTCAACTTAGGAAAAATAAAAATAAATAAGATATGCGTACACATACATAGACAAACACAATCTTTCTAACATGTGTGTCTAAGAGATGCATTGTGTACCTTGTTATTGTAAAATATATGCTATACAAGACACACACAAATCAATTAACACTAACAAAGCGCATAGAATTCTCAAGCACAAATCTTTATCCAATATAATAGTAGGCAAGTACTTGCAGTTAGAAGGTGATAACAACCTAGCACTCACACAGATGCACATATTCCTTGTAGTAGAGAGAAGCCACAAGAAAGCAAAGTCTTAAATTTTGGATTTCGATTTCTTTTCGCCAAGTCAGGAAAGAGAATTTCGAAGAATTTTGATGAAATCATTGGAAATCTTAGAAATGACTCAACTTGACTTTTTCTAAAATTAAGATTTTTAATATTCGTATTCAATAAATAAAATAGAAATGCACACTTAGTTGTAAAATAAATTTGTAAATATAAGTTACGAAGTATTATTATCATCAAAATCATCCTACATGTTCATATATAGAGCAACGTATTGCCTAGAGTCAGAATTGTATGCTAAACAAGAAGCGAAACACATGGTAATCACCTCGTCAATAAGAGTGATTGGTGACACATATAATAGTCTACTAATCAAAACATATATATCAAAATAAAGAAAGAACAGAAAATTAAAGTTCTTCAGTTAAAACATGAATTTAACTCTTAAATCTTGTGTTTAACTGATTTAGTTTGGATTAAGATCCAAAAATTAGAAACTAATTAATAAAAATTCTTCAACCAGTGTAAAGCACTTTAACAACTCAATACATCGGTGAATAAATAAATGAAATTTTATCAATATATGCAAATTTCGATGAAAACAAAGGGTAGATTCCCTTATTTTTGTTGTTTTGTCGAAACGACATTTAGCATTTCAATGATATTTCGTTGAAATCCTGGTAAAGAAATAAGGCATCGTTTCGATTTTGGTAACCAAGAGAAATGAAAATTTCGGAGAAATCCGGTGGAATCCTGTTGAAATTTGAAGTCATGTTCTACAATTCCTTTATTCTAATTTGCAATTTAGCAGTTTGCCTTTATTCTAATTCTGGAGTTTGTGCTAAATGAGTAGAATGAAGCTTGGCTCAACTCAACAGTGAGTTCCCTTCTCAATCTCTTTCGAGTTCCAACGAGTCAACTGAGCTGGCTCGCAAACTGCTTAACAAGCTTACTCAAATGTGAGCAAGCGAGTTTTGAGCGCTGGAGTGGACTCACAAGTTAATGGATAAATTGAGTTATTGAGCCAGGGCACTAAACGAGCTATATGGCCAAGATATTAAGCTTAGAAGTGCTATCTAGCTGAGATATTGAAATGAGCAGAGTTATCAAACCGAGTTAGTTTATTGTTACTCTATCAAGCTAAGCATGGTTGTTGAATCTAGCTATTGAGTTGCGAAGGTCTAAACTTAACTCAACTACCTTATTAAACTGGAAGTCTAGCTCATTAGCTTGTGGCTTGTTTTCTCATTACATCGATCTCATAAGACAATTTGCGAGCCAAGCTGGATTATCGAGACAGTCTTTCCTGACACCATTACTTATAATGAGTTTGAATGAAACTGAGGCTAAATATTTTGCCATGACAGCTTTGGTCTTTGTTTTCTGTTTTGCAACTTGATCTCTAACAAAGTGGAGGATGATTTCATCGTGTTTGGTATACGCATGCGTCATAGGATTTGCAATTAGATATGTTGCGCCAATGTTGTCGTACCAAATTGTAGGAGGATCAATGCTTGTTGATGAAGAGTTCAACTGGGTTCACTGAAAGACAAATAAGCTCAGCAGTGGCAGTTGCAAGTCTGCAATGGATTTGTATTCAGATTCTGTGGAAGAACGAGGCACACATTTCTATTTCTTTTCAGTGCATCAGATCAAATTGGCTTTGAGAAAGATGAGGAGAGGAATCCCACAGATGATTCGTGATTGCTGATGCATGTTGCTTGTCGGCATTAACATATGTACTTAAGGGTGCTGTTGTGGATTTGCTAAAATGTTGGTCATGGAGATAGTGCCCTCAACTAGCGTATGATTCACTTGACATTTCCCAATAATATATTAGCTTTAAAATTATATAGCTGGTATTTTAATTATATGTCTTTAATATATTATCAGATATTCAAATTATATTAGTTAATATTTAAATTACATTTAGTAGATATTTAACTGAAAATTCTACTTTGGAATAATTTATAGTGGGTATTTATTTAAACTTATGAGGAAATATGTATTTGGAAACAAGCCAGGGCCCCTTGCTAGTGATTAAGGAAATGACTAGTTATCATCTTAATAAACTATAAAAATGCTCTATCCTTTATAGTTTGTTAGACCATGACATCTACAAACTTCGTCAATTACACCATAACCCATGACATCTTCATATTGGTCCCACCACTGATGTAATATTACTCTATCTTACACCATGATCGTTGTTGTCAATTAATTCTTCTTGAGTTAATCTTAGTGGTGAGAATTAAATCTAAGAAGGTAAAACATCTTCGTAAAAATAACATGATGGAGTTCTATTTATCAAGTTCAATGAGTTATGCAAGGAATAGGGTGTTGCGAGATGCCACACCGTTAGAAATATACCACAATAGAATGGAGTTGCAGAACGAATGAACACGACACTTCTGGAGAGAGCAAGGTGCATGCTCTCTAATGCTGGACTTAGTAGAGCATTCTTGGTTGAAGCTATGAATACAACATGTTAATGAATCGGAGACCCGCATCTGCTGTTGACTACAGAACAACCATGGAAGTACGGTCTGGTAATCATGCTGATTATCTTGTTTTACAAGTCTTTGATTGTGTTTCCTGCTATCAAATTAGTGAAGAAAAACTAGAACCAAGAGTGAAAAAGGGGTGTTTACAGTCCGATCTCATGTACTGAAAAGAAATGTTATAGTTTTCCTGTAATAACTCTATACCTGGAGTAAGGGCTACATAATCTGGTCCCCTTCAAGTACAATATCTTTATCAGAAGGAATGTTACATTCGATGAGAATTACATGCTTCACTCGAGTAGTGAGTCTATTGATGCAATGATAAGTGGTGATGTGCATGAACATGTAGAGTTTGAACTGACATCAAGTTGCGATCACACCACTCCTAATCATGATTATGCTGAACAACCGGAAGCTGAGCAACAGAGGAAAGGTAAGCAAGTGTTGCTACTGATGCGACGACAACTTTCTTGCATGGTGAACCTGGAGAAGACATTCTCATGAGACAAAGAGGGATTCACATTTCAAGGCAAAGCTATGTGCAAATTGAATAAGTCCTTGTATGGACTTAAGTAGTCTCCCAAGTATTGGTAAAATAAGTTTGATAGCTTCATGATTGATCATGGGTTCAATAGGAGCTCATACAGTGTTGTGTTTACCACAATATGGTAGAGGACATGTCCTTCATCTGACAGTTATTGTACGTCTACAACATGATGATTTCTGCTAAGAAGAAGAATATCATAGATGATCTAATGAAGCTCCTTAGTTCAGAGTTTGATATGAAGGACCTTGGTGCAGCGAAGAAGATTTTAAGGATGGAGACCATTAGAGATCTAGCAGATGGGAAGTTTTTCTTATCTCATAAGAACTACACTAAGAAATTTCTAATAGATTTGGGATGTCTACAACTGAGCCTCTACGTACTCCATTCGCTGGAATATTCATCTCTCGATTTCTTTGTGGGTGGGGTAGGGGGGTGTGCTGGAGCGGAGCAAGTATGCTCCCCCCTATGAGTGTGTGGGGGAAGTGTCCCCAATAAAATTTTTAATTAACGATCATATTTGTATTCAGTTATTTGGATCCATTTGTATCATGGATCCATTTGTACGGGAGTAATATATAAACTCTCCTAGGATTATGGCTCTCTATATCCTGTGTATTTTATTCTTCCACAAAGTGAAAACCGATTGTTGTCATTCAAGGACGTAGCCCAATTACAGGTAAACCTTATAAATCCATGTCTTTGTACTTGCATGATTGATCTTATTTGTGTGTGCTTCCGCGATTCACTACACTAGGGTTTTGTGTCAAAAGTTATCAGAAGATGGGCGGAATTCATGGAATCTCTAGAATGTCAAAATCACTACTATGATTATTTGAGGCATGATCTTGGGCAGAGTGACGTGTTGAATGATGTGGAGGGGAAGTGCAACTGTTGTGTGGCAGATGAGATTGTTGAAGATGGACTTCATGAACTTGCAGTTGCACTACATCTGGGAGTTCAGGGAACATGACATGATTGCTTTGTGTGGTTAGAGCTACTAAGAGGTTATTGAGTTACTTTTGAAGTTAGTGAAGTCGATGGCTTTGAGGTTGGATGTGGAAAGTCATTGGCTAGCGACATCGACCTAATTGCTAATAGATTTCACCTTCTAATTTTTGGTGCGGATAGGATTATCACCATTTTGGAGGTTATAGGGTTTAAGATAAAGTTGCAGGATATGTGTGTGCGATGGGGATACCTTTGTGTCTTCCATATATATCATAGAAGGTATTAGTTCAATTGCCGTAGGGAAGACACCTTCAGAGAGAGATACGAGAAGACTGAGGGTCTAATCTCGCTTGAGAAAGGATGCATGTGTTGGATCACCTGAGGTTGGAGTCGGAGGTGTGGATCTTGAAGAAGCTGGATTCCATAGCAGTGATGAGCAGTGGATAACAGTCTTACCATCCACCATACCGTAGATCCCATGGGAGTGTAGAAGTGACATGATTTGTGTTTGCCAAGGAAGGTAGTTGAAGGTGATGAGTTTGATGAAGATGAAACAACGAAGGCTACTCAGGGAAATGGAGGATGCCATTAGGCCACAGTTTAGGATGGACTAGAAAGTAGTGGGCAAGTGTGGTGGAGGTGTGAGGTTAGGGTGACTAGATCATACTCGAGTATTGCGCAGGATACAGAGAGGGAGCTAGGTAGTTGGTTGGCCGGAGAGTCGAACAACATGGGGAGTCGTGGTTGGATGGTGGAAGGCGTCTTCAGGTCAACCTTGAGTGGATTTGGACAAGGCTGGCTAGGTAGGTTAAATTTGGAGGGGAAGTTCCACACAATAGAGAGGATCATCTGCTGTACAACAGACTCTGCTATAAATATCACAGTTGTTCGATCACGAATAGATGACCTCAAGATGCGAGCCCCCTATCCCCAACCCCCTATGAAAGTCGTCCGATTCTCATCCGATGATACCCGTGGACTACACCTGTTGTAAATGCCATTTACAACAGACGATGACAGGCGATCCAGATCACCTTCAGCGGGAATGTAACATGTTTTGACTGATGAGCAACGACTGGGGGCGATGACATGTTAGCCGATGGGTCTTGGGTGCTCATTGTGCAATCATGGGTTACTAGTGATGTTGGTCGGATGGGGGGATATTCATACGACGAGCACGAGATTAAATCTAGAGAATGGGTTGCATGGCTGGGTGAAGGTGATTGGGATGGTGATGGACGACGATTGGTGGCATGCCTTGCAAAGAGGGAGGACGATCATCGGATACAATGTCAAATATTACCACATATTCAATGAAAAGAATTTACATTTATTTTAACAGTTAATATTAGAAAATTTTGCAGCTTCTTTTTTTTGTGTTTGGAGTATAATTTATAAAATAGGATTGAAGTGGATAATAATAACGTTCATACGCTGGAGAGGAAAGTGCCTTTATCCAGGCCTCCGACATGCATCAAATAGTTAACTTTAACTTTGACACCATACAGACAGTTCCTGATCTGTTTGATTGTATGACTCGACCTTCCATGTCATGACCGAGCCATGGATTGTCCTATTTCCTATACTACCTTTTGGAATCACTTATAATTAGGGATTAATTAATATGCAATCCACTTTTAATGTTCCAAATTCTTGTAAAAGTGAGTCTGTCCGATTAGTCGAGTCGGTATGTTGGTCGATTGACTATTGACTAATTGATCAATAGTCGGTCAGTCGACTACTCGACCTGACTAGTCGACCGATTTTTGCATAGAGATTCTATATTTTTTATTTTTATATTTTTAAAGCATAATTTTTCTAATATGCTTAATATCTTATTTAAATTAATTACTTCTTTTATTTCATTACAATATTATAAAAAATATACAAATCACAATAAATACTTAAGAATATTTGTATAAAATGTAGTTTATATATATAATAATTAAAACAATCAAAACTGATTAAAGGTCGATTAAATCCGATTAGTCGTCGAACTTCCGATTAATTCTTAGTCAGTGACTCGGTAGACTGAATATTGAGTACTGAGTTTTGCAAACTTGTCCGAATTTAAAAGAGATTTCACATCGTTTTGACGATATTTCCAAGAAAACTTGAGAAAATAACGCTAAAGTTGGATGAAAGTTGGCAAGTCGATTATCTGCATGATACAGTGGTTTTTGATGGGATGAAGGCAACGGAAGGGTGCTGGAATTGCCTAGGATCAAGGATGAGAACGTCAGGGTCAGGCAACTTGATTTGGTAGTCAACAACGCAAAGGATGCAAGCAGTGTAGGGATGCAAACAAATGAATACAGAAACATGTATATGTACTATCATATCCTTATCCATTTTTTAATACGAATACGGATACGGATACAGATATTGACAGATATTAAAATTATCTTACCATATCCTTAAAAAACGGAGATGGATGTAAAATGGATATTTATCGCTACAATTAATGTTAGAAATGCTATATAGAATCGACATAAATATATATGAATAGGATGGAAAACACATGATATAAATTTATTAAATGTATTTGTATAAAAAAATTATACAAATATGGTAAAAGAAGGTATAGAATTATGTTATATAGGATTAAAAATAAACCTATGACTATATTTATAGACGAAAACATATATACGGATACAGATACGAATGTTTGTGATATCAAAATGATATCTATATACGTATCCATTTTAAAACAGATACGGATGTCAAAATCTGTATAAAACCGGATTGGATACATCCATAACCGTTTGCATCCCTAGAGCAGTGTCATGAAGGTCTACAGGTGGAACGTTGGCGTTTGTTGTGGTATTTGACGATATTGAGTCTTGAAATTCTTAATATCCTGAGGCCACCCTTTTTACTCTAAAAAAAATCTTAATATCCGTGGTTTATGAGATCGGTGAAAATCTGTGGGTTTTATTGGGCGATTTCGAACAACAAAATGAAAGTTTTAGTATTTAATCACCGATGATTTCGAATAAACATATAACATGTTCCATTGCGTTTTGATTGTGCTGTGAATTCTTGCTATTCATGATTTGTAATGCAAGCGCCTAAATTTGATCATCTTAGTGTGCTATCAAGCGTCCAATGAAATCATTACGTAATAATATATACAAACTTGTTGAGATAGCAACAATAGGGGATGCAATCAGATGCATATGTGTTGCGGGTAGTGGAAGTACGTACATAAACATGACCAATCTAGCAAATATACAAAAACATGGATTAACAAGGTTCACCACTAACTAAACTATATCCTTCGACGACAATGATCGCATTCATTATTTGTGAAAAAAACATAAAGGATACATAGGACCTTAACTCTAGGAAGTTTATAAATCAATCATGGTACAAACAGATCCCGGATGCTAATGAATCTCTGAATTGATGATTAAGATTCAAGGCATATTAACAAAACGTAATGGTCAACTACCATATCTGTAGCATACAAGTTCAATGCTTATATTTGGATATGGTTTTAAAGTGCCTCATCAGGTAAAATATGTATCAACGGAGCATGCTTGCATTCGTGGTTAGATATTACAATTCTTAAAGCTTTTGAAGGCTTTGTGATTTAACCATGATAAGTAGAGCATAGAATCCATCCTTCCCACAAAAAAAGAATAAAATATAGTCACGTTTAAAACCATTGAATGACGCTATCACGCAAACTAAAACGAAACAATGATGCATTCTAAGACAATGAGGATATGCCAATGTAAGAATAACGAACGTGCTGCCCCAAACATATTTACTCGATCAACCTATCCTTATCGACAACGTCCACATTGCTGCTATGCAAGTATAATAATTTATATCCGAGTAATGGATCCACCAGTCCCATCAAGTACATATGCTATAACTTAAGTACGGGATTTATATTCCTAATAGGAATCCTACGTCTCACTGTAGAAAAAGATTCTACATAAAATACATCTTAATTCATATTAAGATATGAAGATAAACTTCTTTCGTTAAGATAGTCCTAAAATTTTGCAGCAGTATAAAAAGTCAAGCTTGATTATACAGATCATCCTTGCTCGAACCTGCACACATGAAATATCCACGTTCACAAGAATTTGCTCATTATTTCGATCATGCAAGGATACTGCCATGAAAAGCTCTCAAGATCACTCTTTCGCACAGATGATCCATTATCGCAAACTTCGCTCAACAAAGAATGCTAATCTAATTGTAAGCCAGAAAGTGGAAACATATTTTTGTTGATGAGCATTTCTCAGATGGATTGGTATTCTACAAATCTACTCAGGTACAGTCCAGGAGAGATGCTGCTTAGCAACCCACCAGCAATATAACAAGAGAATGGGCCGATAAAAAATAAACCCTAAAAAAACAAATACGTTACGAAATAAAAGGAACTTTACACAAAATCGGCACACGTGGCTTAATCGCAAACATCAAATGATCAAACCCGGAGCAGCAAAATCTGTAAAAATCTTCAAAGCTTTGGGATCTTTCCATAGTCAGCTCTGCCTTCCACCATTGTCATCTGTTCTGTAAATCGTCAATGGAGACTGCAAAGCGGCAGGATAGAACGTGCAGAGGCCCGTTCGTTAGGTCGCTCTATATCTCCTTTGCATTTTTGCAGACCTGGAGTATTAACAACTCCATCAGGTCATAATGCTATTCCCAATTGCTTCAGTGTAATTTTTTTTCTACGTTCTAGTCAAGAATCGTGAGAGCCTTGGACCATCAATGTTATGCGTGTAGCACTGTCACCTTTATAATTTGTCTGGAAATTAACATATCATGCTAAGATGCCTAGAAAACATACAGCATTTTAATAGGTAGCAGTAAAATAGTACCACAGTCTAAAGACTAGTTACCTCATTAGGGATGCTATCAGGGGAGAACCACCGCATCAGAACTCCGAGATGGATGACCGCAGGAATCAATTTAAAAAGCAACGGGGTTGTCACCTGCATAATTTTCAAGCGATTACGTTAGGGTCAGCCACAGTGGTTATTCGACTTGGGAAAGAAATCAAACAAAGCCCTTAGTAGAGGAGGGGGCTTTTGGGTGCTTTTACAGGCATCTTTCGAGTCTCTGGTAATTCTATCTTTAATAGCGTAGGTCAGTACATCAAATAAGGGAACGTAAAGGGCAGAATTTGCCGAGAATAATCTCAAAACTGTGAGAAGCCTCCAGAAAGCCACATGACAACCAGTGACAATCTTATGGATCATGCCCCATAGAACGTTGCACAAATTAAAACAAGACGCAGGTATTGATGCGATGTAGGATCGGAAAAAGTGTAAGAATTTTATTAATGGGTTGTGATTCGAATCCATAGTCAATTATATTTCTAACGGGAGCAGGAATCCTATGCTACCAAATCGAAATGTGCATACTTTCCAATGAGTGGAATTGACCAGAGTCCAGATGGATTCTTAATTGCAGTGATTTGTCATCGGTCATGCCTACCATTGGCTGCAACATAATAAAGACATCAAATCTTCCTTCTAGCATCACCAGCCTTGGATCTCTTTCAAGGGCTCATCATCCAATAGGTAAGAATCAGGATGGTTGAAAAAAACAGAATTTTAGACAAGTAAAATTAGGAATTTCTTGACAGGTGATGGTTCTCGACCACCCTTTATATAGAGATTCAAGTTGACTTAGAAGGAAAGGAATGTCAATAAAATAAATTGAGTAACCTATCTTCATCTACGATTTTTCTCCTATAGACGTGCCACAGTGCAGTGAAACATTGGCAGGCCCTTCCAACATCATCTGACTGTAGTGCAAAGTTTGATAAGGTTCGCAAATGAGGGACACATGACAGTAAGGAAGCTTCATCATGCATCATCTAAGTAACATATGGGTGTAGCTCAAATAAGACAAAGATCAACACATTTTATAAATGGATTTGGGGTAAAGTACTTTAGGAAAACACGCTGCAGACCGAGAGGAGATGTGGGACAATATGTTTTGTGAGTTCTCATTTCTATATAGTAATCATAGCTATGGTGATGAAAATGAAGGAAAAGATTTTCTTGATTTTGCAATATTCTATAGTTTAATTCTGTTGCGAATCATGAAGCATGCACAAACACGATCAATCACACAAAGCACGAAGATACGGATTTACAAGGTTCACATGTAACTGGGCTACATCATTTGGAAACGATGATCAATTTTCACTGTGGAGAAAAAAAGAATACGATGGATATGAAGATCCCTAACGTTAGGGGAGTTTAAATACTACTCCCGTACAGGTGGATCCCTGATACAAATGGATCATCTTGTTGAGGTATGGTATGGCAGGGGAGGATGCATACGACGGTTCTTAAACTTGGGTCAGATGGTTTGTTTCAAGGCATATCAACAATTTCCACCTTGAATTGAATCCTTTGCGAAGCTTTTCCAAGCTCCATTGTGCCCCTACCATCCCCTCCTTGGGGCTATTGCCTATCACCGACATTGAACACGTCCAAGTAGTATTCAGACTTACTCCTAGGAAATGCCTTAGTGAACATATCAGCTGGATTATCTGTTGTGTCGGCTTTATTCATCTTGATCCTCTTCTCAGAATGAATGAAGTGATATATGACATCTATGTGCTTGGTCCTCTCATAATGTACATGATCTTTGGCTAAGCATGTTGCACTGAGACATATGAAATATTATAACTTGACATGTTGCAGATCGAGACTAAGCCCTTCAGCTAGATGCCTTCATTTGCAACTTCTGTTAAGACCAAGTACTAAGCCTCTGTGATAGACAAAGTAATCAATAGTTATAAGGTATTCCAACTGATGACAGAAACCCCAAAGTGAAAAACATAAGCATGTCACAAATCTCCTCCCATCAACATCAACAACATAGTCTAAATATGAATATCCAGCAACCAAATACTGTGAATCACTTTTGTAGATGACGACAATGTTTGATGTTCCTCTCATATAGTGGAAAATCCGCTCAATTGCATGTCAATGTTCCTTCCATGAGTTGCTTATGAATATGCTAACAATGCTCACAACATAAGCGATATTAAGTCTTGTACATACCATGACATACATAAGATTCCCAACTGTGTTGGCATAGGGAACACGAGAAATGCCTTCCTTCTTTGCATCTGATTGAGGTTCAATGAAACTAAGAGATGAATATTTGCAGTGGATGGAGGACCTAAAGACTAGATTGTAGACATCCCAAAACTCGTTAGAACATCATAATATAATTATTATAAGATATGAAAAGATTCCCTTCTGCATGATTCCTAATGATCTCAATCCCTAAAATCTTCTTCGTTGCACCAAGATCTTCATGTCAAACTCTGAACAAATGAGCTTCTTCAAATCACCTATGGCACCCTTCTTCTTGGTAGTAATCAACATGTTGTTGGCATACAATAATAGATAGATGAAGGACCTATCATCCACCATGTTGTGGTAAACACAACAATTGTATGGGCTCCTACTAAACACATGATCAATCATGAAGCTGTCAAACTTCTTGTACAACTGCCTAGGAGATTGCTTAAGCCCATAAAAGAATGTTTTCAATCTGCATACATAGTCTTCCTTCTCCTGAAATGTGAATCTCTCTACTTGGCTCATGAGAATATCTTCTTCAACTTCTCCATGAAGAAAGTTGTCATCGCAACTAACTGTTCCGTCTTCAAGTCTGGATGTGCTATCTAGAGATATAGTTTTATGTTTATGTATCTTTTATCTATTTTTCCTTTTCCTCTGTCTACTTTATGTAATTTGCTCATAGGTCTCTCCCTATATAAGACTCTAGGGCTCAAGGAATAAATAACGATTCTTCTTTTTCCAACATGGTATCAGAACGACGGTCCTAGACTAGAGCTCCTATACCGAAACCCTAATCATATCCCACCACAAGCCTCTCGAGTGTGCCACCCAAACTTCCCTCCCAGCCCCGGCCTTGTGCGCCCCTCCCAGCCCTCCCAACCGCCCAGGCCTCTCACGTGACCACGCCTCATGATAGAGATTCACCCGCATCATATTAGTTGTATGATGAACTTGTGTCTCGGCTGCGAGATATCATGCCTCCTGCCAGTACTCCTTCACATGTTTTAGAGAGCAGCTCGAATGTTGTTGCTACTGCAGGAGCTAGTACCTCAGGTAGTGCTCATACATCTAATTCTAATCCTGCATTAGTTATCTCGGAATGGATTGCAGATTTAGGAGAAACACATCACTTGTGTGGAGACATAAATCACCTCATATCCTACAAGCCGGTTTCTCCAAGACGGGCGGTGGTCATAGCAGATGGGACTCATTCTCCCATCACAGAACGGGGGAAGATTACATTGACGCCATCTATGAAGTTGCAGAATGTGTTGCATGCCCCTAATTTCTCAATGAATTTACTATCGATCAGTCATATTACTAAGGATTTACATTGTCGAGCCATATTTGACCCATCATCTCTTGTGTTTCAGGACATTCTTACGGGCAAAGTGATTGGTTGTGGCTGTGAGCAGGACATGCTTTATCCTTATCGACTAGTCCATACACCATATGCAGGAGCATCCTCCCATTCTACTTGACTTGTCTCTCCTTTCCTATGGCATATGCGCTTCGATCATCTTCCACTTCAGAAACTGCGTTAAGTCCTTCCTCAGATCTCACATCGCTCGTCGTTTATTTGTGACGAATGTTAGTTGGGGAAGCATCATCGGTCTGTCTTCCCTAGTCGTCAGAGACGGAGCAGTAGTTCCCTTTCTGAGTTTTTTCATATAGACATTTGGGGTCTAAGTCGTGTTCCCGATCATCAGGGACACATGTTTTATCTTCTTGTTGTGGATAATTTAAGTAGTCTGTCTTGGGTTTTCTTGTTAAAGAATAAATCGGAAGCGGGGCAAGCTATTATGATTTTATTAGAGAAGTACATAATCTTTTTTCCATCTCTGTCAAAATTATGCGAATTGATAACGCTCTTGAATTCTGTAACACATGTTATCTCAATTTTTCTCATCTTACGATATTCTTTATCAAACATCTTGTGCATACACGTCTCAATAGAACAATGTCGCAGAAAGAAAGCACTGTCATCTTCTTGATGTCACTCATACCCTCCTTGTCCAGTTGTGCACCACATTTATTCTGTGGTGATGAGGTTCTCACGGCATGTACCTCATTAACCATATGCCCTTATCAATTCTGGGGGAGATGATACCTTTCCCCCTTGTTTTCCCTGATAATGAGTAGTTTTCTCTTACCCCTCGTGTTTTTGGGTCAGTTGCATATGTTCATCAGTTGTCTCCAGGGAGTGACAAGCTCTCTCTCTTAGAGCTATCAAATGTGTTTTTGTCGGGTATTCTAGAACTCAAAAGAGTCATCGTTGCTATTATCCATTACACGGAAGGTATTATGTCAGTGCTGACGCCATATTTTTTGAGTCAGTCATGTACTTTTCTCCATCAAGCGACATGTTAACACCATCAACTTCATATGATGAGATCTATATTCCACCACCACCACCTCCACCATCTCTTCCACCACCTCTATCACCACCAGCACTACCTTCTCCCATTGTACCGGTTCCTCCTCTATCATATCACTACAGTCGATGACCAGCACCTGCTCCTGATCATGATCAATCATCCAGCATGCCCCAGGTTTGTTCTGACAACATTACTTCAAATGATGGCTCTGACGGTGTTTCTCAGCAGGAGTTATGTCAGGAACGAGATGATCTTGCAGGTGGCAGAAATGATGCAGAACTAGATTTGCCTATAGCTCTGAGGAAGTAGAAGCGTTCACGTGCCTCATACCCGATTGCTTCTCATGTCACCTTTGAGTGTCTGACAGGTAACTTCAGGAGATTTGCAATTGCTTTATCTGCTGTGGACATACCACGGACATACCAGGAGGCCCTAGTTGACAGTAGATGGCGTCTGGCTATGGAAGAAGAGATGGTTGCCCTTCAGTCGCGAGGTACCTAGAGTCTTGTACAAGCCCTCACTAGGGCATCTATAGTAAGTTGCAAGTGGATTTTTACAGTGAAACACAATGCATATAGTAGCATTGATAGGTATAAGGCTCGCTTGGTCGCTCGGAGTTTACTCAGACATACGGGTGGATTATCTCGACACATTTTCTCCAGTTGCTTGTCGTTCTAACTTACGAATTCTTTTATCTGTTGTCGTGCCATGAGATTGATCATCATTTCAGTTGGATATCAAGAATGCTTTTTTGTATGGTGATCTTCAAGAAGAAGTCCACATGCAGCAACCACCCAGGTTTGCAACTGAGGGGGAGTGTTCACAGGTATGTAGACTTCATAAGGCAATCTATGACCTTAAACAGAGCTTGAGAGCTTGGTTCAAGAAGCTCTCGGATTTGTTTGAGAAGCAAGGACTCCAACGGTCGAATTCAGATCATTCTTTTTTCATGTAGAGGACCTCCAGAGGTGCGACTGCTATTATGGTGTATGTGGTTCATATACTTATTACAAGAGATGATAGGCATGGAATAAAAAGAGAAAAAGCATTTCTGGGTCGTGAATTTCTTACCGTGAATTTCTTACGAAGGATCATGGCTTCAAATTTCAACGAAATTCGATCGAATTTCTATTGAATATCGATATCAAGTCGAAATCGAAATTCGATCGAAATGACCGAAATATGGGTGTCCTAGTACAAAAAATGACCGAAATGATCGAAATTTCGGTCGAAATTCCACCGAAATTCTGTTTTGGTCGATACCGAAATGGTGACCGAAACCGACATTTAAGACCTTGCCAAGGATCTCGAAGCTCTTAGATACTTTCTGGGATTGGAATTTGCCAAAAAACAACAAGGACTTGGTATGACTCAAAGAAAGTATGTCACTGACATGCAAAAGTAACATGGGCATGCTTGGATGTCGACCCGTTTCTACACCCATGGATCCAAGCATGAAGTTGTATGATGATGAGACTGATGGGGTTGACAGGAAGAGATACATGGAACTGGTGGGGAAGTTCCTTTATGTTACTATTACCAGGCCAGATATTTCATTTGCAATCAGTCGAGTGAGCCAATTCATGGAACAATCTCGTCAGGTACCTATGGACACTATACAGATGATACTAAGGTATCTTAATTCATCTCCAGGTGCAGGGCTGCTATTTAAAAAAGGTGGCACTATTACTATCTCAGCCAATGTTGTAAAAATCACCTGACTAGCCCGACTAGTAGGTCCGACTAGTCTAGTCAGTGGGGTGGCCGACCGAGTACCGACTAATTCCGACTAGGTTCACTAGTCAACCAATTTTTTCTTGGAGATACCATATTTTTTACTTTTTTAAAAACAAACTTATTCTAATATGCTTAATGTTTTATTTAAATTCAATTACTTCTTTTGATTCATTATGATAGTAAAAATATATATAAATCTATGTAAATATATAATAATATATGTATAAAAATGATTTATATATTTAAAAAATCAAAGCTGATTAAATGCAGTGGGGTGGCCGACCGAGTACCGACTAATTCCGACTAGGTTCACTAGTCAACCAATTTTTGCTTGGAGATACCATATTTTTTTACTTTTTTAAAAACAAACTTATTCTAATATGCTTAATGTTTTATTTAAATTCAATTACTTCTTTTGATTCATTATGATAGTAAATATATATATATATATATATAAATCTATGTAAATATATAATAATATATGTATAAAAATGATTTATAATCTGATTAGTCACCCGATTGCTGATTAATCCTTAGTGACCTGACCGATCGAGTACCGACTACCGACTTTTGCAACCTTGATCTCAGCATGTGCAAATGCAGACTATACAGGTTGCCCCAAGGATAGAAAGCTATATCCGGATTTGCTATATTTGTTGGAGATTCCCTTGTCTCATGGAAAAGTAAGAAGCAAATCGGTGTCGCTAGATCTAGTGCTGAATCTGATCTATGGCACAAGCATGTACAAAAGTGATGTGGGTTTGAGTAGTTCTGAAAGATCTATATATAGATGTTCCTCTTCCAATGTCATTGAAATACGACAATCAGGCTGCCTTATTCATTGCTAATAATCCGACATTCCATGAGGGGACAAAGCACATTGAGGTTGATTGCCATTATATACATGATATGCTTCATTTCTAAATCCCATGTCAGCTCAGGGGACCAGACCCTGACATTTTCACCAAAGCCCTACTTAGAGGATCCTTTCAGAAGTGCTCATCCAAGCTGAGCATCATAGATATCTATGCTCCATCTTGCGGGGGAGTGTAGAGATATAGTTTTAAGTTTATGTATATTTTATCTATTTTTCATTTTCCTGTAATTTTCCCATAGGTCTCTCCCTATATAAGAGGCTCTAGGGCTCAAGGAATAAATAACAATTCTTCTTTTCCCGACATTCTACAAGAGCTAGTAGCACCCTAATGGATGGATGTCATACAATGGGAGAGAATATCTCATTGTAATCCAGATCTTTCTTATGATTGTAACCCTTTGCAACTAGGTGTCTGTGTCCCTTTTATCTGATGTCTTCACTGCTTGAGATTCATGTCTTTTTCTTGAATACACTTTTGCATCCAACGACCTTCCTTTCCTTTGGCAATTTGGTAAGATCCCATCTCCTCACCCATGGCAACAATCCACTGCTCAAATTCTGCCCAAGTTATAGCTCCATGTAAGTGGATGGCTCTAGAGACTTTGCCTCTTCAACAACATGTAGTGCAAATGCAACCATGTCTTCAAATACATATCTCAACGGGCCAGATCAGTAGCAAAACTTGGTTGCCACTCCTTTAGTTGCTTAACTTCAAGCGGTTTTGCATCAGCTTAATCAGAAGTGGTGCGATCAACTACGTGATCAATACTTGGTATTAGTTCGAACTCCACTTGTTCATGCACATCATCACATGTTCATGCATCAACTGTTCATTCCTTCTACAACTCTGTTATGCTATGGCATATCTCCAATGGTGTGGTGTCTCTCAACACACTCCTCGCAAATCTCATCGAACACTGATGAACAGAACTGTAGCCTGTTACCTGTGCATAGATGCCTTACCTTCTTAGAAGTCAGGTTCTCCATCAAGATCTTATATTGCATGAAGGTTTGAAATGCCTTGCTCTTGTGATTCATCATGTACACCCACACCATCATGGAGTAATCATCAATAATAGACCAAAAAAACCTTACGCCTCCCAAAGATGGGATCCAGAAATAACCACAATAATCAGCATGGATGTAGCAAGCATCTTGTTAGAGTTATTAAATTTATATTTATGTTTGTAACCCTTCGGGTTCGGTAACCTCCCGTGACCCTTCGGGTTCTGTAACCCTCTGTGAACTTTCGAGTTCCGTAGCCCCCGTGACCCTTCGGGTTCTGCAACCCTTGTACTCTCTAGGGTTTTCTCTCTATATAAGAGACCCCAGCTCTATGGAATAAACACCTCATTCATTCCTCTTCTCCACATGGTATCAGAGCGACGGTCCTAGATCGAAGCCTAAAACCCTAAATCTGCTGCCTCTACCAGCCCTCTCTCCGCCAATAAGGAGAGAGGGCTGGACCTCCTGCGTCGCTTGTGGATTCGATGATCTCACGCAAGGCAGTCCGAGTCCCCAACAACATCAGCTACCACCTCCAACGGCATCTAAAGCGCTGCCCAAGGCTCTAGCAGCTCCAGCTGCACCTCTTGCACGCCGACACCACCTGTAGCCACACCCTCTCCAACAGCCCCTGTTTCACCAAGACTTGTTTCTCCCAACTTTTTATTTCTCCATCTTTATTCTATCAAGTATGGGAGAAACGAGGAGCCAGAGATGATTCTTCAGGATGTATGCTTTCCCACCACGACTGACAAACCAACACTCCAGACTACTACTCAGGTCATCCGTCTTCACCGTGCATCGACTTCTTCATCAGAGTGTATACTTATTCTTTTACGATCCGACTACTCCTCCGCACTGGACTTCTTTTATAGCGATTCTTCTCCAGGCACGACAGAGACATATTCCGGTGACCTGCAGGCACGACAGAGATACGTTCCATTGACCTGATATCGCAGCGACTCTACAGGCATGGCAGAGATACGTTCCGGTGACCTGAAATCTGCAGACCTGTCCTCGAGCGAGGTCTTCTACCAGCAGCGGATATATGTTCTTATGATGCATCGTGTGAAGATGTGGTGTATACTTTTTCTTTTTGTTACAAGATGTAGCTTTCTCAGCTCCAGCTTGAAGGGGAGTATTAGAGTTATTAGATTTACATTTATGTTTGTAACCCTTCGGGTTCCGTAACCTCCCGTGACCCTTTGGGTTCTGTAACCCTCTGTGAACCTTCGAGTTCTGTAACCCCCATGACCCTTCGGGTTCTGTAACCCTTGAACTCTCTAGGGTTTTCTCTCTATATAAGAGACCCTAGCTCTATGGAATAAACACCTCATTCGATCCTCTTCTCCACACATCTCCTTCGTCCTACGAATAACATTGATAAATTGCTTCATGTGTTGTTTCCTAGAACACGTAGTGCTCACAACACTTCAACTTGGATCCCTTGAAATCCCCGATGACACCTTTCTAACTGAGCATATTCATCTCTATCTGATTCATGTGTCCCAACCGCATATGCTACAATTCTGAATATGATTTCATGATTTGGTATACCATTGCAATAGAATTTGTAAGTGTAGACTCATACATGACGTAAATGGTCTTCTGCTTGTTGCCTTTAATGACAACGATCCCGACTTCGGTACCCTACATAACTCCACATTCAACTTGTACCTATATTCTTTAGAGTCCAAGACTCCAAGGGATATCAAGTTCTTTCTTAGATCTGGAACATGATGTACTTTTGTCACTGTCATCACAACTCCCCCTGCATCCTGATCTGCGTAGAACCAATCCCTATAATTTTGTATGTTGCACCATTCCCCATGACAAAGTTTCCACCATCAATCTTCTCAAAGGTGAAGAACCAGTCTTCATATAGAGTGATATGATACATACATCCTGAATCAATAATCCATGTGTTATCTGTCATCTTTTGATCTATGACGGTGAGAAGAGAACGACATCATTTTTGAAATATGCGCCTTTATGAGCCAATGCAACAACCGTGACTTTCTCTTTCTTCTTCGGGCAGTCATTCTTCCAATTTTCCCAGTTCCTCCGCAACTGCAAATTCTCTTAGAATTGTGACTCTTCGATTTGGACTTCTGTTTTCCCTTCTTTGACTAGAACCGGTATGACTCTTTTCATAAGTCATACCCAAACTTGCAACATTACAATCATTCTACCCGGTAGCCATATGTCGAAGTTTACGCATATGTAAACTCGCACGAACTTCCTCCAGGGTTATCGATTATCTTCCTACAATAAATAATTGAATAAAATTCTCATATGACAGCAGAAGAGAAACTAACAAATCAAAGCAACATCTCCAATCTTATCATCTATGTTTCTTAAAATCTATCAACGATGTATTTAAGGGGTCTGGATGTTCTTTAAGGGATTTGCCTTCCTACATGCGGAGAGAGAACCAATGTTACTTCAACAACTATTTAGTCAGAGACTTCGTCCTGTATAGACTTTTGAGTCTCAACCACAAACTGATCGTGGAATCCTCATCGACAACCTCCCCTATAATCTCATCCACTTAACGCAAGATCATCATTTAAGTATGCATTCTCTTCCTGCACCAACAACTCGAAGGGTTCGAATGCCTTCGCTCGCTCCTGGTCCAACGATACCTAGATGCTCTGCTACTTCAGAAAGGCATCCATCCTGATCTACCATAAACACGATGGAGGAGAGGAGGCTTGCATTGGGGGAAGGCAACCGAAGATCAAGGGGTGATCCAATTCTTTCGTTCTCGTGTAAAATATGAAAGTCAAAGGTAAGACAATGGCTACAACATGAGCATGAGGATCAAACAGTAGGAGGCTCATGCATTGGGAGGGGTGAAGACAAAATGACAGAGAAATTGGTGCAAGAGGAGCAAGAGAAGAATGTGGGGCTGGTTCCAGATAACTTGTGTGCTACGGTTGACATTCACGAATGGGTTGTGGAATGTCTTGGGGTTGTCTTACCCGTCGTTAACCCTCGGAGTGGATCATAATGAGGATCATACACTAAAATGAGAGAGGGTTGGGGACAGTGAGAAAAGAAAAACGGTTTGTGGTCTGTTAAGTTATTGGCATACTGATGTGATGTTCTTGCAGGAGTCGAAGATTGGTAGTTGGGATTCGTAATCTCTGGAGATTGCTTTGGAATCCCAAATTGTCAGATTTCAGAGCGCTACCATCTGTAGAGAGTACAGGAGTTGTGGTACTGGCGTAGGACGAAGACTTATTTCAGGATTTCGAAGAAAGATTGGGGATAAGATATGTTTCAGTGTTGAAGAAGCAGAAGTTTGGGAGCAGGCAAGATGCTTCTTACTGTGGTCTACAGAGTTTTTGGAGGTACGTGAATTTGTGGGAGGAGTTGAGGACAACCAGGATGAATTTTCCTAGCATCCCTTGGATTGTTGGTAGAGACTTTGATGTGACTCTGCTTGCTTCGGATCACCTGAGTGATAGGGGGATGGATCCAGGCTCTTCAGATTTCTTAAAGTTTATGGGAGAAATGGCATTGGAGGTGTTGGATGCCACAAATGAGAGGTTCACTTGGCATAACACATCATCTAGGACCCGTTTGGATTGTTTCCTTTTGTCGGTGGAGCTACTGGAAGGTTCATCATAGTTCCCGTTTGAATTGTTTCCTTGTGTCGGTGGAGCTACTGGAGTCATTCCTTTTGTCATTCCAGTCGTAGAGGGGGTGAGGTAGGGGTGCCCCAAGGCTCCTCTTATGTTTGTTCTGGTTCGGGATGCATTAGCAGTTATGACAAGGCTTGAGGAGACTGGTGGCTTCTCCAGAGAAGACATATCGATACAGATACTTCAGTATGCAGATGACACCATTTTCTTTACTAAATGGGTACAGAGGAATGCATGGCAACCAAGGTTGTGTTGGATATTTTTGGTGAGCTATCAGGTTTGAAGGTTAATGGGGGCAAAATCTACTTTTGTCCCCTTTAACCTTGGTTCAGAGTAGTTACGATGTGTGAGTAGATTATGGGCATGGCACAGAACAACTAGCCAATCAACTATCTTGGCCTGCCACTGATGTGTAGGAGACTCAGATAGGTTGGTTGGTTACCGATTATCGAGAAATTGGAGAAAAAAATGGCAGGTTGGAGGATGTCTTACCTTTCTAAAGGAGGGATGTTGGTTATGGTCAAGGTTGTTCTTTCGGCAATTCCGATATTTTACTTGTCCATGAGAGTGATACCTATGGGTATCCGTAAAAGGTTGGAGACTCTTATGCGGTGTTTCGTTCAGTTGTCGACCCTAGAGGGTAAAGGATTTGCACTAGTAGAATGGTCGGTGGTGACTATGTCGATTAAAGATGGAGGACTCAGAGTGTTATGGATTGATAGTATACTACTTGGGAAATAGGTGCAGAGAATCTGAGGAGGTAGGAATGATCTACTATCTAGGTTGGTGAAATCTATCATGCAGTATCGCCCAACCTATGCACCCGGACAGATGTTATGAGTTCGCCTTCCACTTTTTAGAGAGGAATTTGTTCGTTACTACCAATTGTGGCAGACTCGCTGCGACCGATTTTGGGGGACGATTGTGGCTTCTGTTTCTAGTGGAATGATCGATCTAAAATGGGTGCTCTTTGCGATTTGTACACCAAGGTTTTTGCTCTTGCAATTAACAACGATGCCTATGTTGCGGATGTGTTGATAGGTGGTTCTTGGGTGCCTCATTTTGTGGCTGAATAATCGGACCAGGGGGGTCTCAGGTAGGTTGGCGAGGGTGGAGGCGCTATCAGAAGGTAGAGACTCTTGTTGTTGGAGAGATGGGACTTTCACGATAAGAAAAGCGTACAAGGTGATCTCGCTCAACCTTCACTTACAGATACAAAGATTGCCAATGACTGTTCCAGGATCTGGAGCTGGAAGATTCACACACGAGGCATGATGTTCTTGTGGCTATTAAGAATAGAGCGTGTTTGGACGAGAGCACCCATAGAGCTAGGATTATCCCCAGGGTGGAGGTTGTCAAAGATGCAGAGGAGAGGCATAGGATATTGACCATCTGTTCTTTAAGTTCCTTGGATCGGTTGATTTATGGTGTGCTGCAAACAATCCGAGAGTCCAATAGAGTGATAAAGATTCTTTTAGGACTTTGATTAGTAGACATCGGTTAGTGTCTGAAGAAGGCAAACAAAAACGTGTATGTTGATGTGGACACTTTGGTTAGCTAGAAATATGGTTGTCTTTGACGAAGGGAGATTTTATTTCGAAAATATACTTGAGCATGCCAATGCCCTTTTTGAAACTTGGGCGTCGATAATTACTCCTTTATTATTTACAAATACATTCTTTGGATGGGTCTCTATTGGATGTTCATCCCATCTTTTCTAAAAAAGATAAACTGAATCCATTCCTCCCTGTGAGCTTCTCGATTTTCCGATTGTGCAACATTATCTTACTTGATGATCCTGTCGAGACCCAATGCTTTAATACCAGTTTGTTGTAAATCGCATAAGCACCTACAAACATGATCAATCACGCAAGCACGAAGACACGAATTTACAAGGTTCGCCAGTAACTGGGCTACGTCATTGAGAGGATACTGAGAACCCTAACCCTATGGGAGTTTATATACTACTCCAGTACAGACGAATCCATGATACAAACGGATCGTCTTGTTGGGGTATGGTACAACAGAAGGGGGTGCATACGACGATTCTTCAACTTGGGTCAGATGGTTAGGATGAAAGGCATATCCACATGTTCTACCAAACGATTTTTCTAAAAAACGAGATATATTGTACCACTATTAAGAACGGTTCTACAAGGAACACATTGCTTAATTCCTTTCGTCGAGGAGAAGAGATTGATTGTATTGTAAAAGTCATTCAAAGTAAGCTTAACAACTTGGCATCTTCCCTTAATTGTGGATGTAGAACTAAATAAGCAACTAAAGAAACAAACGGTGGTGTATAAAAAGGAAAGAATTGAATCCTAGAATTTAAAAGAAAAAGAAGAAAAGCGACAAGGAAAAGATGTTACAAAAAGTTGATTGGGACATTGCTGAAAACAGAAATCAAATCTAACATTTAATGGTTCGTTGCATTAGCAAAACGGGAAAGATGTCTTTAAATGCATCCAACGGGGTCACAGCACTGAAGGAAGCTTGGCTTGGTAGTGGAGCAAAAGTATAAGAGATACTAAAAATGAAAAGATAGAGTTTCAAGGTTGTCCATATATTTGAATCGACGAAAAGTGGGCAATATTAGCAAGACAAAGACAGAAGCAAAGAAGACAATTAGTAAAAGCCAAAATGAAAGCTTGAGAGCATTCATATGTAAAACTTGACTAGAACGCACATGCAAGATATATTGCCAAGCGAGCTAAGGCTAGAAAAATGAAGGAGAAATAATCTTATGCAAGTTAAGTGTACAAGGACGATAATAAACAAGTATTAGTGTCTAATGATAAAAAAGTGAAGGTGTAACAATTAGTTTTCATGATTTTTAACGAGAATGGTGCTAACTAGACTACTCTTAGGGAACTCCTAGTTGGATCGCATAAAAATTTTTTGGATCGCATATAAATGATGACCACTTAATGGTCTAGTGGTAGTACAGTGTGTTTACCACACAAAAGACCAGGGTACAAATCCCACTCTTGCGTCAAATCCCACTCCTAGGTAGTCGACGACCAACGTAAAAAATAGTCGAATCTTTCAACATGGATTTGAGCAAGAATCCATGTTGCCGACCCTACTTATAGTGGGAGAAGGCTTAGTACATTTTTTATATATAAATGATGACCCACAATATACAAAGAAGTCAATCGCTCCACTCACCAAAACATCTTAAGAAATCAGATAACGACACGACAAAATCTTGTCCCATGCCCTCTTTTGCGAGTCGCCAACCAGCACTATATATCTGGACAAGCTAGGTGCTGACGAAGGAGAGCGATTAGTTAGACAAGCTTAAGTGGCAGTTTTATTGAAGGAAATGATCTAGATAAAACATCAGCCATGGATCATGCATTGTTTGACCGTTTATCGCAAATACACATTGGTTTTTATGGCTGACCATGTTTCGCATCAACATCAACTAAAATCCAGCTCAAGTAGTATATGGTGCACTCAATGTGATTATCATCAAGTTGATCAAGGACATCATGCACTCCTGGCTTGTTGAGCGATTTCAACACTCAATGCAAGGTTTTCCCGGCTTTTGGTCTAGAAGCATTGAAGAGTGGTATTACCGCATCATTCCAACCCCATTCTGAGTTCCATACCAACTTAGCCTCATGGTACTATTATTGGCATACCAACCGATGCACGAGGGGTTGGCCCAACTAGTCCACGTGTACTAGGGTAGGGTTCTCGTAATTCTCCCTTCCCACCAAACCATCACATAGATAGTGTTACATAATAGATAAATAATTGGATCTCTCTAAAGATCCAATTACCATGCTCTCAAGTTTAATCCTACATCATTTATAAATAGGACTCATGCTTGTCTGCCGAGCTATATCAGAAGGCACACACCCCCCGTAAGATTCACAGTAGAACATCTGTCCCTAAAGGCCTTGTCTTGTAGTTTCATCGTATTCCGTATGTAGTAGGGTTCTACGTAAATCTAAGGGTTCTTCTTCCATATTTTCTTATTTTCTTGAGTTGATTATCGATTTTGCTTATGCATTATTTACTTCAATATGGTATTAGGGGAGTCGATTCTGGGGTTTGTCCTTAAAGTTTTTTATTGCAGTGATTTTCATGATCTGTACAAGTTCAAGAAGCAGCCCAATCCTCAAGGGCTCCATGTCATCAATTCTGAGTTTGTTCGAGAGGTTCGAATTTTTTGGAATTCAAGTTTTGTATATCTTCTTCAAAATTTTGTTCAATCTGAATACGTGCAGTGACTTGTTGAAAAAAATGCTCATTTCGAATCTGAATATCGTCATCAACCAGTTCCAAGAAAAATCCAGGGTTTCAGCATCCCCAGATTTGTTCGAAGGAAGAAAGAGGTGGCACGAATAATCATCTAGTGTGATATAACCACATCTATCTCCAACCCAACCCTCTACAGTGGATCACTGCACAGGAGATTTGATGGAACCCTAGCGGCGGTGGTGAACACAAAAAAAAGAACGTGCAGCGATTTCAACCCCAAAGATCAAGCCCTCCAGATTGCATCAAAGCCAACCCTCGATAAGGGTTTTCCATTCCACGCGTAGGCGGCACAAGAAGAGTAATTCGAATCTAATTCTTTGGTTTTCCTTTGTTATATTTTTATAATTTATTTTATATCTTTTTTATAATTTCTATTTTATGTAATATATATAATAGTTTTAAGGAAAAAAGGCTGCACCGGCACCATTTTCGTGCATTTTTTTTATTTTATCATATATATTCATTTAAATATCTCTCCAATATGCCAATAATGCCATTCGAATTTCGTCAGTTATGCACCCGCGCCATTTTGGTTGTTTAAGGTCGTTTATGCAGCCCACCCATTTATGGACCTGTTATTGATTAAACGATGTGGTCGAGCACCACACACGTTTAAACAGTCGTTTAAACCCTTTTTTGCATCCATGGGCCTATGTAACAAGGCCTTTAAATGTCAGTTTCGATCACCATTTCGACGACTGACTAAACAGAATTTCAGTGGAAATTCGATCAAAATTTTGGTCATTTCGGTCACTTTTTGTACTAGGGCCCTCATATTTCGGTCATTTCGGTCGAATTTCGATTTCGACAGTATATCGATATTCTACATAAATTCAACTGAATTTCGCGAAATTTGAGGTCATGCTATGTAAGAATATCCATGCGACACGTTTGTTGTGATAGGTGTAATCCCTATGGAGTACGTAACCTCAATGTCAACTATCCGAGCTTACCAAGGTCCTTGGAAAAAAAATAATTTCTAGAGGAAGGACTTGGTATCTAGGATGTTGGTTTGTTATATCTTGCAGATACCGGTTAGTGGGTGCGGGTGGATCGGACTAAATGACTTGGATTATGCAAATAATAAACTCAAACAAGCACAACATTACGTAGCAGTAGCACTTTCAACCACATATAAATAATCAAACATACCCTTCAAAGGTATGTAGCTATGATCCTCTCAAACATACCCATAACATATGTGCATAGGGTATGGAGAGGATGACCACTCGTCTTGATCGTAAAAATATCGTGATGGAGTTGCAAGATCTCCGATTCATACCTCCTAGAGAATATGTAGTCGCAAGGATGTCGCACATTGCCTTCGATGTGGGTTGACTCAACATGTCATTGGCTATTTCCATAGAAACAGTATCGGATAGCCATACGTGTGCATAGGCATCACCTTTCTCCCATTAGGCATTGGTCCCAAGTTTCGTCTGTCGGTTCTTCTCGCGTTGGAATATACTTATTTCCGTGCCTATGCATGAGATTCATAAACAACATCGCCCGCAACTCGTAGTTTGTGCCATCCATCTTGATAATAGCTGACTGACCTTTGAATGCACCAATGGATGTGATATCAGCTCTGTTTTCTAAAATATCGTCGGATTGGAACAATGATTGCGATCATAGAGTGACAATAGATGTCTACAGAGACATTAGGAAAGTGGATGTGGGTGTAGACTCATTCCACAACCATCCCTCCTTAATATCCTTCCACACTAGGGCCGAACGGAGACTATAACGATCTGACTTTGCCCTTGGAAGACCGAAATCTGATCGAATAGAGTTCACAAAAACCCTATACTCGAGAGAAATGGAGATGGGAGAAGCTCTATATGTGCACCGCTATACAGAGGGAGGAGTGTGATGGCTCCCACGATCGAAGCGACAACGAAGACGATTCGCGTGGGTGGTGGCTGGAGCACCTAGGTGCTGCTAGGGCGACAACCACATAGGCTATAGCCCACATGGGTTGTGAAAAGAGAGGAGAGGAGAGTGGGACCAACAACGTAGAGGGAGCTGGCGGCGCACGTAGGGTTGGCAGGTAGGGAGAGATCTAGGGTACATGACTCAATCTAGGACCATCGCTCTGATGCCATGTTGAGGGAAATCGGAACTTATTATTCAATGGTGCATGAGGGCTCTCTCATATAAAGTCGAGAGACCCTAGGTAAATTACACAAAGAGGATAAACGAGATAAGATGATAACTAGATACAAAAACATACAAATTCTCAACATCTCTTAGATGGGTGATTGGTCCTCTGGAAGTGAATACACTGCATGTGGGCATGACCACGTCCAGAGTCATGGCATCTGCCTCTCGATAGCTAAAGTGACCTCATCCAGAGGAAGCAAGAAAAGCAGAGTTCTCCACATGTTGTGGAGGTAGTGCAGACAATAGAAGTCTCAGTCTGTTGTAGAACAACAAAAGATGCCTTTAATGGATGGAAAAGTACTCAAATATAAAAAAATTGTTCTTCCACATCCTGATCTCTTTATCACATGTTTGGTGCAACAAGTCGGCAAAAATATAGGAAGTTCCTCATAAAGGTCGATGAGATGGTGATATCGCTCCACAAAAATGAACTCCGTAAGATGCAGACCAAATCGGCATATAGATGTCGACAAGATGAGACTTGGTAGTTTGATGAGAATACGTCTATATCAATTCTTCCCACGTCTCCTTTGCAGTCTCCTTGTACAAGAGGTTTGCTGTAATGTAGGACTCAATGCTATTGGTCATCCATGTCGTGACCTGCTATTTGTCCCCAAACCAGGACTCATAGTCCTTATCTACCACCATTAGATGCTCCTTTGTCAAGATCGATATCTTCCTCGGACCATCAATGAACACCTTGAAACCCCAAGACCAAAGCAAGTAATTCTCAACGGCATTGCGTCCTTGAGTTTTATATTAGTACCTTGCATCGTAGAGGATGTAGAAAACATGGGATTTGTCTCGGTGGGAACCGTGTCCATCGTGGTCGGATAAAAAGATCAAGTGAGGTCTGTAAGATCTAAACCATCTTGGATTTAGGGCAAAAAACTCTATGCTATGACATTGGTATGCGGTTGGAGAATCATTGTCACTAGCTGGAGAATCACGGGGATACGCAGTTGGCGATCGTATGCGGCATAAAACTCACGCTTTGATGATGGCCCAATGGCGATGGAACCACCCTGGTGGTTAGATGTTAATGGAGGTCTGCAGTATTGCAGAGTCAGTATTCGATATTCAGTCAGAGGGGTCAATACATAGAAAATAATCGGTATTCGAGTGATTATTCATAATTATTCGATTTTGTATTTTTTTGATTATTTTAAATATAAGATTTAATTATAATACAAATATTCTTATAATTTGTTCATATATGACCATCAACTAATAAGAATCCAAGACAAAGGTACCAATTAACAAGATACATATTTGAATCTTTAACATTTCTAGTAATATTACTATAAATGGTAAGCCTTCGGAATTAAAAAATAAAAATAACATTAAATTCAACAGTCAGCTGAATAGTTAGGTCGACTATTCGGTCAAGCTGACTATTTATTGTTCAGTCGGGGAACCCCCGTACTGCATGGTCAGACCGATTATTCGATATAGTCGGCTGACTATTGCAACATTGGAGGTTTGTCTGTGATGGTCGCATGTCGGCAACGAAATAAGGCGATAACACCAGGTGATGATGCATGGGATAACGATGATGGCTTTGGAGGCCTAGCGGCTATAATATGATTAGGCGATAAACCTGCCATTTTTTCTCCAATTTCTCGATATGATACTGTTGACGCATATTGAATAACTGTATCTCTTTGTTATTTTATTTTCTTGTTATTCTCTTTATGTAATTTACCCATAGGCTACTCTCCTATATAAGAGAGCTTAGGGCTATGGAATAGATTATCTCATTCACGTTTCCCAACAAGGTATCAGAGCGACGGTCCTAGACCGGAGTTCTCGAAACCCTAACCCTAACTCACCCCACCCGCCGGCCTCTCTTCTCCCTCTCTCTCTAATCGGCGCCGCCCACCTCAGCCGATCGGTGGTCTTCTCCGATCTCCGCGTCGGCGCATCGCCTCGCGCATCTCGCGCGCCTCGCGCCTGCGCATGCGGTGCCCCTGCATCGCGCGTCGCCTTGCGCATCGCCTAGCCCATCTCGCGCATTGCGCATCGCGATCTCGAGGCCTCGCACGCTTTGCTCCTCTGTGCGACTGTGCGCACTTCCACGCGCACTGTTGCACACCCCAGCGTGCGCCAGTGCACGCAATAGCGCACAGTTGCGTGCGCCAGTGCGCGCGTGATCCTCCAGTTGCGTGCGCGCGTGCTTCCTGCACGTGCCCACGTGCCCTAAGCCCCAAAACCCTAGGGCACACAGCTTGATTTACATGGGGTTAGTTGCTTGACGTCTACACACGCAACTAATCCCGTCTATGTCATTGTAGACAAAGATTATCTTCTCTCAGTCGCTCCAGTCTTCCGTCTTCAGTATGTCAGACAGCAAGGCAGATATCTCGTCTATGGGCGCATTTCGTAGTCCAGCGCCCATTGTCAAGATGGATGGTACAAACTATGAACTGTGGGCAATGCAGTTCATGAGTATGATGAAGTCTACAGGTAAGAAGCACATTCTTACCGAGCCCGAGCCTGCAGAGAAGACTGGACTCCATGCCTCATGGGAGGCTGATGATGCATATGCCAAGGTGTGGCTATCCGGCACATTGGCTATTGAAATCGCCAATGACGTTCTACATCAACCCACAGCGAAAGACATGTGGGATATCCTGGCAGCGACATATTCTCAGGCGAAGAACGAGACGAAGATCCTGCAACTACAACATGATATATTTACAATAAAGCAGAACGGCCGTCCTTTACATTCTCTCTATATATCATTGAGAGGGATGTTTGAGAAGCTCTATAGCTTCATGCCTCTTACCGCCACGCTAGAACAGCAGAAGACATACAGGAATGCGACGATGGTGGGTGTGTTTCTCGCTGCACTTGAACCAGAGTATGAGGCAACACGTTCACAGATCCTGGCGGACTCGACTATTCCTCCCATGGAGGAAGCTTTTCACAGATTGAGTAGGATCACAGTGCCTTCAGCAGCTGCGAGTCAGAATCCCTCAGCCATGGCAGCCAACAGAGGCCGCGGTTTTCATCACCAGGGCCGTGGACGTACTCCTCGTGGAAGGGGTGGCCGCACTAGGCCAACATGCTCATATTGTCACCGAGTCGGACATACTGAAGACACATGCTACTCAAAGCATGGATTTCCTGCATCTGCACGAGCCGCTGAGCAGATAGAGCCCCCGTCTGCTGCTACATTGGATCAACGATTTGATGATCTAGTTGCCCGCCTCAGGGGCATTATCCTACCATCCGGTCCAGCACCGACTACAGAGAGTCATACTGATGCTGCTGCTTCTGCTTCTGCATCTACTAGTACTTCAGGTAGTACACTTGCACTCCACAGTAGTAGATCTGATACTTTACCGTGGATCATGGACTCGGGCGCTACACATCATCTATGTGGCGACCAGAGTCTACTTACAGGATACACTCAGATTCCTCCAGGACGGACAGTAGTGATTGCCAATGGCACTCACTCCCCTATCACGGGTCAGGGGGAGATTAGATTGACATCTTCTATGCAGCTCAAGAATGTTCTACATGCACCGCATTTTTCTATGAATCTGTTGTCAATTAGTCAGATTACGAAGGATCTCCATTGTCGAGCTATTTTTGATCCATCTTCTTTGGTTTTTCGGGCAACATGATTGGTCATGGCTATGAGCAAGGAGGCCTTTATCGACTGAACCAGACCCCATTTGCTGAAACCACATCTTCTCCTGCTGGACAAGTATCTCCTCTCCTGTGGCATCTGCGCTTTGGTCATTTACCGCTTCAGAAGTTGCGTCTAGTTCTACCCTATGGTCTCTCTCACACACCTATCCAGTGTGAGGCATGTCAGTTGGGAAAGCATCACAGGTCGTTTTTTCCCAGTAGTCAAGGTCGGAGTAGTAACTCCAAATTTGAGTTGTTTCATGTTGATGTCTGGGGTCCGAGTCGTGTTCCCGATCATCAGGGACACAGGTTCTATATTGTATTTGTGGATGATTTCTCTAGAGCGTCATGGGTCTTTCTAATGAAAAATAAATCTGAAGCAGGAAACATTATTATCCACTTTCTTAATGAAATTCAAAATGTTTTTTCCACTTCTGTCAAGATTGTGAGAAGTGATAATGCCTTAGAGTTGTGCACCAACATTCTAGCCAATTACTACTCCTCAAAAGGGATTATTCACCAAACATCTTGTGCTCATACATCTCAACAGAATGGGGTTGCTGAAAGAAAACACCGTCACCTTCTTGATGTCACAAGGTCACTTCTTATTCAGAGTCATGTTCCGTACTCCTACTGGGGTGATGCAGTCCTTACTGCATGTTACCTTATCAACCGTATGCCTTCGTCTGTCTTGGATGAACAGATTCCTTTTTTACTCATTTACCCTGACAAGGATTTATTCATTCTTACCCCTCGTGTGTTTGGGTCAGTCGCATTTGTCCATCAGTTGTCGCCTGGTACTGACAAGCTCTCTCCTAAGGCTGTCAAGTGTGTCTTTGTGGGGTACTCCAGAACTCAAAAGGGATACAAGTGTTTTGATCCTGTGCATCGGCGGTATATGATCAGTGCAGATGTTACATTTTTTGAAACTATTATGTATTTTTCAGAATCCGGAAACATGCAGCCAACACCTATATCTCCTGATACCGTATTCATGGCACCACCATCACCATTGCCACAAACAACACCACCGTCACCACCACCACCGCCGCCGCCACCACCACCACCACCGCCGCCACTAGTATCCCCGCTACCATTCCATTACACACGCAGGCCTCCTCCAGCTCATGGTCCTGACCCGTCACCTAGCTCGCCTATGGTATGTAATGAAAATATTAATGTTGATGGATCTGACGACATTTCTCAGCAGGATGCATTACAGGAGCATGGTGGTAACACAGAGGATCTGGATGTTCCAATCGCTCTACGCAAGCCGAAGAGAAGTTGTGCCAAATATCCATTATCAGCAGCTGTGTCTTTTGAGAGGCTATCTGGAGACTTCAGGACGTTTGCATTGGCCCTTTCAGCTATAGACATTCCACGCAACCACCATGATGCTTTGCAGGATGCTAGATGGCGGCTAGCAATGGAAGAAGAGATGGCGGCACTTCAGTCTAGAGGAACCTGAAGTTTGGTTCCTATACCTCCAGATGTCAGCCCGGTGAGTTGCAAATGGGTGTTTACAGTTAAGCACAATGCAGATGGCTCCATTGACAGGTACAAGGCACGCCTAGTTGCACGGGGATTCATACAGACATATGGGTAGATTACCTTGACACGTTCTCCCCTGTGGCGCGTCATTCCACTCTACGGATCCTGTTATCAGTTGCAGTTGCTAGAGACTGGCCACTCTATCAACTGGACGTGAAGAATGCATTTCTGTATGGAGACTTGCAGGAGGAAGTCTATATGCAACAGCCACCAGGTTTTGCTGTTGAGGGGGAGTGTTCCAAGGTTTGCAGATTACATAAGGCCATCTATGGCCTTAAGCAGAGCCCCAGAGCATGGTTCCAGAAGCTGTCAGACCTCTTTGAGAAACAAGGATATAAACGCTCCAATGCTGATCATTCCTTGTTTGTACAGAAGACGGCGAGAGGTATCATTGTAATCATGGTTTATGTTGATGATATCTTGATTACAGGTGATGATGACCAGGGCATTAAGCAGGCAAAGGAAAGGCTGGGGACCGAGTTTGTCACCAAGGACCTGGGAGTCCTTAGGTATTTTCTGGGGCTGGAGTTTGCCAGAAATCCGTATGGATTAGTCATGTCACAAAGGAAGTATGTTACTGATCTACTGAGTGAGACAGGTATGCTAAGGTGTCGACCTGCTACGACACCAATGGATCCTAGCATGAAGCTGTATGATGATGACACAGAGGAGGTGGACAGGAGAAGATATAGAGAACCGGTAGGCAAACTGTTATATGTCACGATCACTAGGCCAGATATATTGTTTGCAGTGAGCCGTGTGAGCCAGTTCGTGGAGCAACCACACCAGGTGCATATGGATGCAATACATATGATACTTAGATATCTCAAATCTTCTCCAGGTGCAGGTCTGCTATTCAAGAAAGGAAAGGGGATTTCTATCTCAGCATGCGCAGATGCAGACTATGCAGGATGTCCCAAGGATAGGAAGTCCACCTCAGGGTATGCTGTCTATGTTGGAGATGCCCTAGTCTCATGGAGGAGTAAGAAACAAACTGTGGTAGCTAGATCTAGTGCTGAATCCGAATATAGGGCTATGGCCCAGGCTACTACAGAGATGATGTGGGTGAAAGCGGTGCTGACAGATTTATACCTAGATGTACCACTTCCTATGAACTTGGAATGTGATAATCAGGCTGCTTTGTTTATTGCAAACAATCCTGCATTTCATGAGCGGACCAAGCATATTGAGGTGGATTGTCACTTCATACGTGATATGATTCAGAAAGAATTCATTGCCACATCTCATGTTACTTCAGAGAACCAGACTGCAGACATATTCACCAAGGCATTGTTACGAGGTCCATTTCAGAAGTGTGCTTCCAAGCTGAGCATGATTGACATCTATGCTCCATCTTGAGGGGGAGTGTTGACGCATATTGAATAACTGTATCTCTTTGTTATTTTATTTTCTTGTTATTCTCTTTATGTAATTTACCCATAGGCTACTCTCCTATATAAGAGAGCCTAGGGCTATGGAATAGATTATCTCATTCACGTTTCCCAACAGATACAAATATATATGACACGATACCTTACTTTGATAGGGTGCAAATATCTAAGTTTCACCCTTTTAGATATCTTTTCAAACTCATTGCCGATACTAAGTAGCAGATTAAAATTTGTAACTACATTTCATGATATTATGCATGGATCAGGCTTCTGTGTTACTCTATGGGGACAGTGATTCCTCTATGCAGCAAAGGTTGTGGACATCCACTGTGTGCACAACTTTTTTAGTTTGTGGTTATTCCGTCATTTTCAACTCTTTAAGTCCATCATAAAAATTACACTTTCATAATTCAACTCGGAGAACACACTGTTTTAGGATGAGAAGTCTGTGGTCTTACCAGACTAAGAGCTGTTGTACCCAGAAGCAAAAGATATAGCTTTCCCTGCCATAATAACAATAAACAAAGTCACATAGAAGAAGACGAGAGTAGCACTAGGCTAAACAGAAACTCCACGACAAATAAAAACAGAAAAAAAACACTTGAATGACCGTAAACATTTACACCAAGCTACAGACTAGTTGCATAGAACTTTTATTAATGCAATTGAATTGAAATGGAAAGGTAATTTCATGTCTCTTTGGATCAAGTGAAGAAATAATTTTTTATTGAAGTATAAGGATCATTTTGGGGAAAGCAATTTTAAAATCAAACTATTATTTAGTGAAACAAAGCCAGTTATTAGATTGGAATTATATAATACCGCAAGAACCAAAATATTAGAAGCCTAACAAAAGAGGAGAAATCAATGTCAGAAAAGTACACTAAGAAAAAAGGATCCTCAACTTCCCGGGATTTTAATCCAGTTTGTCACAACCTTTATCAATAAATCGATAAGCTTAAATACATGTCACTGTTCTTTAGATTGTAACAACCTCAACCAAATGAAGATTGGAGGCTCGACTGAGAAGGACAAATGCGAACTCCCCAATCTGAGCAAGAGACATGCCAACCTGCAAATAACCAACGTTAGCTAGCTTCACACTACATCAAGAATTATGACCATAGAATATTATGTAAATTCTTACAAGAAACGATGTTTTGCTGCTGTAGCGGAACCCTTTCACAACAGTGGCAATTATTATTGTTTTGACAATTATAACCAGAATAACGGCTGCCAATAAAATATCTACATGATTCCAGAGGAAATGGACATGGATTAACATCCCAATGCTTGCCAGAAACAGCGCAGCAAAGAAGTTACGGATGGGTTCAATCTGGAAAGGGAAACAACAAACAAATCCTTGTTAAAGGGCATTACTGGGACATTTTTATTCGTATATGACCATTAAGAAACAGCAATTCCATGGGAAAAGAGACCAAATGCTCTATTATATGCTTGAAGAGAGCACTGGAATACAAGTGATATATAGACCCACATCCTTAGTTCATCTCTCAAGTGACACAGGGCTATTAGTTCATCTCTCAAGTGACACAGGGCTAGTCACATATCACATGCTAATTGATCCTAGAGATGATCCGATTACCCCTTTAGCAGTAAATGTGGTACTATAGACAATTCCTCAACAAGATAATATCATGCTCAATTAGCAACATACAAGAAAGAAAATAACCACCACTCAAGCAGCACATCTTCAATGGAAGAAACGTACAGATGGGCCGTCGTTATGCATATTCAATGTCATAGACCATGACGGAAAAAATGAAAGGCTCCTGGCAAATTATTCTCATGGTCACAACAGCGAAAAGAGGAACTTCCTTCCATGTAGGATATGTGAAAGGAATTACAGCTCTTAAGTTTGATAGAAATCAAGTAAAACAAGCAAGCATTTTCCCATTCATACAGAGTAAGCTAAATGGAATCTTTGCTTCTAAATGGCTCAAATTTGAATCCCTGGCTTGAATACAACAAAACAATATCCTTCTTAATAGCCTCCCTCCAAAAATTTTTTGGTCTTTACCCACCCTTCTTACAAGGATCTTCTTCCTGCTTCTCACACCTTCAAACTAAAACACCAGATGGTCTTCTTTTTCATGTCTCTCAACCACCATAGATGAGTCTTTCATTTTATCTTCTATCGACTCCACCGACCTTTTGCCAGATACTCTCATTATAAATCTGGTCCTTCTGCATGTGGCCACACATCTAACAGAGCATCTTCATATGAACTACAAATATTCTCTTCACATGTCTATAGTTAACTGTCTAACCCCCACTACTATAGAACATTGCAGGATTCAACGCAGTTTTATAGTGTTGAGTGATTTGCTATCTTCCAATGACTCAGGGAACATGTCTTTTAAATAATATCTTAAATAATATGACCACTCTCTATGTAACCATAATCCTAGGATTCCACCAATATAAGTAGTTAAGAAATTCCCTCATCTCCTTCAACTTGGTATCAGACACGAGATCCCGCCTTCACACCCCCCCCCACATGCCACTTCTTCATCCATTGTCAGCAACCACCATAACCACAACAACCCCCCCCCCCCCCCCCCCCAAAATCTCAGTGTGACCGACCTCCCACCACCGCTTGTTGCCTGTCAACGCCGCTGCCAGCCTCCCCCTTCCATCATCCTCAACACCCTGCATTCATCAGCTTCCAATCGCCAGATTCGCCACCGATCCTATCCTACAACTACCGTTAGCCCCCGTAAAATAACTCCAGCCTCCCCTTCCCATACAACACTTTTCTAGCCTCCACAGGCTCTCCCCAATGCTTTTCTGCACCCCTCCACATGCTCCTCCAATGCTTTTATCGAGTCCCTCTACAACCCCAGCAGGCCTTATTTTAGCCTATAAAAGCAGGCCATCTCCAATCCCCTAGGGTTGCAACCACTCTACCTTGGTCTACATCAGATTGCTCGATAAAACTTGATTGAGATCACATGAATTGTGGTATGGTCTTAATGTATACCATCCAATTTTATTTTAGTAAACATATCTGGCATCATAAAAGAAGATGTCAAAATACTAGATAACATCTTGGGGATGTGAATGAGGGAATGTATGTCTCCCCTCATTTGGCTCAATCCGATACTTGGACCACACCAGTTATCCTAAATGATCGACGATGTTCCTAATTACCATACCAAGGTATGTTAAAGAGCATATTCTTCTTGAGCCAGAGCCTACAGCAAATACATACAAATATGCCACATAGGACGAAGATAATGGGATACTGTGTTCATGGACTATAGTTAGTGTGATCAGCATGATTACAGATGAACTGGTATCCTTTGAAAGCTCATTTGATATGTGGACTTCTTTGAAAACTTTTTCTTGACAGGAGAACTCAAACAGAATGTTTCAGACCTACTACAATATAACTAACTTAAAGCAAGTAGGCGACCACTATAAGAGTACTTTTCTCTACTTTAATATTTGTTTAAAATATATAATGTGTGTGTTCCATGACGCTCCTATCCTAAACAAGAGGAACGCTACCAACACAAGACTATTACAGTATTCCATGAAGGGCTTGACACGCGACGCTACAACCAAAGACTAGACGATAACAACAACCACTCTACCAGCCTTGCAAGAGGCATATAGCATTGTCAGACAACTTGCAGTTGCCCCCAGCATCACTACTCCAAAGGCCAAGAACAGCCTACTGCTCAAGTTGTTCCCTCTAGACGAGGAGGTTGCGGTTCATACAATGTCCATGGTCAAGGTCATTCCATGCCAGAACGAGAATGTGTCACAATTCAGGGCACTTATTGTTGCAAACTTGGACATACCAAAACGATATGTTATAAAAAATATCGATCACATACTACTCAAGGCATCACCACTGAGAGTGATAACCAATTTATAATAGTCCCAAAGTAGCCTTTAAGGGCATAATGCACCACATGAGCATGCTCCACCTTGATGATACTACATGTTCCCAGCAGAGTGGCCATTCAGAAACCAACATCGTCGTATGCACATGTATCTATGTCGATTCTGTCAAAAATTTGAAAAATCAGAATGATTGGTTGATACAAGCACAACCACTTACCTATGTAGAGAAAAGAGTTTACGCTGCCAAATGCGACGGAATAGCCAGGATGAATTGTCCAAGTTCTGGACGACACCTTTTCCAACAAAACACCGAAGTGAATACCGGGGACCACGTCCCATGGTCCTAGACATGTTGCACCCTCACCTCACTGTTGCCCGCCAACAGCAACAGTCGAGGGTACCGCTCCCCAAAGCCCCATCACATGTCCAATCATCTAACCAGAAGCGGAACCATGCACCATCCCCGAGCACCGGTCTCGGCTTGGTTGAGATCTCAAGAACAATTGTGGTAATCCCCTTCCACAACAATGAGGGCATCTGCCCCGGACGTACCTTCAGTGACAATGACACTTCATAGATCTTTCTCAGCAATCGACAAACCAAATCCTCTCACATCGCCCACAACCAAACCACTCACTTTGCCATAAATGCCTTATTTATCTCCTCCATCCGCGGTACTCCCAGGCTTAGGGATGGGCATGGGCCAGGCTAGGCGGGGCCTTGAAAGGCCCAGGCCCAAGCCCATCTAAATATTTTGGGCCTTGGGCCAGGCTTAGACCCGTAAATTTTAGTGTTGTTCGGCCAAGCCCAGATCCGGTCCGTTTTCTTTGGATCGGGCTTGGGTCGGCTGGCCCAAGCCTTGGTTCATTTCCTGGTCATGAAAACCACAACACGAGAAATATGGAAATGATGGATCATGCTATGCATTTAAGAGAAGGATTACGCATCCCTAAATCAAGCACAAAAAAAGAAGTTACAAGCATAAGAATGTCCACATTAAAGTAGCTATTAAAGCATGAAGAAGAATCTAAGATGTCTATAAAACAACTAAGTTTGCACATATCTTGAATTTATAACGATTGATAAACAGTAGTAATATTCCAATGAGAAAGCAATGGATAAACAATAGCAATATTGGTACTTCAACAATCATATACAATATACCATAGTAGGCAAAATGTCTTGTCTAAGGCCCATGCCTATGTTCGGGCTGGGTCTTGGGCTTTGCCTCGGACCAACTTCGGGTCATTCCTCGAACCCCCGAACGGGTTGGGCCTTACGCCCGTCGGGTTGGGTCGAGCCAAGCCCGAGCCCGGCCCAAAGTATTTTGAGACGACGTTTTAGGCCCAGGCCCGGCTCAATCCTCTATTGGGCTTGGGCTGGGTCGGGATTTGGTGCGTCGTCGATAAATAAAATAATTTGGGAGGTGGAATATCGGTGGAGAAAAGGAGAGGTTGAGAAGAAGAAAAACCTCGTCGGTAACGAGGGGTTGAAGAAGAAGAACGCGAAGACCGCGGAGGGAGAAGAGAGAGAGAGAGAGGGATAATGAGATAAACTCAATTTTGATTCATACTTGACTGAATAAAAGTGCTGGACTACCCTCTCTTTATATAGGAGAGATGGGTTTACAAAAATAGTAAACTAATTAAAATTGACAACCAACTTGCCTAAACTGACTCTAACTAATTAATTGACCCAATTTCAAATTAAAATCTACGAAATAAACGTTGAGATCACATGTGATGTCGATTATTTAATTAGACAATTACGACAACCTAAAAACGTAAATAAAATTGACTACTAATAAATTAAATAAATATGGCCCTATAATTTGGGATCACGCTGCATCAACTCTCCTCCGCTTTAAAAATTCGGCTCCTGACGAATTGCGGGATCTGCAGGCTTGGAGGATGATTCGGCGCATTCTATCGTCTTCTGGAGGAACTGATGTGGAGCGAACGACGGAATCCATACGCGGGCGGGGATGATGCGGCCGTCGTGGTTGAAGAACATGTGCGGCGCAAATGGCGGCGTCGTTTTGATTGTTCTCTCCTTCCCGTGATGTTCAAACATTTGATGCGGTATGGAAAATATGGTCCTTGGAGAAGCCATAAGGAAGCAATGGCACAAGGAGAAGAGAAGAGGAGATGTGGCTAAGGAATGAAGCCATGGGGTCCTTTTATAAGGGAAACCCAAGGTCCTAGTCCTATTTGGATAAGGAAGATCCCCTGATTTCCCAATTACTGCCCTTTTTTAAATATTTCGGCCGCCAGGGGTGTGTGTGAAAATTTTGCGCCCCCTTATTCTTTCTTTCCTTCCTATGGCTTTGGAACTCTCTGTAAATAGGGGAAATTTGGGGTTTTTTCTCGCAAATTTTCCCATTTAATTTCCATCCCCACACACCATGGGATTGACATCCCGTGACATCCACCCATTTCGTTAGGGCTTCCCGTGGTAGACGCAGTATCAGGGGGCGGCAGGAGCCGCTCGAGATCTCGCGCAGGTGGCGCGTTGCCTCGCGACGGTGCGGCTTGGGGCGGCGTTTTCGCTGGTGCTGCTCTGCGGAGGGGCGGGGATCACGCGGGGTTCGCGCGTGGATGGGCGCGGGAATGGCGATGGCCTGGAAGTGCGGTGAAAGAGTCGGCGGGGAGGGGTGGCGCGGTGTGGAGGGCCACAGGGGTGGGAGGAGGCGGTGCGGGGAAAGTTTAAGGCCGTGGGCAGGTGGCGGGGGCGCTGGCAGTGCGAGGAGTGGGCGAGGGAAGGTGGCGAGGATTGGAGAACTCGCGGGGAGCACCGGGGGTGGTGGGTTTGGAAATGGGGCTAGCGCTGGGAAGGGTTGCGGGGAGGGTGGCTGGTGTGCGTGGGGTAGCAGGAGGAGGAGGGGGGGCTGGGGAGATGGCTGGTGCGCGTGGGAAGGAAGGAGGCGAAGGCGGTGGGTGGGAGCGGCTGGGAGGGATCCGCAGGCGGTGTGGGAATGGGGAAGGGTTCCGGCAAGGCTAGGAGGGCTGGCGGAGTGGTCGAGGAAAGCCGGGACGATACCTGGAATAGATGGGGCCGTGCCGGGACAGTCGGAGGGGGCGGCGGGATCGATTCCGGTGGCAGAATCGGTTCTGGAAGGTGCTGGACAGCGAGCATTTCTTCCTCCACAGGGCGGGTTTCTTCGTCAAACTTTGCGGCAACGGCTTCAACGGGTGGAGGCCTCGATTGGGCGTCGCGATAGGCCTCAAAGTTGGCCATTAGGTCTCGAGACATTGATGTCATGGATCAGAAGTTGTTCTGCAAATCACGTACCATGTGCTCCGCCTCTTTGAAGGAGGTGTGGATGGTGGAGATGGCTCGTCGTGTTTGTTCGGACGAACGATGGTGTCGGTGCGGACGCCGGGACGGATCGTTAGATCGTGAGGACGATCTAAATGACATGCTCTGATACCAAATGATGCAAATCGGGATTTGGCGCGTCGTCGATAAATAAAAATAATTTAGGCGGTGGGATATCGGTGGAGAAAAGGAGAGATTGAGAAGAAGAAAAACTCGTCGGTAACGAGGGGTTGAAGAAGAAGAACACGAAGACCGTGGAGGGAGAAGAGAGAGAGAGAGGGATAATGAGATAAACTCAATTTTGATTCATACTTGACTGAATAAAAATGCTGGACTACCCTCTCTTTATATAGGAGAGATGGGTTTACAAAAATAGTAAACTAATTAAAATTGACAACCAACTTGCCTAAACTGACTCTAACTAATTAATTGACCCAATTTCAAATTAAAATCTACGAAATAAACGTTGAGATCACATGTGATCTCGATTATTTAATTAGACAATTACGACAACCTAAAAACGTAAATAAAATTAACTACTAATAAATTAAATAAATATGGCCCTATAATTTGGGATCACGCTGCATCACTGGGCTAGGCATTTTGAGCTGGGCTTCAGCTGGGTCGGGCTAGCCCAACCCAATGCCCATCCCTACTCCCAAGCCACCCTTCCTTTTTGATGATGTCTCATTGGCCCAATCCACCATGTGAAATCCATTCTTGCTCTGGCTTCTGTCAACCTAAAAGAATCTTCTCATCAAGGCTTCGATCTTACTATGCACCCTCGCAGGCAACGCTCTCGTGGAGCAGAAAAAGATAGGAACCACCGAGAGAACATGCTTCAACAGCACCAACTTCCCACCTCTAGAGAGCATAGACGCCTTCCAACGCGCTAGTCTCGTCTCCAATCTCTCCATCAAAATCCTCCAATCCCCGACCTTCGGCTCCCCACCACAAGAGGAAAGCCCAAGTAAGTAATCGACAAAGACGATGTCGAGCACACCAGCACCTTCGCCATGTTCTGCGGCTCCAGCTCAGCGAGGCTTAAAGGAACCACCACTGACTTCTCCCTGTTGACTCGAGGCCCGAACACATACCTAAAAAAATCCACCACTTGCGAGACACGCCTAATATTCTTCGCTTTCGCCCCCGTGGATAAAACCCTATCGTCAGCATACTACAAGAGTGGCATGGATAACTCCTCCCTCGTATAGCCAGAACACTAGTCCCCAGCAACCGCCAACCTCATCAACACCGCAAGAGCGTCAGCCACTAACACAAACAGGAGAGGAGCCAGCAAGCAACCCTGTCTGATTCCCCTCTGTGGCCGAATTTAACCTCCCTACAACCTGCCATTGACCAGCACAACATGAGAATCAATAGTGAAACATCGCTTGATCCAAGCAATCCACATCTCAGGGAATCCCCTCTTCTCCAACGACATCCATAGAAATCTCCAATATACACAATCGTATGTCTTGGAAAAGTTCACCTTCCAAAGCACCCCTTTGGCCCCGCATCTCTTCCAGACCAAAACCACCTTGGATGCCATAACCAGCCCGTTCGCCACGGCTCTCCCAAGAATGAAAGTCTTCTGCAGGCGAGATGATCAGTGCAATACCACCCTCAGCTGATTCACAAGAATCTTACAAGCCACGAGTTATATAGCATTTGATAGTGCAATAGGCATGTAGTCTTCCACCCTGGTCAAAGTACCCTTCTTAGGTAGCATAAAAATAAGCACATTGTTCAATCTTTCGAACCCCTTGTTTCCCCCCTAGAACTCCTCCAGTACTGCCATCGCATCCCCTTTTACCGCCTCACAGAACTCCCGACAGAAATATACTGGGAATCCATCTGGTCCCAGTGCCCCATCCTCATTAAGCTAGAAAAGTGCCCGACTAGTTTCTGCCTCAATAATCTCCTGCATAAGAGCCTCCGCCTCCGATTCAGAGATCCGCAAGACACCTCTCCCAAGGTATCCCCATTTAGACCGAGCCCGCCGCCTACTGAAAGCCTGAAAGTGTGACCGTAACGCCAACCAATCTCTCGAACCCCTTCCAGCACCACGTCACTAACAACTACCGAATGAATCAAATTTCCGTGCCTTCTTCAACTAGCAATGGCATGAAAAAACCTCGTATTTGCATCGTCCTCCCTCAGCCATCTGTGTCTCAATCTCTGCCTCCACACCACTTCCTCCTTTTTATCTCCTGACAGGATTTCTTCTAAGTGATTACCTCTCGCCAGCACCTCCTCTGCCATCAAGGCCCTCTCATCCTCCATTCTATCCAATTTGCACACCTCCTCTTCGGCTCGTAATCTTCTGCTCCGACACTGCTCTCGGTTCACTCTATTGAAGTCCATCAAGTGCCTTTTGAGCGAGGCCAACTTGCAAGCCAACCTGTATGTCGTCAAATCATTAGGCCTGCAGTCCTCCCAGAATGCCGCCACAGAGTCTCAAAATCCCTCCTCTAAACGCCAATCCCGTTCGAAGTAGGAAAAAAACTGAGGACGCACGCCCTCCCTAGAAGATCGGAGCAATGGCGTATGGTCCGAGTGCGTATGTGGCAAAGCCCAAGCCCCAACCAATGGGAAGAACATCAACATCTCTCTTGTCTCTTGACACCAAAAACCTATTGATGTAGGACCGAGATCTCACATTTCGCCAGGTATATAAACATCCAACCGCATTGACCACTTGAAGACCAAGCTCCTTCACCAAACACGAGCCTCAGTCGACCTTTGCAAATGGTCAAACCATTTAAGCAGTTTTCTCTCATCTTATTCTTTATCAGAGCGACACCAACTTTTCTTCTGATCGCATCATTTCAAATTTGATCTTCTTGTGTATGACCACGCACCCACCCTAACCTTTTCATTTCTGATATTGCCATTCTCGACACATGTTTATAGTTAAGAGACCAACTCAGATCCATAGAGCATTGCAGTTCTCGCAGTGCTTTGAAATACTTTCCTTTGATTTTCAAAGGAATTTTCTTATCGCATAGAACAATAGAAGCACCTCTCCACTTTAGTCAACCGGCATTTATTCAATGTGTAACATCCCCATCGATGTCCTCATCATGTTGTAAAATAGATCCGAATTAGCCAACCTACACTTATTCTAAAATAGATCCCCCTAATCTCAGAAGATAAATGAGTGGAGTAGGACTTGCATCCATACTAGGTAAGACACTTGTAAAATGTGGTTGATATGTTAGTGGTTGCCTATTAATTTTGAATATGAGATAAGCGTTCGCAAAAACAAATCCATTATTCAGCACAATTCAACTCCACTGTTTAATTTTTTATCTCATAAAACTCCATTCTTACCTTTGTATTTCGCAAGCTACAACTCAACACCTTCACCTCTGGCCATATCACCACTGTACCAAGTCTCTCGTTCAGAACAGGAAATAGCGGTGTGGAAATTAAAGATCATGGAACTTGTACAGGGATTAACAATGATGAATGCCACTTGGAAATAGTCTTAGTAGGATACCTCTAAGAAATTCATAAATCCACTGAAGATGGAAGCAAAAAAGCACAGTGATGAAACCATAGGGTAGAGGAATGACTGAACAAGCATGACATGAATCAATTGTGCAAGAACACCTAAATGACAATGATTCACAAGTTTGCTACTAGACATACCACGTAGACAACAAGGGTTTGCATATCCCAACTCTAAACCAAAAGCTAATAATTAACGGCTCACTGTACAGTCATGTCAAGCAGAGAAGCAAGGCAACAACTATAGTTCACATGGTCTAGAACCCGTATTAAAAGAAGAATAAATAACATGCGACATTTGAAGGAAAAGGCCATGGCATAAAACAGGGGAAAACACCTTCAATAAGAGCCCCACCGCGTCCCTAAAAAGGTATTTGACCGGGTGCATGGCTTCAATAAGAGCCCTAACTCCCAGTCCCTAATTTAATGTTGAGAAAGGCATCATGATATGTTCTTTGTACAGTCCCTTTCCCTATTTTTTTGTTGCCATGCATAAGGTTACACAATCGAATTCATGTTTGATAAGGATTCTGGGACTGACATTCATGAAATGAAACTCAATTTTCCTGAAAATTCATATTAAATTGAAAGTTTTGTTTTAAAATTTTAAGTTATGTTTCAAAGTTTAAAGTTCTGTTCAAAAATTCAAAGTCCTGTTTTTTAATTCTTGATTTCAAACTTAAAGATCTGTTCCAGAAATTTAAAGTTCTGTTTTTTTAAAAAAAAATTATTCTGAATTCTGGAAAAGTATTCATTTTCTCCCATTCTATTATTTCAAGTAGCAATAAAATAGCATTATACTATAGCAGAACATTTGGGTACTGAATATTCGAGTTCATGAACTGGAAAGTTAATCGACTACATTAAATTTAAATATATGGAATTTTAGTTCATTATGAATAACTCAAAACCTAGAAAATTGAACCTGCTGCATATAAATTTCTATATAAGTAAATTTGGTTCATTATAAATAACTCAGGGCATGGAACTTTTATTCTGTTGTATTTAAAAGTCAGACATATGATACACGTATGATGCAGGCTTCATGTATGATAATCTCAGGATTTGAAATATTAATCTAATACATCAAATTATCATGCATTTCAGATTGAAAGATATATGAATGATGGAGTTTTAAATGCTTAATATTCTTGTTTTCTTAACATGATAAATTCAAGACTTGACTTTCTAAAGCTGTCTTACTAGTTAATTGAAATAAGAAAATAAAAAAAATTAGCCACTGGTGTCTATTGTCAACAGTTGTACATATGTATATAAATTACGATCACAGTAGATGGATGTCTAGAGTTGTTTTGTGCTATTGAACGAAAGAATGGAAGCAGTCGTATACTTATATTTATAGCTCCTACTGCTACAAATATGCATTTTGTCTTTGGATGGTGTTATGGCTCCTACTATATTCTAGAGCTCACTCGAATTATCTATAATGTTTCAATTCGAGCAATCCTCCCTTGGTTGATATTGTTTTGTTATATACATATGGAAATCATCTCAAACTCCATAATTTCAAGCAAATAGAAACTATTTGAGTAAATAACATGCATATTATAGATTCTTCATCTGAACAGTTTCCTATTAAGATTGAAATGACCAAGTGAGTTAGAATCCAATGGAAGATTGTTAAAGGGATAATCCCTCTTCTATGCTAAATGCAATAAAGTATAAGTATGAATGAGATAGCACTAATAGTTGGGGGTATTTAAAAACTTATGATTCAGATAGTTGGTTAATACGAATCAGTGAGATCAATAAAATAGTTGGCTAAAAGATCTAGACCAGTATAATCAATCACATAATAGATTAAAGAGAGTTGTTTAGTCGAAAGAGCAAAGATGAAATGGTGAATCCATGATGACTTACAATTAATAATGCCGGTCATGGTGATCCTTGCACCTGACCGTGCGAGAGCGCGGTGACTCTTAACTAGGCGGAAGAATAGGAAGTCCAGTTCGGGAAGCGGCCGCCAAGTGCGCGAGTCTAGGATCCCAGTCCCTTTTCGGTTTTTACGCGAGCTCGCAGTGTTTTTACACCTCGTTGGGATCCCGACTTTAGACCAGTTACGCTGACCCTCTGTTTAGGATACCCAGGCGGGGGATCCTTGGTTTTCAGTTTTACGTACGAGCTCGGTTGCCCGTTACCGGTCGGGCTGTTTTTCTGGAGCGACTTTTCCGGAAAGTCCCTCTCACCCGTCTCAGTGGCGTAGTTTGGGAGTAGACCTACCCCTCTATTGGACCGTCCTTCCAATTAGGGGGCGAGACGGAAGAGCCCTTTTGTTGGCTTCTTCACCGCTTGAGTTTTTCTTTCGCCAACAGACTTGGCGTTCTACATCCAGATCCTCCATATCTATATCTACATCATCTAGAGTTACAATTGAGGTTGTTGCACTAAGGTTTGAAGGGATTGATTTTACATCCAGATCATCCATCTCTATATCTACATCATCTAGAGTCACATCTGAGACAGTTGCACTTGAGGTTTTAAGGGATTACAATTAAAGTTGAGTAAATGGAAAAGACTATAATCTAATTCGAAATCTCATTAAGCTAGTGGTCGCGTTGGGAACTTAGTTAGGATGCATTATACAACACCGCATGCCTACGGAGGCACCCTAACCCTAAGACATTCCCCAAGTCTTAGAGTCATAGTGTGAGGTTTCACACGAACCAAGACCACAGACTATCCACTAGACTTAAGAATTTAATAAATCATTATATCTTCTCATCTCATCTTTCCCATCATCAAAATCCATGAATAGGATCTCTAAGTAATATGAAAAGAAAAAAAATATACTTACTTATGATCAATGAGTTACCAATAGATATATGCTTATGTGGGAAATGTTGGGATAAGGGCTGATCATGAGATGTGCTTACTAGAAATTTGGAAACCTTTTACATTTGCAAGTAGAATTAAATTTTAATTTGAGTTGTTCTCGCCTTTCTACTTGTTTTCTTTTGAAAATACTAAATGCATGTTATTTTATAAGTTTTTGGGAGGTACCAGCGCCCGCTGACGCCTCTTCTTTCCTAACATGTTTGGCAGGCAAACAGTCTGCTGTTCAATAGCTATACATGGTTCCAGGAGATAGAGTTTATACTAGAAGGTATGTGTTTTTGTGTCAAGTTTTTGTTCTGTTAATAACGTAATATGCTTCTTTTCTCTTCAGTCAAGTTTTTGGGATGTTGTATGTACTGTCAGACACTGTACATGTTGTAAAATTATATGGAAATTAATGAAATACGATTTTGGTGCCAATTGTCTCTATTAACATGTGGTTATGATTGTGAATGTCATGTGGAAAATTATCCGCGCGAAAAATTTCCCTGTTTTTCTGAAACTTAATGCGATCTCATGTGAAAATAATAGTGCGAATGTGTGATTAACGGGTACCCGGATCCTTGGCGGTTCACATTTAGTAACATCCAGAATCCGCGCAAACCCGAACTCGACCCGAATATAGTTCGAATAATCCAATAAATTTGTTGGTCAATACTAACCAACCTAAAACGACCAATTGATAGTGATTCAAAAGTGGTCCGGGTGAAATCGATCAAAAATCGGTCGCTTCGTAATGCGTGCTGCGAAAAAGTCGCGATGCAAATTCGGAAACTGCAAAACGGACCGAGACCGTCATAGATCCGATTCGACGAAACAAGACCAACGGAATCGACCGTTCGTCAATCGGAGATCGTTTGATATTTTTAGTTCACAAAATTTAACCCCAAACCGAAATCGTATCTCGGAAATTCGGGTATTCAAAATCCGATCAAAAGTATATGAGTATTATACTCATTTCGATCGTCATTGAAAGACGATCAAATCGAGATTTTTCGCATCAAATTCCGACATTTGAGGTGCGAATACGGGCAATATTAGTATCTCAAATAAAGAGAGGTTTTGTTTAAAATATATATATATATATTTATTTATTTACTGTAGCAGACAACAGTCTCTGCAATTCCAGCTGTAAAAAAAATTATTATATAAGAGAAAATAGGAAGGTGCAAGGAAGCTTCCCCTCTCCCTCTTCCTATAAAACCAAACCCAACGTCGAAACCCTTGTCCCTCTTCATTCCACCACCTTTCTCTTCTCAAGTTTCCCTAAATCTACATCAAGAGCTCCCCCTTTCCTACTCTCAATTACAGAAATCTGCAGCAGGACATCACAGATCTTCAGCTGCTCCAAGGCAGCAGCCCCTTGCTGCTGTTTCTGTGCCCATCTGCAGCTCTAAGCAAGCTGCTGGAAGATCTTTTCTCCTTATTTGTTGTTGCATGCAAAGCATCTCTTCCATTTTGGAAATCCATAGGTAAATCCTTTCTTTCCTCCATCAAAGAAGTCCAAATTCTCCTTATTTTGTTGTGCTCCAGATGTTCCAGCAACTTTGGAGAAGCAATTGCTTCCAAAAGCAATTGGAGATGTTACTCCAAAGTGCAAACACTGCATGCAAATCAAAATACTTCAAAGAGAGGTACCTCCTTTCCCCTCTTTGCTGCCATGCATGTTCCAGCCAACCTCTTCTTTTTACTGCCATTTATATGATTTTCTTCACACTAATCAGTTCATTATGACCCTAAGGATCTGTTTCTATGTGATTCTAATGTGAACAAATATATGTCTTCTTAGTTTTTCTCCAGAAAATCAAAGCAAAAATCTGTGTGGTGACAACTGGGATATTGTTAATCCTTTACTACATACTTGTCATTTATGAAATCCAGTTCCGAGTTCTATTTCTATGGATTTTAATAGCAGATATAAGTTCAATTTAAGGATAAAATACAGAATCTCTTGAGTACAAAGTCTCTTTTGTATAATCCATAGCCTCCTTGCTGTCATGCATCTATATGTGATCTTTTGTACAATTCCATAACATCGTCCATTGCTGCCACGCATGCTCAATGTAACATTCAATTGTTTTCTTTACAATGATTGATGATAGACAAATATCTTCTTTAAAATTATATGTTGATGATATGTCTTGTTCTTGTCAATTAGCTCCAACGTGTGTACATCAGTGGGAAGAATACTAATTAAGAAATTAGGAAATTTCCTGGAGTTTTAGTTATCCCTTAATAGATATAGAGCAGATTTCTGTCTCAAGAAAATTTGGTAACAGTAAGGTATAGTCGATTGTACACATGGACTCTTAAAATTTCACCCTATTCATATTTTGTTTCTACTAGATTCACATATTTTTAACCTTAAACAATTATAAACTCCAGTAAGGTAAAGGTGAACACGATTATAGATATATATAATCAGATCTACCTGACTTTTTGTTACTCAACTATTAAGCTCTTCCAGAATAAAAGAGAAGGGGATCTTATGTTTCATTAAATAAATAATTGATATAGAGTTTTTGACTATGTTAAGTCGTAGGATACGTGAGATGGGTAATAGTCTGAGCAGTATGAGCTTCTGGTTCTTAAAAGAAAAATTATTAAATAGTCTTAGATTATGGTCTACAGTAACAAAATTTGTAGTTATATTCTTGAGGCTTTTAAAAGTTAATTAAACATTATTAATTACTTCACATCACAAGCTTCTATTTGGAAACCTGTAATACCTGATTTTTTATCATATCTCAATCACTTCTTGGCACTGAAAATTTGAGTATTGTTGAGGATCTTGTCCGTGCAAACATGTTAGGTTCTTGTTCTTATTTTCTTTCTGATGAATATTCACAATGAGAATCCCGAGCATGAAAGGGTCTATACTAGACGGTAAGGTTTATTTGTTCAGTTTTTGGTTCGGTTGAATATGTATAATGCTTCTCTTCTGTTCTGTCAAAATTTTTGGGATATTGTATGTACTAGCAGACATTGTACATGATGTAAAGTATATGGAAATTAATGAAATGAGATTTTGGTGTCAATTGTTCTATTAGCTTGTGGTTATGAATATGGATGTGAATGTCTGGTGAAAAAAAAATTCCCTGCTTTTCTATAACTTCTGCGATCTCATGTGGATAATAGTGCAAATGTGTGATTAACGGGTACCCGGATCCTAAGGGGTTGACAAAAGGTATATCATACATTTCACTAAAAAGACCATACATAATCTAGGATCATTACTTCTGATATAAGATTTCTCAAGTAACTGTGAAGAGGGTTATTCCAGTTTATGAGAACTCTAGTTATAGACAGATTATAAGGTTATGTACGTCCAAGTCTAACCATGTGCTTTTGCAAGACTATTCCTACAATTCACACACACACACACACACACACACACAACTGACTAATGCAGCAAGAACTTTTACAGTGATCCGCTAAACTATATAGCTAAACTATATATCAAGAATGAAATAAATGAAAATAGGTGCTCATTAGTTTGACGATAAAATCTTTTTTCTAATTAGCTTACTTGTTCAAGAGTATGTTGAGAAAGATCTGTCGTGGAAATCATCACTCCAGCTGCAAATGACCCCAGTTCAAGGCTCAAACCCAACTTGTCACTACACTGAGTCAACAAGAAACATTATCAGGATGCTATAACTTTGAATTCAGTCCATGCAGATGTAAAACTCACAACAATTAAATCATCACATTAAGAACGCAATTAAGTTGAGCAGAAGCTCCGGAATCCCAGAGGCAGAGTACCGATAAAAAATATTAACATATTAACTACTGAAAAAACTGACATGTCCAATATAACATGCGAAAACATCACAATAAAAAGGATGCATTTCATCGAAAATATTTTTCATTTGATCTAATGTTCAACAGACTGCAAGATTAGAAAATAAAATACTTATTTTAAGTAAGCAGGGAATCAGAACACCACATGATAAATTCACAATGAGAACTACAAAGCCAATTCTCATTACTTATAAATGATGTCTTCAATATACAAGCAATGTACTGCAAAGCTTGTTGCAAAATTTCCAAAGCATAAGATTCTAGGAAAATAACCATATAATCAGTGCAAGTAGCTTTGGAAAATATACAAACCCAAGCAACAAGAAGGCAAAATGCAACTGAAGCCAGTTGGTAGAGTTCGTTGGTCTGCATTCACAACAGATAGTATAAGAAAAGAATCCCAAGAAAAAAAGGAAAATATTTTTGAAAGAAGGTCTGCCTGCAAATTACCTGGGAGGAAAGCCGTATCATAAGTTTGAGAAACCATGGCACCCAAGTTCGAGATAATATAGTCAAGATTGCCAGAAACGTGCATAGTAGAACCAAACTAATAATTGAAACCAAAGAGTCAGAACCAAAATTTATGTATCATGGAATAAATCAGGACAAGCAAATACGTCTATGAAATAACAATTTACAAAAGTGGCACACAAGGTCTAACATTCATTTCAATCATCACAGTAGTTCGTAACAATAAATAGAAAGTAAGGCACCAAAATACATTTTAAAAAATGGGTAAACACCAAAAATGGTGCATAACATAACTTGTATATTCACAACAAATTAAGAATTACCAGAAAGTAAGCACCAAGTAAAATTATTCATCAATTAATTTACGTGTTATCTTGTTCCAAAAATATGACAAAAACAAAACACATGGCTGTGCAAGCAAACAACTATACATCGGTGTCCTTCCCAATGCAAACAGGCATGTACCAAAAAGCCAATCATACCTGCACCACCCAAATACAAATACTGCTAAAAGGTTCAACACATACCAAAATATTATTTTGCACCCAAAAAAGAGCTCACCCTAATTTGTATATTCACAGGACAAATGTGAATTACCAGAAAGTAAAGCACCAAGTATAATTACAACGTTAAATTAGTTCTGTAATAGGACAACAACAAAATGCATGGATGTGCCTTCCTAATGCAAACAGAGCTTGCACCAAAAAGCCAATCCTACCTCCACCACCCAAATGCTCCTTCTGCCTAAAGGCTCACCAGTCCCCAAACTATTTTTGCAGATATCCAAATCCATTGAATAGTCCCATATAATCCAAATCTCCATTTTCTATCTCCCCAACAAATTCAACTTCGACACCACAAGCCATCAAAACAAAAGTCGCCCACAGCATGAGAATTTTTAATGTTAAGAAAATGATAAGAAAGTAACTATAGATGCCATCTCCTGAACCACTCATGGCAGTTCTTGCAGATAAAGGAAGAGGATGAGTCAGGATAAATGCTAGTTAGGAGATGGAGGAAATGGTACAACTAAGCTCGTTTCTTCAAAGAGCAAAAAGGGTGAGAGAAGGCAGTGTACCACTGAGGAAAGAGAGTCTCCATTTTATTATAGTGTACCCACTTAATGGTCTAGTGGTAGTACAGTGTGTTACCACACAAAGGACCAGAATTCAAATCCCACTCTTGCAGGGGTTGTGGTAGGTAGTCAACGGCCGGCGTAAAAAATAGTTGATTCTTTCAACATGGATTTGAGCAAGAATCCTTGTAGCCAACCCTACTTATAGTGGGAGAAAGCTTAGTACATTTTTATCTTGTTTAAAATAAATGGATATTAATCCCTTCGGAGAGCGGAGCCACAAGAAGAATAAAATCTTACATCAACTTGTTAAGGTATTTGTATCTTTTGGATTTATTTCTTATTCCTAGTTCTTCTTTGTACCTCTTACATAATTCACCCGAGGCTTTTCTCCTATATATGAGTCCTAGGATTCTATGAAGTCATGCAATTCTATTTTCTTTATATGGTATCAGAGCGACGGTCCTAAACCAGAGCTTGACCTAGTCCGCAACACACCACCAACACCACTCTCTCCCTTCTTCGCTCGTGCGTGGCAACCAGTAGTCACGTGCCATCCAGCGGTCCTCGTGCCGCCCAGAGGCGCCGCCCAGTGGCCCTCGAACAGGGATACGTGCCGTCCAACAGCCCCGAGCGGCGATCCCCGCGCCACCACCTGCGGCCCCAGCGCTATTGTAGCATCTCCGCCAACGTCATTGTAGCATTCTGATCTGTTCAGGAACGGTCTGATTTTGATCGGAAACGCGATTTCATATCCATAAATCGTGTTTGTTGGACTATGTCTTATGTGTCAGTTATCTTATAGATGGGTAAATGAATTTCTTTAGGATCCATTTACGACATCTGATTGTTTAGTCCCAAATCGACCATGTGGGATGTGGAGACTCAGTAGGTGTTATATAAGGAGCCCCACACCTCCTGTAACCATTGAGAAAGTGCAATGCATAAATCATCCCTTTAAGGTGTTCCCCTGTGGTTTCATCTCGCTCCTTAGGGAGTAGGGTTCCGTCTAAAATTCATGTGTTCTTCCGAGTTGTATTCCTTTCTTTGATATTAGCTTCTGCATCGTTATTATCTAACATGGTATCAAAGCGGGTTCGATTCTCAAGAAATTGTTTTTCAATCATTTGTTTGAGATTCGATTTTGGTGTTTTTATCTTAAAGAATATTATGTTCCTGATTATTCAAGTACAACATTTTTATGGGTTTCTTGAAACCATAATTTCAGGAGTTCTGTTCTGTTCGCCGCAATCCTTGAGATCCATGCGGGCGCGCTGCTCCCTGTAAGGCCCTCGACGCATCGTAACATCACCACGAGCCTCCGATTTTTGTCGATTTCGTGAGGAAGATCCATGAATCCATGAGAGGACATCTCCTGCATGCGGCATGGGTCTCCAGCAGCAACTCTCAAGAGGCGCTTGAACACCAGTTCTAGGGTTCAACACCTTAGCTGCAGGAGGCTATTCTCTGCACAGGCAGAGCTCCATAGCGTAGAGCACCTCTCCGACCAGACCTTCTTCCAGCAGGAGGCGATACAGTACCCACATCGGTGCATACCTCGCGTAGCCAGAAGCCCGAGGCAAGCCCCTAGCACCACATCAGAAGCATCACGTGCTTCCAGGCATCGAATATCCGACAGCGGGAGAAGGCGACATGCCTCATCGAGTCGACGCATAGTGCGGTGCTCCAGGCGCCAACCCATTCTCGCGAGCCCAGTCGATCTCCTCGCAATCCAGCAGGAGGCAACGGCACATGTAGCAATGATGGAGAGCCACCTCCAACCACATCTTCTCTGGTTCCACCTCCACGAGACTCAGGCGGTGGTTCCTTTCCCATGTGGTGGTGCCTCTTCTCGCGGAGGTGCACCCCTACCTCCTCTCGACAAGCATCCGAGCGTAGCATATTCACAGGCAACATCTCAGGGCGGTGGCGGATTCCCATCGTAACCCATCCGTGATCCCAAACGGGGCACCCAGGCATACGCCGCCCACCCCTTGAGCTGCCCTCCTTCGACAACACTCCCTTCTTCGGTTGCAGCAACCTCTCCAGTGCCAAGCTCCTAGCTGATATCTGGTGTTTCTCGAGATCCAGGTGGTGGCCCCCTTGTCTGTTGTAAGGGGTTCCCCAATGGGAACCATAAATAGGGCTAATTTGTAAAAAAAAGGAGGGAGGTGGATCGTTGACAAAAAAGGGGCCCTCCAGTAGTCAGCCCAAGTTCAAAAAAAAAAGAAGATTGTACAAAAAAATCTGTATGAGAACTTTTTAAAAATTAAAAGCTGAAAAATGAAATGAATGGCTTATTTGAGGAAAATGGGAAGTCTATTAAAAAATAAAAAATGAAATAGTCGAAAAAATGATTTTAAAAAATGAGAAATCGAGAAAAGAAAAAAACGTCAGCTTTGTGATGTTTTATTTTCCCATTCTCTTATCTTCTACCATGGAAGGTCGTACCGATATCGATATCGCTTCGATATCGTATCGACACGAAATTTCGATAATATATCGACGATATATTGCTGCAATATCGACCATAGAGACACACTTTTGAGAAGGAAATGCCTAAAAAGGAGGATATATCACCATATTGATACCAATATCGATCTCGTCTCGATATCGATAAATTAGAGATATATCGTCGATATATCGCGATATTTCCTTCCATATCTTCTCCCAACTTTGTCGATGCCATTGATTTCCGACAAATATGGGGAGAAAAGGGGTATTATGTAGAGTCGCATATCTATTATAGATTCAGATTCTTCATATTCCAGACCAACCAGATTTTTCATACTCTACAGATTTTATCAAATTTCAGACTCGACATTCAGATTGGTCAGAGTCCAAGTTCGAGGCACTCCGTGTTTGAGTGGCCCACTTTTTGAGTTTTCCAGAGAGAAACTCCTTTTAGGCACGCACATATATGCGGTCTTCAGTCATATGTGAACAAGTTTGCCATATTTTCGTGGGTCCCCATCCTTGTTTCGGCCAGGGTTTTCATGTGTTCCATAGGGACTCCAAAGTAGAGATCACATTCCATGTGCCCTGGTTTCATGGGGACTCCAAAGTAGAGATCTCATTCTCGGAGCTAGTATGGGACAGACCCAGTTCTCCGACGAGGAAACTTTTTCAGACTCCATTCTCCATTGTTCGTGGACTTCGACGAGGATTGTCTCCACGACTTTTTCAGTTCGGCCTCATCAGTTGTCCACATGATATGGCATGCCAGAGTTCTCCAAGTGGAGACTCATTTCCAGTTGCAGTGACTATGACAGGCACAGTACAGAGCACATGCTCTCCGACAAGCTCACACTCCAGCCCTTTCGTCCTCCTCACCTGCAAGCATGAGAAGCAACGTCCTCGATAACAGTCGACAGTTGTGCGCGTTGAGTTGGTATTGTCTGTAGTGACATGTAGTGTGAGTTGAGATTTTTTTTGTCTGTCCAAGCAGAGCATTGCATGTTCCAGCTTGAAGGGGGAGTTGTTGGGGTATGTCTTATGCATCACTTAGCTTGTAGATGGGTAAATGGATCTCTCCAGGATCCATTTACAACATCCAATTGTTTAGTCCCACATTGACCGTCGGTGGGATGGGGAGACTCAGTGGGTGCAATATAAGGAGCTCCACACCTCTTGTCACCATTTACAAAGTGCAATGCATAAATCAACCCTTTAAGTCTTTCTCCTGTGGTTTCATCCGCTCCATAGAGAGTAGGGTTCCACGTAAAAATCCCTTGTTCTTCCAAGTTTTATTCTTTTCTCTGATATTAGCTTTCGCATCTTTATTTTCTAACAGTGTCTTTCGGCCCTAGCGCATGACAAGGATTGATGAGGATAGTTGTACGAGTCTACACGTATAATCAATCCTCTGTATGATCATGTAGACTTGTTCAAATCAATCTACTTCCCAGTCGATTTCTGTTTTCAGCCATTGTTATACCATATCAGACAGCAATGGTGGTATATTTTCTTCGTCAGGTGCCTTCAAGGACACGACTCCCATCGTAAAGATGGATGGGATCAATTACGAGTTATGATCCATGCAGTTTCTCATCCTCATGCAGTGCAACAACAAGGAGCACATCTTGACTGACACAGAGATGAAGGATAAAACTGGGGCCAATGCTTCTTTGAAGCAAGATGATGCCTATGCACGGGTTTGGCTCTTCGAAACACTCACATGAAGATTGCCAACGACGTCGTTAATCAACCCACAGTCAAAGCCATGGTTGCCACATATGGGCAAGCAAAGAATGATAGCAAGATCCTCCAACTTCAGTATGACATTTTTTCGACCAATAAGAATGGCCGACCTCTCCATGTCCATTTCTCACATCTTCGAGGCATGTTTGAGAGCTACATGCGTCATGCCCATTATTGCTAGCTTAGAGTAGCAACAATCTTACAGGAATGCTACTATAACGGCAGTGTTTCTATCATCTCTCGACTCTGAGTATGATGTACGTACTCAGCTTCTTACATAAGAGACTATTCCACAGATCAAGGAAGTCCACATACGACTAAGCAAGATCATCAGTTCATCCACTACAGTGACCCAGACCCCCTCTGCGATGGTTGTTTCTCGCGGCAGAGGGGGTACTTCGTAGTTTCGTGGCGGTAGCCCATGAGGTCGAGGATGTCAGCGAGGTCCGTGTGCATACTAATATGCCGGATCATTTAGAGGACACATGTTATCAGAAGCATGGTTATCCAGCATCTGCAAGTATGGCTGAGCAGACTAAGACTACTTCTCCTACTCATGACTTGAGGCTCGATGGCATTGTCCCTTGATTGAGGGAGATGATGACTACTCCGACTGCACCTTCTATAGGATCTTCAGATACTGTGAATGTTGCCAGAGCCTCCACTAGCTCCTCAGGTATAGCTTATGCACTTACCAGTTGTCGCAGCTCAGACTTGACTGACTGGATCATGGACTCCGACGTGTCTCATCATATGTAGGAGATCGTGTACAATTTAGCTCTTACAGATCTATTCCCCCTAGGAGATCAGTGGTGATTATAAATGGAATTCATTTACCCATTGTTGGTAAAGGGGAGATTGTCCTATCCCCCTTGATGCACCAGCAGAATGTCTTGCATGCACCAACATTACAGATGAATCATTTGTCCATTAGTCAGATTACAAAAGATTTACGTTGTCGTGCCATATTTGTCTCGACTTCTCTTGTGTTTCAAGATATACTCAGGGGAAGAATGACTGGATATGGTCGTGAGCAGTGAGGGCTTTACAAACTGGTCTAGCCCTTCTTTTGTTGGTGTTGTGACTATTCCTACTAGATCAATCTCTTTGTTCATGTGGCACCTTCGCTTTGGACATCTTCCTATGCAGAATCTGTGCCATGTCCTCCCTCAGATCTCTACTCGTACTACCTCAAGAGTGTAAGGCATGCCAGCTTAGGGACCACTATCGTTCCTCTTTTCCAAGTAGCCAGAGTCGCCACAATAGTCAGTCATTTGAGTTATTTCATTTTGATATTTGAGGTCCTAGTTGCATTCCCGATCATCACGGACATAGGTTCTATCTGGACATTGTGGATGATTTGATGATTTCTCCCGGCTTTCTTGGGTCTTCTTGTTAAAGAATAAGTATGAAGACGGTCATGTCATTAAATCATTTCTTATTGAAATAAAGAATATTTTTTCTACTCAAGTGAAGCTTATTCATTCTGACAATACCTTGGAGTTCTCTTTACAACTATCCGATTTCCTCAGGTCTTTTGGTATTGTTCACCAGACTTCTTTTACGTACACATCACAGCAGAACGGTGTTGTTAAACGCAAACACCTTCATCCTCTTGATGTCACAAGGACTCTTTTGATTTAGAGTCGAGCTCCTCATTCATTCTAAGATGATGCGGTCCTCACTGCAAGTTACTTAGTGAACCACATGCCTTCCATAGTTCTTGGAGAAAAGGTTTCATTCTCGATTGTGTTTCCTGAGAAGGAACTATTCTTTCTTACTTTCAGGGCCTGGGTTTGTAGCCCTTGTCCACAATTTTACTCCTGGTCGTGACAAGCTCTCTCCAACATGGCCTCAAATTTCAGCGAAATTCGGTCGAATATTGATATCTTGTCGAAATCGAAATTCGATTGAAATGGCCGAAATGACCGAAGTATGAGGGTCCTAGTACAAAAAATGATTGAAATGACCGAAATTCGATCAAAATTCTACCGAAATTCTATTTCGGTCGGTCACCAAAATGGTAACCGAAACCGACATTTAGGGCCTTGCTCTCCAAGAGCAATCGAATGTGTGTTTGTTGGCTATTCATGTACCCAAAAAAGGATATAAATATTTTGACATGACCAGAGTAACTACTATGTGAGTGTTGATCTCCCATAAGAGGTATGAGGAGCACATCCCAAGGCTAAACCAGCCCCCTATACTTCAAAGTGTACGCCTTTAGCTCCTCAAGGCATATTTTTTCATACCATGACAAGGATCATATCTCAAAGAGAAACCCAGATATAGTGTGAGAGAATACACAAGCATTTGCTCTTTTCTCATTCTATCTTTTCTAATTTGATGGATATTTTATGTAATCTTCCACTAAATCTTAGACTCTCCTCTGCTAAGTATATATGTTATCCCCTCCTAAACACCAGGATCTCCCTCTCCTCTATATTTGGGATCTAGGCTTTCATAATTATATCGTGTATGTCACATATAGTAAGAGTGGTGGTCCTAAATCATAGGTATAATATGCCTAACCCAATTAAACGCCCATCCCTCCACTAAGATCCTAGACCACTAAGATTCTAGGCGTAATGTGGCCATCTTTCCTCGGATGAAATTCATATTACAGCCTACCACCACACTTCCTCTAACATAAACGTAGAATCAAACTTCGAAAACAAGCAAGTGATACACCTGCTCAAGCAGTATTCGTATTTTTCCTAACTTGGTGTATTACATTTTTTCCTAATTCCGTTGTCCAAGAGTGGCTATTCATTAGGATTTAAAAGATCGTATAATTGAGGTGAAAAGATTCGAGGATCGGTTTATTTTGCTAGAAGTGGTGCTCGAAAAAGACATTCTGAATATCATCTCAGTTTATCTATCGCAAATTGGTTTAAACGAAAGGATTAAACAAGCATTATAAGATTATGCAAGGAACCCACAAAGAGAGATGATTTGCCTATGTGGAGATCTTAATGGATGTGTGGGAAAGGATGCTTCAGGGTAAGCTAGTATTCATGGATGACATGCCTTCGAGGATAGAAATAAAGAGCGAAAAGTCATGGTGGATTTTGTAACGGCTTATGATATTTTCATTGCCGACCCTACTTAATTGTGTAAAAAGGCTTTCTTATTGTTGTTATGATCTTTTCATAACAAAAACTCTCTTCAAGAAAAGGGAGGATCATTTAATTACGTATAAGAGTGGCCCGACAAGAACACCTATAGGTTACTTTACATTGAGGAAAAGAGATCGATTGTAATGCAAAAACTGCAAAGTAATCCCAAAAGAGAGTTTCACCGCCCAACATCACATGTTAGTCATGGATGTGAAAATAAAAGTGTTGGTAAAAAAGGAGGGTTCCAAGATCACTAGAACTAGATAGTGGAATCTTCGATTGAAGCAATCAAGCTTCAGAGAGAAGGTTTTAGAAGACTTATCTTGGGATTGTAACGAAAGTACAAACGAGATGTAAGAGGTGCTAGCATCTTGTATCCGAAGTGTAGCCAAAGAGATACTAGGCGAGTCAAAGGGAGGAGCTGCATGCCAAAAGAAGGCTTAGTGATGGAGAGGAGGGGTGCAAGAGAAGCTCAAAATTAAAAGAGCATGCTTTAAAGCTATGTCTAAGGACAGAACAGAGGAAACTGCCACAAAATACAAAATAACGAAGAAGGAAACAAAGAAGGTTGTAAGTGAAGATAAGCTAAAACTTATGAAGTTTTGTATAAAAATATCGACTTTAAGGAGGACTAGAAGGATATATTCAGGTTAGGTAAAGCAATAGAAACAAAGATCAAAGACATTTCTCAAGTGAGAAGCATTAAGGATGAGGAAGGTCATGTGTTTGTTACTCAGAAGAATATAGAAACTAGATAGAAGCAGTACTTCCATAAGCCTTTCATTGGGGAAGAAAATAGAGATCATTTGATTGAGCTCTTCCCACCGTCCTTTGTTGTTGGTAAACCAAGATCGATATCTGACCACACTCTGATTCTTTGGGACTCGAGAGAGCACTCGCCGCCCAGAGGTTTTTTCTGCTACGAGAAGGTCTGACTTCTGGAGGACTCCTTTCGGGACCTGATCTTTTCACATTGGGCCTCAGTTTATGTCTCTGGTTCCGTCGTTGCGAGATTCTCGCAAAAGTTGGCTTCCCTGCGCAATCGGCTCTGTGAATTCAAGCACGCTTCTAGGGAGGCCCGTCGCCTAACTAGGGTGGTGGCTGAGGAGGAGGTTAGCCGTTTTGACGCCTTGGAGGGTGAGAGGCCTCTGATTGCCACTGAGTTGGAGCTTAGGGCAGCGGCTCATCGGAAGATTGCTTATGAGGATTTGAAGTGTGTGGTGGAGTGGCGTCAGAGATCCAAGCATGTTTGGGTCAAGGAGGGTGATGCTAATACCACTTCGGTGCACGTTATCGTTTGGTTCAGGAGTTCTCCATGTCGGAGGTGAAGTCCGTGGTGTGGAGTCTGAACTGCGACAGGGCTCCAAATGCGGATGGGTTCCCAGTCTCGTTCTACCGGGACTTCTGGGACTTGGTGGGGGCCGAGGTGATGGAGGTCTTGATGGAGTTTGGCAGCTGCAATGCGGGGTTTAATAGGATCAATAAGTCTCTCATTTTTCTCCTAACTAAATGTGAAACGGCCGAGAGGATTGAGGACTTCAGACCGATCGTGTTGTCTAACGTTATCTACCTCATTGTGGCTAAGGTTCTAGCCTCAAATTAAGCAGGGTTCTTGAGCACATTATCTCCCAATTTCAGTCAGCTTTTGTTCCTGGGCAACAGATTGCCGACTGCTTGGTCACTGCATCGGAGATTATTGCAAACTGGAATAGACGTAATGTGGCAGCGCTACTCTGGAAGGTTGACTTCTCCAAGGCATATAACACTTTGTACTGGCAGTTCCTTTGGGCAGCTCTTTATAGGCGAGGTTTCCCTGGGCTATGGATTTCATGGATGAAAAGGTGCGTCACGACCGCTTCACTCGTTCTCGTGAATGGCCGTCCAAAGGGTGATTTTTTCCAGCTGCAGAGGGGCATCCGACAGGGTTGCCCTCTTACCCCTCTGCTTTTCATCATCGCTTCTGACGTTCTTGCCTGCATGGTGACTCGGGTGTAGGCTAGTGGGCTCACGAGCGGCTACTCGAGAGAGGACATTTCTATCCCTCTTCTTCGGTACGCCGACGACACCATCTTCTTTATTGAGGGCGGCAGTGACGAGGTTGGCGCCATGGCGGACACCCTTGACTTTTTTGGTGAGATGTCAGGGCTTACGTAAAATGTGAGCAAGTCCTCTGTGATTCCTTTTGCTTTATCTGCTGAGGAAGCACGCAGTTGCAACTAGCAGATTGGTTCGATGTGCGGTAATCTACCCATCCGCTACTTGGGGTCCTTTTGACTCTTGCTAGAACAAAGTTGGCCGATTGGTTAGCGGTTGTCGAGAAGTTAGAGAAGAGGCTCGCGGCGTGGAGATCCTCGCTCCTCTCCAAGGGGGGTCGTCCTGTGCTGCTGAAGGCGGTGAGTTCTGTGATTCCGATCTACTTTATGTCTAAGTGCCGCATGTCGGTCGGTATTCGCATGAGACTTGAGAGACTCATGCGGAAATTTCTGTGGGGGCAAGAATGGTCAGGACGTTGATGGCATGCACCTTGTGGATTGGAAGATTGTCACCCTTTCGAAGGGCGAGGGTGGCCTTGGGGTCAGACGCCTTGACGCGATGAATGAGGCATTGTTGTAAAGATGGGTGGGCAGGATCTAGGGGAGTAAAAGCGATATCTGCACTGAGCTTGTCTGTTGGATTTACTCGACGTTCGATGCCTCTCCAGAGAACTGTGGTCTTGGACGCGCTCATTCCCCTTTCTGGAAGGGTATCTTATCGATCCTTCCTTGCTTCCGCAAGCTTTTTTAGGTCGGTTTTGGGCAATGGTCAGATCTTCGTATTTTGGACTGACAATTGGACGGGTGGGGGAGAGCTTTGTGCTCGTTTTCCACGCTTGTTTCCCCTGGCGGCTAATCGTGACGTCCACGTTGCCTCTTGCTGGAACGACGGGAACTGGATGCCGATTTTTCGCGCTAGCTTCTCCAACCAGCGTCTTGATGAGTTTATACTCCTGTTGGACTCTCTGCGGGCTCTTTGGTGGCCCCTCCTGGGAGCGAGACCACTGGGTATGGGAGGGGGAGCTCTTTCTCGGTTGGGAGGGCGTATGCGACGCTCTGCAGACCGCCTCCTTCGCAGTCGACCAAGCTGGTTAGGGGTTGTCATTTCTTGTGGGGGTCGGGGCTCCCAAAAATACTGGTTTCTTCCTGTGGCTCCTCAGACGCAAGAGATTGATGGCACGCAATCGTTGTGCTAGACTACTTGGGACAGTCTCTGACAGGTGCCTTCTTTGCGGCAATGGATTGAATCTATTAAGCATCTCTCCTTCCTTTGCCGGGAGGCAAGATCTATATGGGAGTATTCGGACTTGGCATGGGTTGGCTCGGGGAACCTGCTCTCCTTCTGTGAGGCATTAATTCTCGCCAAGCAACGCCCGAGGAGAGAGCTGCTCCAACCGGTGGCCACCGTTTGAGCTATCTGGTTGGCTAGGAATGATCTGCTTTTCTCGGGGCAAAGGTTTTATAGGGAGAATGTCTGTATCCAGGCGAAATGTCTCATAGAGACCTGGCTCTTGTAATTTGCTTTCTGTTCTCTGTACTTTATTCTTTACCTTATTAATACATTCCAGGGGCGGACACCTTCGAGTGTTTCCCCCTTGTTTGGCTTCAAAAAGAAATTTGGGAGATCTAGTAAGTAGTGAAAGTTACTTGAATCATGCAAGCTATAGACGAATACAAAGGAAGGAAGTAGATGAGGCTTTGAAGGTTATGAGACCTGAGAAAGGTATATGACCTGATGATATTCCTATAGAATTTTGGATAGATTTAGGTGTGCGTGTTTTGATTTGGCTTACAGATTTATTCAATATTACTTGTCAAAGCAAGAAAATGCCTAAAGATTACAAGAGAAGCGTCACGGTGTTTATTTATAAGAACAAAGGAAATGTTCAAAATCATTCAAATTACAAAGGTATCAAGTTGATGAGTCACACTATGAAAAGAATATGTGATCGAAAGAAAGTTGAAGCAAGTTTCCAAACTAAAAGAAAACTAATTCGAATTCATGTTAGGTCGTTCAACTACTGAAGCCATCCACTTGTTGAGAAGAACAATGGAGATTTATAGAGCTAAAAGGAAGAACCTCCATATGATTTTTATTGATTTGGAAATGGCTTATGATTCTATCCCACGGGAGATATTATGGAGAGTTTTGGGCAAGAGACAAGGGCATGTTCTGTACATTAACCTCATAAAAAATATGTATGATAAGGCTTCATCTTGTGTAAGGAACTGGGAAGACTGACTATTTTGAGATCAACATTGGTATGCCTCATTCGGGATGACAAGTACATGTTCTGTACATTCCTTTTTACTTTGATTATGAACAAGTTAACAAATCACATTCGGGATGAGATCCTTTGTTTATGTTATCGTTGATGATATTGTATTAATTGATGAGAATGGAGATAGAGTAAATGAGAATCTTGGGATACGGAGACATGCAATGGAGACTAAAGGATTTCGTATAAACTGGAAAAAGACTGGATATATGAAGTGTACTTTTAATAGAAGCAATGGTGAAGGAATCAAGGTAAAGATAGGAGACAACATTCAAAAGAGATTATTTTAGATATTTGAGATCTATTTTGCAACATAATGAGGAAATTGATGGAGATGTTATTAATAGAATAAATGCATGTTGGTTAAAGTGGAGAGAAGCCTTTACCGTTCTCTGTGATAAGAAAATTACTTTGAAAATCAAATGAAAGATTTACAAAGCAACCGTGAGATCTGCTATGCTCTATGGATCTGAATATTGGCTTGTGAACCATATACATGTGCAGAAAATGGCAATAGCAGAAATGAAAATGCTAATGTGGATGTGTGGAAATAGACGTAAAAATCGGATTTTGAATGATGCAATCAGAAGGAAAGTTGGTGTAGCTCCGATCAAGGATAAGATGCAAGAAAATCGCTTAAGATGGTTTGGTCATTTGCGAAGGAGGTCAGCTAATGCACCAGTGAGGAGATGCGAGTTTTGGGATGGAAAGCTTCCACCTAGTCATGGCTCCTTCCCCAATTTTGGGATGCGAGTTTTGGAAAAGGCTTTGTTATTGTTGTCGATTGTACTAGCTCTACAATGTCAACAATCAATGATGGGGAAAAATCAAAACAAACATCATTGCACACCACCAAAAAACCCCTCATGTATGATAAGTGTTGGAGTATTTGGTTGTGTGCCATATGAGTTGTAGGAGGGTGAATAGATCCTAGAGAGATCCATTTACCCCATCCACATGATTAGTCCCACATCTACCAGTGGTGGGACTTGGAGGCTCTGTAAAGGCTACATAAAGAACCCCAGACCTCTTGTATCCATTGAGAAAGTGCAATAGACACACCAACCCTCTAAGGCATTCTCCCGTGGTTTCATCTCGCTCCATAGGGAGTAGGGTTCCACGTCAAATCCCTATGTTCTTATTATTCTTTATCTTTTTCCATGTTTCGCTTCTGCTTCTTATCTCCTAACATGGTATCAGAGCAGTTTTGATTCTCGGGGTTTTGTTCATAAAGTTTTTTTTCGAGATTCGGATTGTTTCTTGAATATTGTTCTAGAATAACTAGGGTTTCCGAAGAAACCCTAATTCTTGTTGGGCTAGATCCTTCAAGCCCCCCGTCCCCATTCGTATTCTCTGCCAGGAGACGCCCCTTTCCATCCAGGCGAGGTATACCAGGCTGCATCATTTTCTATGCTCGAGGCATCTTCATCAACGTGCAAGCCGCACTCCAAGACATGCTCGCATCTCTCTGCGTGGAGCGCCTTCATTTCAAATCAAGGCCGTAGTTAGCGCACGCATCTCCAGATCAAGGGCGTATGCCCCCTTTCTCTCATCTCCCAACGATGGCTCCAGGCGGCTCATGTGCTCTGAAGCCCAAGCACGCGAAGGCGCAGTCCTCTCCCGCAAATCCCAGCAGACGATGCATCTTCAAGTCGTATGGGAGTTCGGGGCTGAAAAGCACCACGTGTGCAGATGGCACGTGCGAAAGCAGGTGACACGTTACTGCCTCCCAAGGCGTGGACGATCACCCCCTCAAGAGCCCGTTGCGCAGATTCTTCCCCCAAGGCAGCGACACCATCCTTTTGAGCCCAGGAGGCGACGACTTCGACCGCGGGCTCCAGCAACGAACCCAGGCGGCGCCCACGTGTTGAGATTCCTCTGCGCACAAGTGCTCGCGCGTTCCTCCCTCTACATAGACTCTACAGTCTGCATTGAAGCCCCGTGATTATGTCCTCCATCACGCGCAAGGCGAAGCACGCACCATTCGAGCCCTCCCACATGCGGTGGCGGCATGCAAGCCCCGATCGTGGGCATCCTTTGAGAAGGTGTTCCCATCCCATGTTTGGAACCCTAAATAGGGTAGCAGGCCCCACTCTAGTTAAAAAAATGGGTGTCTGTTGGGCCATTTAGATTATTAAAAAAAATGGAGAGCAGAGTACCACCGTATGTAAAAAAAAGGGGGGAGGGGAAGGAAATGATTTTAAAAAAAGGAGAAAAATTATTTTGTAAAGCCCAAATGGGTTGAGTTTTCTTTGGGCCCAACTGGGCCACGTTGGTTCATTCAACAAAAAAAGTCGAAAAAAAATTGAACGCCTTAGTTGAAAAACATGATTTAAAAAAAAAGGGTGCATACAATTTAAAAAAAGCCGTATACAATTTCAAAAAAAGTATTGCAAGTCGGAAAAAAACTTGTTGAAACAGCTTAAAAAAGTTCAAAAAAAGGTTTGGATAGCTTAAAAAATGAAGGAAATCCGTAAGAAGTTTTAAGTGATGTACCCATTATCTCCCCATATCTATGTATTTTATTGTCTTCTCCCAACTTGATCGACGACTGTCATTTTTCGACAAGTATGAGAGAAAGGGGGAGTATTATGTAGAGCCACATGTCTTGTTCAGATTCAGAGGTCATATTCAGATTCTCCAGACCGGTCAGATGTTAAGACTCTAGACAGATTTTGTCAGACTCAAGTTCAGATACATTCCGAGTCTGCGGTTCGATGTGCACATGTGTGCCATCTTCAGTTTCGTGGTCCCCATCTTCTCTTCTTGTTGTTGGCTAGAGTTTTTCATGTGAGCCATAGAGACTCCAGAGTAGAGGACCATTCCCTATGCCATGTTGGCAGGGTTTTCATGTGATAGCATAGGTACTCCAGAGCATGGAAGGACATATCGATATCGGTATCGATATCGGTACCATGTCGATACCGATATATCGTCAATATATCGGCGATATATCGATGCCATATCGCCGACATCGGGATTCAGCTCGCCTTTTTTGCCTATCGATACCCGATATCGGACATATCGACGATATATCGGTGACATGTCGATACCGATATATCACCGATATATCGGGATACGGCCTTCCATGCTCCAGAGTAGTGTACCATTCTCTGTGCCAGATGGGAGAGACCCAGTTCTCCGACGAGGAGACTTCTTTCAGACTCCATTCTCCAGCGATCGTGGACTCCGACGAGGATTGCAATTCCACGGCCTTTTCAGTTCGGTCCTTTTCAGAGATGGAGCAGTTGTCTACATTATTATGGTGGGCCAGAGTACTCCGACGAGGAAACTCAATTCCAGTTGCAGTAACTCTGACAGGCGCAGTTCAAAGCACATGTTCTCTGACGAGGAGATTCGTTGACTCACACTCCAGCCAGTTCGTCCTCCTCACTTGTACTACAAGAAGCAACGTCCTCGACAGCAGTCGACAGTTGTGTGCGTTGAGTTGATATTGTTTGTAGTGTCATGTATTCTGAGTTGAGTTTCAATCTGTTTATTCAAGTTGAGCATTGCATGCTCCATCTTAAGGGGAGTGTTGGAGTATTTGGTTGTGCGTCATATGAGTTGTAGGAGGGTAAATGGATCCTGGAGAGATCCATTTACCCCATCCAGATGTTTAGTCCCACATCTACTAGTGGTGGGACTTGGAGGCTCTGTGGAGGCTATATAAGGAGCCCCAAACCTCCTGTATCCATTGAAAAAGTGCAATACACACATCAACCCTCTGAGGCATTCTCTCGTAGTTTCATCCCACGTTGAATCCCGATGTTCTATTATTCTTTATCTTTTTCCATGTTTCGCTCTCGCTTCCTATTTCATAACAATAAGAAAGAATAGGATTACAACAGCATACAACAAAGATCATCGTTATATAAGATGTTGGAAGAAATGAGTACGTTGCTTATTCCACAAACCCTAGGCTCTCTTATATAGGAGAGGCGTCTATGGGTAAATTACATAAAGCGTTCATAAGACGAAAAAAAATCTGAGACGACATGAGATGTGGAGATAAAACTCTTCTGAATCATATCTTGTATATAGTGACAATCAATCTCAATGTGCTTAGTTCGTTCGTGAAATACTGGATTATTTGCAATAAATATAGCAGCTTGATTGCTACATTCCAGTGCCATAGGAAGTGGCACATCTATATATAGATATGTAAGAACAGCTTTAACACAAATCATTTCTTTACTGACCTGGACCATAGCCCTATATTCAGACTTGGCACTAGATCTGACTACAACAGTTTGCTTCTTGCTTCTCCATGAGACTAGAGAATCTCCAACATATACAGCAAATCCAGTGGTGGATTTCCTATCCTTAGAACATCTTGCATAATCTGCATCTACGCATGCCGAGATAGTGATCTCCTTGCCTTTCTTAGATAATAGACTTGCACCTGGAGATGATTTAAGGTACCTGAGTATCATCTGTATAGCATCCATATGTACCTGGTATGGTTGCTCCATGAACTGGCTCAGTCGACTAACAGCAAAGGATATATCGGGTCTGGTAATAGAAACATAGAGAAGTTTTCCAACCAGTTCTTCGTATCTCCTCCTATCCACTTCGTCAGTGTCATCATCATATAGTTTCATGCTTGGATCCATAGATGTAGTGGTAGGTCAACATCCAAGCATTCATGTTTCACTCAGTAAGTCAATAACATATTTCCTCTGAGACATCACGAGTCCTTGTTGATTCCTAGCAAATTCCAGTCCCAAAAAGTATCTAAGGACTCCAAGGACCTTGGTGGCAAATTCACGACCCAGCATTTCTTTTGCCCTCTTGATTCATTGTATATCATCTCCTGTAATAAGAATATCATCAACATATACCATAATTGCAATCATACCTCTGGATATTGTCTGCATAAAGAGGGAATGATATTAGACTGTTTGTACCCCTGTTTTTCACACAAGTCGGAAAACTTTTGGAACCAAGCTTTAGGACTCTGTTTAAGGCCATAGATTGCCTTATGAAGTCTACACACTTGTGAATACTCCCCCTCAACAGCAAAACTAGGTGGTTGTTGTATGTAGACTTCCTCCTAAAGATCATCATATAGGAATGCGTTCTTAACATCTAACTGAAATAGTGGCCAATCTCGAATAACTGCAACAGATAGAATAGTCTGTAAGGTGGAATAACGAGCAACAAGCAAGAATGTGTCAAGATAATCCACCCCATATGCTTGTGTAAAACCTCGTGCAACCAGACGGGCCTTGTATCTATCGATGCTACTATCTGCATTTTGCTTAACCGTAAACACCCATTTACAACTAATTGTAGACACGCCCGTAGGAGCAGGAACAAAACTCCAGATGCCTCTCCACTGACAAACAGTCATTTCTTCCTCCATAGCTAATCGCCATCGACTGTCCTTCAAAGCATCTTGGTAATTCCGTGGAATGACCACAACAGATAGTGCAATAGCAAATATTCCTGAATTCACCAGATAGACGATCAAAAGAAACCACATATGCTATAGGATATGACCCACAGTTGCGCTTCTATTTCCGAAGCGCAATAGGTAGATCCAAATCAGTAGCCTCCTCATCGGTCCTCTGTAACGAAGCATGCTCATGTAAACCATTAGACCAAGAAATTATATTCTCAGACCATACCTCATGCGAGCTAGATAATGAACGATGACCATGAGCAGAAGCAAGTCGACGGGTATAGTGGTGTGGCAATGGTGGAACATGAACTGTAATAGGAAGTGGGGACGGTGTAGGTAGAGGTGGCGGTGGTGGAGGTGGTGCCGAAGATGGTTGCAGTAGAGGTGGTGGCATGTATATGGCTTCATCAGTGTCAGAATACATCAACCTATCACCTGTAGGAAGAGAAGTACATAATAGACACAAAAAAGGTGACATCAGCACTAACATAATATTTTGTGCGCATCGGATCATAACATCGGTACCCTTTTGTGTCCTGGAGTACCTGACAAACACACATTTGACAGCCTTAGGAGAGAGCTTGTCAATACCAGGAGATAGCAGGTGGACAAAGGCAACCGAGCCAAACACACGAGGAGTAAGTGAGAACAATTCCTTTTCAGGGAAAGCCACAGAGAAAGGAATCTTCTCACCCAAGATTGGCAATGGCATGCGATTGATGAGAAAGCATGTCGTTAAAACAGCATCGCCCCAGAAGGAATGAGGAGCACAACGATGTATGAGAAATGTTCTAGTGACATCAAGCAAATGACGATGTTTTCTTACTGCAACTCTATTTTTGGGGGAAATATAGGCATAGGTTGTTTGGTGAATAATTCCTTGGGCAGAAAAGTAACTGGAGAGAGTATAAGTACAAAATTTCAAGGCATTATCAGTCCTTACAATTTTCACATGGGCAGAAAAAACATTACGAACTTCATTTATGAAAATGTTTATAACATTCCCAGCTTCAGATTTATTCTTTAATAAGAATACCCACGACAGACGAGAGAAATCATCAACGACGACAAGGTAAAACATGTGCCCATGATGATCAGGGACACGATCGGATCCCAAATGTCAGCATGAAACAACTCAAAATTGGAGGTACTACTCCGACTCTGACGACAGAGAAAGGTAGACCGATGATACTTTCCCAACAGACAAGCCTCACATTGAAAGAACGTGTGAGGCGAAATCTGGGGCAGAACACGACATAACTTCTGAAACGGGAGATGACCAAAGCGCAGGTGCCACATAAAAGGTGAGACAGGTCCAGCATGTAGAGAGGAGATTCCGACATATGGAGTCCGAACTAGTCGATAGAGACCCCCTGCTTACGGCCATACCCAATCACGTTGCTCGTAAGGATGTCCTGAAAAATAATAGAAGATGGATCAAAAATGGCTTGACAATTAAATCCTTCGTAAGATGATTAATTAACAACAAATTCATAGAGAAATCAGGTGCATGCAACACATTCTTTAGATGCATAGAGGGTATCAATCTAATCACCCCCTGACCAGTAATCGGGGAGTGCGTCCTAGAAGAACCTGTCTGTAAGCTGTAAGTTGACCCCGGTCTCCACACAGGTGGTGTGTAGCACCAGAGTCCATAATCCACTCTATAGCATCAGATCCACTACTACTAGTGAAAGCATAAGTACTACCTGAGGTACTAGAGGAGGCTGAAGCAGCAACATCGGGATGGCTCTCGGATATTGGCGAAGGTATCACAGGACCAGATAGAGGTATAATACCCCTCAAACGAGCTACAAGATCATTAAAGCGTTGATCCAAAGAGGAAGCAGTTGGAGGCTCAATCTGTTCAGTCACTCGTGCATAGGCCGGGAATCCATGCTTGGAGTAGCACGTATCCTCACAGTATGTCCAGAGCGATGACAGAAAGTACATGGTTGGCGAACATGACCTCCCCTTCCCCGAGGTCCACGACCACGAAATGAAGAACCACCGCGACCTCGAGATGTTGCCATTGTTGAGGCTGTCTGATTTGCAGTAAAAGATGGGACAGTAACATGACTGAGTCTGCAGAAAGCTTCCTCCATAGGAGCAATAGTAAAGTTTGCCAGGATCTGAGAACGTGCCGCCTTAGATTTTGGATCAAGTGCTGCCAGGAATACAGCTACCATGGTAGCATTCCCATAAGTCTTCTGCTGCTCAGGAGTAGACGTGAGAGGCATAAAGCTATACAGCTTCTCAAGATGTATATAAAGAGTGTAGTGGCCGTCCATTCTGTCTGATAGTGAAGATGTCATGTTGGAGCCGTGAAATCTAAGTCTTGTTCTTACCTTGTGAATACGTAGCGGTAAGAATATCCCACATTGCTTTGGTTGTAGGTTGATGAAGTATATTATTGGCAATCTCTATTGCCAACGTACATGAGAGTCATACTTTGGCATATGCATCATCCGCCTCCCATGAGGCGTTAACCCCAATCTTCTCAGTCAATTCTTCCTCGGTAAGAATATGTTTCCTTACCGGTAGACTTCATCATACTCATGAACTGCACAGCCCACAATTCATAATTTGACCCATCCATCTTGACTATGGGCACGGGACCTCTGAAGGCGTCTGTGGAGGGAATATCGACCTTGTTCTCTAACATATCGGCTTGAGAAGACTAAGACTAAATACTTGACATGATTGTGTCTACACTAGCATAAAGAGATTGGATTGCATGTGTAAACCCATGCAACCAATCTCAACATGGGATAGGACTAGACGACGGTGAAGACCTGCACACAGGAGCCAACATGAAGACACACGGACTGGAGGTGGACTGGCGCACAGTTTGGACCGTGCACAGGCGCACACGCTCACGGGACTGGGCGCTTATGCGCATGTGGATGGGCGCTTATGCGTACAGGGATGGACGCGCAATCGCACAGGGGGTGAGCGCACAGCCGCACTAGGTAAGATGCGTTGTGGCGCACGGATGCTGAGCGCACAAGCGCACAGGAGAGGAGCTGGCGCTGACGGAAGAGGCGGCACTGGAGAGAGAGAAAGGTCGGCGGGTGGGGATTAGGTTTAGGTATTCGAGCTCTGATCTAGGACCGTTGCTCTGATAACATGTTAGAAGAAATGAGCACGTTATTTATTCGACAAACCCTAGGCTCTCTTATATAGGAGAGGTGCCTATGGGTAAATTACATATAGCATTCATAAAACGAAAGAAAATGAGAAATAGTACAAAATAACATAATAGCATAACTTAACATATATCTCTGGATTCTCTGCATAAGATAACCATATAGTATAAAATACACTAACCATATTATTAAATGGGTTCTTTAACGCCATTGTGTATTATTCATGCAGTGAATCCGTGGCAGATAACTTTTATAACCAAATAAGGAAAACGAGAAGCAATGATTTTCAATCTTTTAAATAAATGGTAGGCAAAGTGTACATACGACTTAGTCATGGACAGGACACCCTGAAGAACACCAGAATTCCCTCCGAGAACTGGAAGGAGAGCAAATAGCAAGCCAACGGCACAATCCTAGATGTCAAGCAAAACCAAGTCGATCAAGTGTGTCATCTATGGTGCTACATACCATAGTCTCAATTTGACTAAGACGTGTAATTGGTAGAAGGAATTGTAAACCTGTAAAATGAGGGTGCCAATTGTGATTTGTCCATGTAAGGCATTGATACTGTTCCTTTCCATCAAAAATTTTAAGACCTGCAGATACGAGACAAATATTTAAAAAAAATATGAGACATTAACAAAAACAAGTGCCTAAACCGTGTATCAATGTTATACAAGAATTTTTTTTAGCAAATTGTCATTTTTTGAAATTTTCCCGAACGATGTGTAAATATAAATAGATTATGCTATCCCCAGTACATACATAGAAATCCCCTGGGTACTAGTTGGCAAATTCACAAATGAGCCTTAGTTCCGCTTGCAAATATTTAATCAATGTGAAGGTGTGAGTAGTCATGACCACCAATTAAAGCATCATGTTGAGGTGCACCATATTCTTTAATCATGACCAACAATGAAGCATCGTGTTGAGGTGCACGGTATTATTTCACAAATGCAGGATACATTACGGCCCTTAGAGCCACTACCAACAAATTCACAATGGTTTTACCACTGTAGCATTAGTCGATTCAGATTAGCGAATCATCATGCTGCAGAACATTGCCACCCGATCACCTTATGCAATGCTTCAAATTAAAACTGAATTTGTCATGCATGATGTTGTGAGTATGCAAAATTGGTGTTTGAATTGAGGAGTCCGGTCCTTTAAGGTAGGAGATTTATTAGAGAATTTATATTATACAAAATTGAGCTCTTGTCACAATGAGCTACATGGTAGGAAATTTCTTAGAGAATTTATATTATACAAAATTGAGCTCTTGTCACAATGAGAAAAAAAACCCCCCTGCATCAAGAAGCCTCCTACCCGAGAGAACTTGAGGGATGGGTTAAAACGTGCAAATCATTGCAACTTGTGAGGTCCTCAGACAGCAGAATATAGCTTTCAATTTTTTTTCCTTCTTTGCGTTCATTAAAGGCATTGTATACAGTGGTTGGTTTGTATTAGGATGAAAAGTAAAAAATTATTCAATACCGTTGTTTGGTTTAGCATAAAAGTGAATCAACAATAACGTGATTTTTAAAATTGCCATAAATGAAGCAATCCTTTCAGGTATGGAATGAGAAAGTGCCGGTAAAATAATTTAGATATTTTTATAATTTCTGATAATGATATATTTAATCCACACTTGTAACTATCAAAAAACGCTATAAAATGTAATAATTGTAGGGTAAAATAGAGTAAAACAAGGTAATATGAATCCTGATTCCAGAAGATGAAATCCTAAACACACATCAAGGTCAGCTCGATCCTCACATCCGAGTCCAAGCTGTTGGAATTGGAACAGGTTCGGCAGCGGATCACGAAATTTTGGCCATCTTCTCTTGGCATTTCTAATAATATCAAGTGTTATTTCTATCTTGGCATGTGTAGTTTCCGCATTTCAGCTCTGAGTAGTAAGGGAACAGAATCGGGTACAGAACCTATGGCTGATACTTTTACAATTCCGAGTTCGTTATTACACGTTTGCTCTAGTTTGTGTTGTTTTTTATGTTGAAACGGTATTTCTTTATCCATGGGTAATGAGTTCTCACACCACAACCAAATGATGCACCAGTCTTGATCATCACAAGGAAAAAGTCAGTGCAGATATATCTATTCTAGATCATATCCTGGATGTAGTATCGAACAACATCCGTATCTTTGGTGTGATTGCGAAACCTGGAATTGTCGACAGTGTAAAAGGCAGCCTGGATGTTGTAGTGCAGCCGCATTGACATCGCACCCATGTCTAGGATGCCCAATATCACATACCACACACAACTATGGCATGGTTTGAATGGTAGCCCTCTATTATGATTACTCACTGCAACAAGTGATGAGCCCACAACATTCTGCCGCGTATTCCTCCATATATCCAAGTTGAAACCAACAAATGTACACAACACTGGTAGACTTTTTGTCAGCTAAACACCATGCACAATATGCATCTAAGTAACCCATTACAACTAGAGACCTCCCCTTGAAAAAAAGTTGTTGTTTAATAAAGAGCTTAGACATCTTGGTATCGTGAAGGCAACTTTCAAATGTAACTTAATCGTGTTCGTAAATGTCGACGTTGGTGTTTTTTGCCAACACCAACAAGGAACATGTCTCTGACATGTCACAAAAATCAATTTCCATAAAATTAAGATTTATAATGTTCCCGACTCCAATAACATAGAAATGCACACTTGCTAAAATATAGGGATAATACAAGTGATGCAGTAGTATCACATCATAATCCTCACATAGGATGATATGCAGGCATGCAAGTAGTAGTTTAGTCATGAAGAATGCATAAATGAGAAGAAATAACATATAAAACCCATAATTCATAACATATACAAATACAATACTTGCACATTTATACAACATTCATCGTAACCAAAAGAGTGTCGCTCTTCTGTATCTTCTTCTGATTAAGTCTCTATACTCCACATAATCTTCCCATGTCATATAGTGGAACATGTCTAATGTCTTTGTAGCCCATCAAATATTGCCTACATTTATGGTCAGTCAAGTACCAAGAAGACAATCCGATGATAATTGCCTAAATATCAACAATGTTCATGGCTCAAATATCAAGTGATCACTGGGCGAACAACATTAATATCGCCATATTGGTGGCAATCGCAAATGCTCACTATACTAAATGGGTGAAATGGGAAAAACATGTAACTAGCATCGCACATATAGGCGAAATATATTAAAAAACATAACGAATTTTCACACTTATCGATGATATTTAAGAGATGGATCAATGATATATCATCGACACATTGTCAATACCTTAGAAAAAATTGAGCAAACATATGGGATGAAAATCTCATGTATCGTTCATGTGTTCTCACATTTGCTCTATGGAAAAAGAAAAAAATCAATTAGAGTAAGCTCAAAATCGAAATAGAATACATAGTTGCAATCCAAAAGCAAACAAGCTAACAAATGGTGCAACCCTTCTATCTCCCATTCACATTAGTTATCCTTGGATCCTGAATAGGACTGATGCGTCTGAGAATGGAATTATAACTAAAATGGTTTCTTCTAACTTTATGATCATCCATGCTTCCCCTAAACGAGTGTTTTCTCTCCATCCTATAGATATCGTCCACTTCGATGTCAACGATACGGACATATAGCCAACATGGCTTCACCATGTCAGCAATATTTAAAATCAGGAAATTAATGGACTTCACCATCAATTGAATTAGATTCCCAGAAGCTAGTGTGAAATCATGCTTCGTCAATGTGACATAAACTTGATGGCCTTGCTAACTCTAGGAGGCAATAATGGGATTCTCACGAAGGGAACATGTCCGGAATACTCTTCTCATCGCATGCAGTCACCCTCCATCCATAACCCTTCTTACCCCCAATGACCCAATTCCCTCATCCATTTCTTCATCCCTTGACGGCTGGCATTGGGCAGCCCAACGTCACCAACCATTATGTGGTAGCCTGCTTAGGGAAGTGTGACAATTTTAATTCATTCTAATGAGGGAGCCCTGTGAGGGTCAAATTAGGGGCATTGGCTCTAGAATGTTTTCAAGACCTTTCTCTTCCCTCAAATTTTCTGAGGAAGCTCTAATAAAGGCAAATACTTCGATGCTTGTAGGCAATTGCATTATTTTTTAACCAAAAGTTCGAGATTATCAGGGGGAGCGAGAATTTTCACTCGAGGATGTGCTACAAGATCATACCCTCATGGGTTGGCAAGAAGTGACCCATAGAGGTCATAAAAAGGGCTTAATGAAGATAGGAAATACCGAAACGTTGGGAGATGTGCACAGATCGGGAGCTTAGGGTTTCTTAGGAAGATGTCTACGATGAAGAAACTAGGAAGATGAAATGACAAAGCAAATGCAGAGATCACACCCTATGTGTGCCATGTGGCTGTACCCAGCAAGGTGTCCAATTAGAGATTGGTTCTCCAATAATATGGTATATGTTAGAAAACGAGAATCCAAAAGCATAATCAGAGAAAAAGAATAAGAACATGAAAAGAATACAGGAATTTTACGAACCCTATTCCGTAAGGAGTTGGATGAAATCATGGGAGAACGCCTCAAAGGGTTGATGTGTTCATTGAACTTTCTCATCTAAAACAGTTGGTGCGGGGCTTTTTGTATAGCCCCCACTGACTCTCCAAGTCCCACAAACAATAGATGTGAGACTAAACCACTAAATGTGGTAATTGGACCATGGATAGATCTAATAACCCGTCTCTACATATGTCGCCTATGCTCCAACACTCCCCCTCAAGCTGGAGCATGCAATGCTCAGCTTGGACAAATATAAAGAAATCTCAAACTCACGATACAAGGTACATCGGACAATACCAACTCAACGCATATCCAACTGTCGGTTGTTGTCGAGGATGTTGTTTCTCATGTCGTGCAGGTGAGGAGGAACAACAGGGTTGGAGTGTGAGCCGAATTGGGTCTCCTCGTCGGAGAACATGTGCTATGTATTGCGTCTGTCAAAGTCACTGAAACTGAAATGAGTCTCCTTGTCGGAGTACTATGGCCCGTCACATGTAGAAGACTGTGCAGCATGTGGAAAATATCCTCGTCGGAGTCCACGATCGTTGGAGAATGGAGTCTGAAAATATCCTCATCATAGAACTGGGTCTCTCCTATATTGACTCAGAGAATGGAATCTATGCTTTGGAGTCCCTATGAAACCACATGAAAACCCTAGCACACAATGGCATAGAAAATGGGATCTCTACTCTAGAGTCCCTATGGATCATATGAAAACTCGGATACCAAAAATCAAAGATGGGTACCACATATATAATGATCGCATACATGTACGCATCAAAACTGTAGACTCAGAATCAATCTGAACGTCGAGTCTGAATCTGAACTGTAGAGTCTAACAACTGGCTTGGCATTTGGAGAATCTGAATATCTGGATTGGAGAATCTAACTTGTAGAACTCTACGCAATACTCCTCCTTTCTCTCATCCTTGTCGGAAAACAATGACATCGACAAAGTTGAGCAAAGACACGAAAAGATTAGGGAAAATGAATAAATCATGTAAGTTGATCTCAATTTTTTCGGCTTTTCTTCTCGTTTTTTTAATCATTTTTTCGACTATTCCCTTTTTTTAGTCGTCACATTTTTTCCGCATACGATTTTTTTGTATGCGCCATTTTTAAAAAAAACTCATGGAGTTCATACCAACATCACAAAACATTTTTGAGCTTTTTTTGCACAAATCATTTTTTTGTAGCAGTTTCCCTTTTTCGGTTATTTTATCTTTTTTTCTTGTACAGTTTTAAAAAAACTCGTAGTCCGATTGGACCCACAATCTTAGCCTTAAATTTCAGCCCCCCCTCCTTTTTTTTACAAAACAGGCCTATTAAGCCAGAAACAATAGAGTTTTTTTATAAATCAGGCAACATTCCAATCATCCAATTGGGCCAATAAATACCACTCCCTCCATTTTAAGTGAAGGACCATTAAGCCCTATTTCTGATCAAGGAATAGGGTTCCATCCCATGGAACCCTCCTTTCGAGAAGATGTGATGTCGCTGCTTGGATGAGGTCTCCTACAATGTTGTCGCTTGGGTCTATCATAGCAGATGGAAGAGGAGCGCTGCCTGCGAGGAGCACCACCTACATCTAGGAGGAGCACACACTCGAAGGAGGATGAGGGCGGTGCCGCATGTTGTAAAGGAGGTTGTGATAGGGCTCCGCCTTGCGAGGAGGCTGCGAGCGAAGGGAATCCGTCTCGTGATGTGCATGAGTGGATCACTGCCCCAGGTGCTTAACGCGTGGAGGAACTGGAGTAGTTGGAAAGATCGTCAATGCACATTCTCCTGGAGAAGAAGGTGGTGCATGGATGTAGCGTTATGCAAGAACCGAGCATGGTTTTTCTTATGTCGTTGCAAGGAAAATATGGATGGAACTTGAACTGCAGAAGAGAGACCACACCGCCTCTGAATTGCGCAAGAACTTGTGTCGATTTGGTGGTGACTGCACCACTTCTTTTCTTCAATAAACGTCAATCTGGGTTTGCTCGGAGTATGGGCTCTGCTACGCTTATCCATGTGTTGTTGGATAATCAACAAGTATCTCTACGTGTCGTCGTTAGGGTTTCAGGAACAAGATATGTCTTGGAGATCTTGAACTCACCGGAAACCCTTGCTAGAGATGTTGAAATTAGGGTCCTAGAAATTGAAAAACCTTGCTCAGAATTAGGATTTCGAAAATCAAAAATCTTAATCAGATCGTCGTCGGCAATAGAGAATTTTTCAGAACTAGTGTTTCAAGAAACCCTAGAACTGAATCTAGAACTTGATCACGGACATGAATAAATAAGCTTCAAGAACAAGCAAGAAATTGAATCTTCTCTATCAATCGAATCTCAAATAAATCAACATAAAATCCTCGAGAATCAAATCTGCTCTGATACCATATTAGAAAACGAGAATGCATAAGAGTGATAAGATAAAAAGAATAAGAACATGAAGAGAACATCGGGATTTTACGTGGAACCCTACTCCGTGAGGAGCGGGATGAAACCACGAGAGAACGCCTCAAAGGGCTAATGTGTTCATTGAACTTTCTCATCTGATACAGGTGATGTGGGGCTTCTTATATAGCCCCCACTGACTCTCCAAGTCCCACAAATAGTAGACGTTGGACTAAACAACTGGATGTGATAATTAGACCCTGGAGGGATCCAATTACCCATCTCTACATATGACGCTTATACTCAAACAGTATAGATACAAATTGTTCCGATCACCCTCATCGACAAGTTCTTACGGATGATTAGTTGTCTCTGGAAGGCAGCATCAATGGTGGATGAAGGTCTAAGAACTGTGTCATAGGTAGTGTAGTGCTTCCCTTTAGGAATGCAACGTGGGTAATAGGCTGACAAAGTATGAGATCTCTCAACTTCTATGTATCACGTGCCCAGGACCAGGAGACGGGTGAGGTTTTGGGATGGTAGGATCTTAGACAAGTGACAGATGGAAACAAAAATGTTAAGATTCTACATGTATGTTGCCACAAGCCTGTTATGGTGTGCAAATCTCTACAAAGGATGTCTTGTGAATATGCAAGTACTTTTTGATGGCCATGCAAAAGGAGACTCTCTCGACGTAGCGGTGGCCACTGACTGTAGTGATGATGGAACTGTAACTTAGCTGATTTCCCTATAGGTTGGGCTCCCTTTACTCTTCAGCTTCAATAGGAAACGCAAGAACATTTTTCAATTGCACTCCCTAATCACTCTAAGGGATGAAATCGTGTGTATTACAGTAAGGGAGGTTGTTACTTCTTAGCTCTCCCATGATCAAAAGTCAAAGCAAGTTACTCTTTCGTGCAGGGATGTGATTGGAATCCCATGATAGATCCAAGTAGACCATTTTCCAAATATAGACCAAATTTGGTATGTGATTTAAGCTGGGAGGGTTATTTATCTCTAAAAGAGGTCCTCATCCCTCAAGGTATCAAGGGCCAACCCAAGGGACCAAGAGTCAAACCTTACGAGGAGTATCAATAAATATGTCTTTAAGATGTGGAATGACCCCCCCCCCCAAGAAGTCATGGTGATCATAAGAAGGTAGGGAAAGTAGATGCATGTGGTGCTCTAGATTTTTTAAAAGTGCATGTAATTGCTCAAGGGCATTCTTTGGAGGATAAGTTGGATGCATCGAGATTTAAGTTGCAATATAGTTGAAGCACAGATTAAGAAGGTGCGACTTCAAGGCGAACAACAAATTTTTCGACAATAGGATTTCTAGATGAGAATAAAGTGGATTCACAACCACCTCCAACAAATGGGAGGTCTCATTGGTCATTGATGATCGAAAAAGTCTCGAGAGACTAAGGGACATAAAAAATCACCGGCCGTTGCGACCTCAATCCCTCGAATCGATCAATTAAGAAAATTAGACCACCAAATAAAAGTAATCAGTAAAAGCCGAATACACGGTCTCGATATTTATTTAACATGGTATAGCGACCAGGGTCGAACAAAAGGAGCATGGATTGGCTCAAAAGAGCCTACGAAGTAGTCTAAAAATCAAATAAAAGAACAAAATATTTTTGGTGGTTTTTATGTATTTTTAAACTTTTTTTGTATTTTTGCTTATGAAGAAAATGTATAAAAAGGCAAAAAGAAGCACACTCAACAAATTATTCAACACATCAAAACAACTCAGAAAAATGTAATAAAAATATTTTTGGGTTTTACAAATTTTAAGTGTTTTTGGTAATTTTCTCAGATTTTTATATTTTTTGTTGATTTTATAAAAATAAAAAAAGGCAAAAAAAAGGAACTAATGTGCATCCAGATTTGAAAGGTTATTTAAAAATAGATAAATAACTTCTAAAAATCTAGAGACAATTTGATATCCAACTACAATTGAAAACTAAGCTACAGGAGAAGAAATTGCATTTTTTGATTTTTTTTAGAATTTTTAATGATTTTTATAAAGTTTTTAGGGTTTTTAATTTTTAGGTATTTTATAAATCCGAATGCAACGAAAATTGGACTGAAGCAAGCAAACACTAAAGCAAGCAATACCTAATTTTTTTAGAATTTTTGGAGGGATTTTAATATTTTTAGTTGATTTTTCAATTCAAACAATAGCAAAAATAGGTGTTTTTGATTTTTTTTTAAAAAAAAATAACAAATAGCAACAAAAATGTCTCGAAAAATTAGTGAAATTTTTACACAGTGGCAGGAGCCACGTGTCCAAATTTTACAAGATTTGGAGTTGATTTGATATTTTATTCAATCATCAAACAAGACACAGCATACAGGGACCTAAATGTAAGAAAAACAAGTTCGAAGGGCTAAACTGGAACACATGCAGGAAGTATAGTGGGCTTAGTGTAAAAAACGCATCAAATTCGGCACATGCTCTAATCAACCACGCACAGGGGCATATATGCAAATATTAAAACATAAAGTTCATTTCATAACACCTTATAAAGCCCGGCACAATACATGCAAAAAGCCCACAATAACACGTGACGAAGCACGTGAACCGCAATTGGGGGGACTAAAATGCAATATCTAAAAACATAAGGGTCCAGAGTGCAGTTATTCTAAAATAAAAACAACTACGACGCGTATTTACAGGACTAAACTATAAATGCTAAAGAGAGAGGGGCCTAAGTGACATTTACCCCTTTATTAAGATCAGACGGCTGGCATGGGTCTTCGAAAGATCGGACGGCTGAGATGCGCTCATGCCCCTTCGCTGATGTGCGGCTCGGATCTGATCCTCAGATGGATCAACGGTCAAAAGCCCCGCGCGAACGAATGGATGAGATCTAATCTGGAGCGAGGGGCTCAATCGAACGGTGCTTGAGGTTCCTGGAAGAACAGCTCGCTGGCGACTTTCGTCGGGCCAATACGCGCGATCGGGACCTCCTCGGATGCTGCTGAGATAGGGGAATGGAAGCTGGAGGTAATCCGCAGATGGTGGACTGCTCGGATGGAGCCGGGAACGTCGGAGGAGCTCCGGCGACGAGGACGAACTGGAGCAGTTGTTCCTGAATAGTCGAGCCTCCAGATGAGGCTCTTAAGCCTTGGTACCTGCACAGGAAGCAAGAGGGGTCGAGGGCAAACTGCCACGACCCGTTAGCGGGCCAAGGGGGTGATCGGATGAGTCAGGGCGTGTTCCTCTGACGAGCGGCGGCGGAGGAGGACCTAAGTCCTGGTTCCGGGGCGAACCAGGATGATCGGAGGGGCGTAGAATGTGCGGAGAGGTCTCGTGAAGGTGTGGGGGAGGTCGGATGGTCGAATGGATAAATAGATGGTCGGGAATCGACCGGCGAAGGCCGGCGGCGCTAAACCTAAGATCTTGAATTAAAGCGAAGCTAAAGGCTAACAGGGCTACCTGATGATCGGAAGCGTCTGTGGGGGAGGTGCTGAGTCTCCTAAGATCTTCGCTTCGATGGAGCGACGCCTCTAGAGGCTCGGGCTACGCTGATGGTGGAGCTCGACGATGATGGTCGCCGGACCAAAAGCTATGTCTCCAAACACTCGCTGCAACACGGTCCAATGCTCGTTGTCACTCGAGGAGGAAGGTGGAGGTCACTGGGTCGAAGACGAGGGGCCAAAGACGCGGAGGAAGGCGACGGGTGTTCAGGCTATATAGTGGTAGGGGTCCGAAAAGATGGGAGTCGGGCGCGCGAATCGAGGCGCAGACCCCTAAGAAAAAGATCGGACGATGATCGCGGATGTGCCCTCTGCAATCGGAGCTCGGGGTTTGGCCAAATGGAGGTCAGGCCAAATTGGGAAAATTCAGAGAAGTCTGGCTATCGAACAGGATCCGCGAAGAAGAGGTCCGCAGGGGAGAGTTGACTGGGGGTCAACATCCCCTGTGGACCAATGAGAATTCAACATTTATTAATGATTTGTAAATTAAATAAAAAATAGTAAATGATTTTATTTCAAAATATTTTCAACATGAAAAATGTTTATTATTTTCAAATTATTTTTTAGTGATTTTTATTTATTTATTTATTTTGAAAAATAAATTAATGTATATACATGATGTATTATTATATATAGATATAAAAACCTAGGTATTTTTTATTTTTATTAGTTTATTTTTGTACAATTATCCCTATTTTATATTTTATTTATTTTCAACATAAAATTTGGGATAAATAATTTTTATTTTATTTTTATTATGTATTTACAAGGGAAAAATAAATAGATATATGTATATATACATGATATATACAAGAGTGAGAGAGAGAATTTATTTTTGTTTCATTTTTATTTCTCATTTTTATTTTATTTTTATAAATATATACATATTATGAGGAACACAGAATTATTTTATTTTATGAAAATAATATATATATATACATGGAGGGAAAATATGTACAATGGTGAATGGCCCTATCTCTCTCCACTTGTTTTATAACGCGGCCAGGCCAATGATTGGCCCTCCCTTGGGTTAGGGTCACTCAATATTTATCTAAATATTTCCCTCTTTTTCTTTATTCCTTTATTTTTGCACAAAAATATGCTTAATTATTGTTATTTACACAAAGCATGCAAGTTGTCAACTTATTATACTTGCAAATAATTACATGGTGTTTTGCAAAGATTTTTAGCTAAAATAAAGGAATAAAGAGTGATGAATGGGGATTCATCAGTCATCAATGATGCGGTAAACTAACTATGCTCGGCACGATACCTAAGAAAATCGCATGCTCTCATATGAAGATCTTAACTAAGAATGTAAGAGGAACAAACAAATATCTAAGAGATGAGCACTTGGCGAAATGCTCCCTTTGAGATTCTTCGGCATAGCTTTAATCTCGGAAACGAAGCAACGACAATGCTCAATTCTCATACATTCGATTACAGTACTCCTTGAGAGACTTGTTGTTGGACTTCAGGTTTTATTCTCTAACATTTATGGACCCCTCAATTATGTGAGAAGAGTGCCCTCATGGGAAAAGCTATGTGCGGCGAGCTCCTTATTTAGCAAAATCCCATAGAATTTAGGAGGGGACTTCAAGGCCAAGCAGCTACCCTAACTATCTGGGAGACAAGGATTGAGCCAATGGAGGTATCGCATCGTTTATATATGGGGAAATTTGCAAGTTGAGCACATTATACATTGCATCTATACAAATTGAAATGAGATTCAGGGTTGAGATTCGAACGCTTCTTTATATAGCTAGTATAGAAGTACTAGATCATTTCTAAATGGCCATGGTAAACTCCTTGTCGAGAGAAATGTCGAATCACACCCTCTATTGTGGAATTCCGTAGAGAGATTGTGGCAGCCCAATCCACCCGAGTCTGCAAAAGTCAGCATTCGATCTTCCATCAATCGAGCCACTGACTAAAAATAAATCGCATTTGGGAGACTAATCTGATTTTGTCGATTTCATATTTTTAACTCATTTAGATATGTTAGCGGAATGCCTTGGGTGATTCCGCTTAAGGAGGTTCCAATGGTCCCCCAAATGAGTCTGCTCACATGGAACGTCCGAGGTCTGGGTCGCAACTTAAGAAACGAAGAGTGGCTAAGGACTTGATGAAGGAGTACGGGGTTGACATAGGATTATTTCAGGAAACTAAGGTGTACCAACAGGAAGATGTTAAATGGCGGGTTGTCGACGATCCAAGACTTTTCAAATTCAAATAATGGGATGGAATGGGGATAAATATGCTTAGGACATGAGTTTATTGGCTGACACTTTCTCTCAATCATATCTTCTTTAAGTGACCATCATTTGCCCGATGGAGGAAATGCCCTCTCCACCCTAGCTAAATCAATCTTCATTACCTCCCTCTCCAACCTCGACTTGCCTTCTCCTACCAAACACCTAATCAGTATGTTGGCCTTCTTCGTTCACCTAATATACCGCTTCAGCTTTCTCGAAACCCCTTCCCCCACATCAGAGTACTTTGAAGAAGCATGAGAAAGCTCTGTTTATGCAGCTAGTCCCTCGATGTCCAACTCTTCCATGACCAAGTTTCCCAACTCAAGCCCAACACCCATGCCCCTGGTCTCTTTACAAAGAGAAGAAAGAAGAGGGAAGCACAGTCATCCACTCAAAGTTGAAGATCCTCTACGCATCCCTTAGTTGAACCTTCTGCCCCATTCAGGATCAAATCCCCTCCAAGATCGCTACAAGGAAGACCCGCAGTCGAGTTCTACAAGTGGCCCGGATAAAAAGCCCGTGTCAGATCCTCATGATGCCCATCTGATCTCTCAATTCCCATCAGATTCTATTCACCAACAAAAGCAATAATTCGGATTTGGATCCACAAAGTCCCCTAAATCCAAAATGTACCTCATAACTTCGGCCTTATCAGTAATCCCGTCGTCTGCAGTTTCGCATTCTCCTCCAAAATCGAACCTTCCACAACTGCCTTCCCCGAAATCATAGCGACCAATTCAAAATCCACCTCCATCACAAACCTTGAAATCCAAACTTGAATGCACCTATGATTTGGGGACATCATTTCCCTATTCGAAAGCGAGGAAACCACCATCCCTGAAGTAACCTATGACTCATTTGCAACATGGTTCTCCATTGGATCGTCCCCGCTCGACAGCAAACCCAACACAGAAGGTGGAGGAGGGGCGCACTCCTCCACATCGACCTTGAAGATCATCTTCTCGACCTTCATCAAAAGAGATACATGTACCTAACCCTACGAAATCACCACCACAATCACAAATGATACATATGAAGCAGGCATCATACCATAGAAAAGTACCTCTAGCACTTCTCATGCACCTCGAAGAGCTTCCCTTAGCAACAAAATGCCCTCGAGAGGAGGAATCCCTCTCAGGTGCAACACCTTCCTTCCCAATGACAACTCCCCATCGGCAACACGAGGAACCCCCCACACCCCCTCCCGCATCACAACCCCTTCTGACATCCCCATCGAGCTCTTCAGCTTCGAGAGACCCTGTACACACACTCCACCTCCGCCCAAACTCACAACATTCCACATAAATAAATATGCCACCAAAGATCGAGCGGCTAACCTCAATCACGAAGATGTCCTCCAATGAACGATCCACTAAGATACCACCCCTCAACCCTCCATTTGAACTGAATGAAACCCCTAAAGAAACCTCTGCAAAGTAGGACTCCCCTACACCCCTTTCACAACTCGGCGGACTATAACACCTCCGAATTGAAGAAGTTGCAGGAACCCCATCTTTCACAAATGGTGGCCAACAAACCTCATTGTCAGCCATCCAATATGTTGAATGCCGATGTCCCAAGTATGGATAGAAATTTCACGAAATTTCGGTTTTGACATGTCATGGGTATCGGCGCTCCCGTATATGTTGATTTCCCGAATTTCGACCGATATGGGTCAAAGTATCGATGATATTTCGACATATCGACCCATTTCGGTTGAACTTCATGATTTTCAGTACAACTTTTCCTGAATTCCGATTGATATCCACGAAATTTCACCGATACCTATATATATCAACTATATTATATATGTGAGGCTGATTTTACGACTTATTTATCTATTTTTAATATTAAAACACATAATAACTTATATATTTTATTTCAGGTCGGGGGCGTTGCCCCCCCCCCTCCCACACCCACAAGAGGAGCGCACCCGCTCCCCCTAGACCTCCCCCCATCCCAAGTTCGTTGATCGGGAAGCGATATCCCAGTCTGGTAGAGTATGGCGCGATTAAGCGGTACATACGACGATTCTTCAACTTGGGGAGCTTCCCCCCTTTGGGTAAACAACTCTATAGCTTCTCAATATCCGATATAGCTTTTCATTTCATTGTGTTTGCCATTAATCTTCGTAAATAGATGCATCTTTACTGTACGTCGGTAATTGATTCTGCTATTCATTAGAACTTTATCCATGACAATTATTTCTGTGAACGAAACATTGTCTAATTCATCATTATCTACATTTTAGAATCAAATACTCATCTATTTTTATGAACAGAAGACGTCTTCTAAATGTTGTTAACTTAATTATTTTGATTTTCATTTTTAATATCTATCAGTCAGCTCAACAATATGTCTAATATGACTAATATGTGTGATATAAGGTGTATGAATGAGAGATATGTGTGATACAAGTATGCATTTGTAAGCTATTGTTGTTTTAGGATCTATGACATTAATATGTATCTGTAAGTTATTTATTGTTGTAATAACTTGGAAGATCTTAATTTGCAAAAAATGATCGAAAAATGGCTTTTTGTACCATATTCGAAATTTCACCAAAATTTTGGTTTGGGGGGGAAGGGGGATGGATCGAATTAGGTAATCTTGATCCCTAGTCACCACAGGAGAAACATCTAATCTCATCCCAACAAGAGGTTCCATGGTGATTGTTTCCCCCCATCTAAAGCATTGCGATCCCAGCCTCAAAACCTTTTGATGGCTCACCACCTACCACTTGTCGATAACATACTCCTCCCTCTGAAAGTGGATGCCCTTCGCCTTCTCCTCTCCCCTGCATGGTACATCATCGACATTATCCTTCCTCCACCAAATCTTCACATGCTCATCCTTCCCTCCTCTCTGAAAGGTGGCCAACTCTGCTTACCCAACCCCCCATACTTGCTCTCGTGCACCTCCTCTCCTCTCACCCCTTAACCTTTGTTTCGATCTAAGGAGATATCTTCAGTCTAGGGTAGAGAGCATTTAATTTGGTGCATCTAGTAGAAACTATGATCACCATCGTAGTTCATAGGGGCTCCTCTACGGATTGAAGCCTTGTGTGATTGAGAGGTGTTGTAGTTCCTTTCTCGTGCATGGGGAGCTACTACTCGAGGGGGCAAGGTGAAGTTCAAGCTTTGATCATGGGAGGAGGCGCGCATTTGTGTCTTGACTTGCAACCAAGAGGAGTAATCTTGGCATTTCGCAGTTGTTGTGGTGGTGCAAGTATCTCATGTAAGTTTTCTGGCTACTCAGAGAGCCATCGAAAGTGCGGATATAGCCCTTGAGTTCTTTTTTTTGGGGGGGGGGGGGGGAGTTGCCCCATGTTTATAGGTGTTGCGGTACAAGATATGATGCAAATTTGTATAGGAAGGAAGAGGATTGTGATGGTCCATGCCTAATATATGTTCGACAAAATGCCAAAATGGGGTGATAATGAAAATGAAAGAAGGATTTTTTATTGTTTTAATCGTAAGGGATGCAAACAGAATGATCGTCGAAACGTCTACACAAAGACTCCAAAATGAATTTGACTTGAATGAGCATCATGTCCCGAAACTTACGCATATGCCCTTTGAAAAGAAACTATATTTGAGAAAGAAGTGTCTTCATGTCGCAAACGGCATTGTGGCTAAGGAGAATAAGGATTCCGATGGTATGTCATATGCAAATGCGATGAAGGGAATTCATTCCCCTCCTCTTCTTGAAGATCACATTCCTAATAGAGGTGCATCGGTTGAAAATGGTGAACTTATAATTGAGTTTTCTGATGAAGAAGTGATATATTTGCAAAGACCATTTGCTTCAAACCTTGGAGCTTGATTCCAAACTTTTCAGGTTGAGTTAATCTTCTTTAGAAGTTTTTTGAAATCTAAATTTGAACATCAAGGAGAAATATTTCTTGGATGCTAGATATATCAGCATTCGTTTGGAAAATTAAACGGATTTCGTTGGAACTTATGCTTCTGAGGAATTCAAGTATTTACATGAGTGGGTGACCATATTCAGATGATCACATTTATTAAGTTCAATATTAGAACTGAGCAAGCTGCGATCAGAGTAAGACTTCCATGCTTAAAAGTGCATATCCACAGAGATTCACAGATAGCTTGGTCACAAGAGTTCCTTACTTTTTTAACCACAAACCCATCTTTTCCTATAACTTGAGAGATGGATTTGATGGTGCGGGTTCCTTACTTTTTTAACCACAAAACTATCTTTTCCTATAACTTGAGAGATGGATGGGGATAATTCATTCACCAGGTGAGGATGGGAGCGGGAGTGCATCTCGCTAGGGAGGGGTGTGTTGTGCAGGTGAGGACGCGTTCGCACCGCTGAGTAATAGTCGTCGGAGACGGTGCTCGTCCTTTGCGTCGAATCAAACCGTTTGGGAAGCATTGTTTTCGTTGTGGGGCCTTGGATCATTGGGCCTCGCAATGTCGTGAGCCGATTAGGTGTTTCCGATGTGGAGGGTCTGCGCATCAAAGCAAAGTGTGTAGGGAGGGGCTACAACGTCATGCATCGAAGAGGCCTGCGGCCGGGTGTGTCTTCACCGACGTCCTCGTCGAGGATGGCATGGCAAAGATGCTCTGTTCAAAGGAACTTCTGACGTAGATGTGGCTTCTTGAGGCTGCTTTCATGGTGATACTGCGGAGCTATAGCCTTGGAGGGTGGTGGCACGGGGTCTCAGTTTGGATGAAGAAGTGGCTCTCTTGTCTCTGTCGAGAGATGGTCGTTCTCTCCTTCTCTGGCGGTTGTTGGGAGACTCCGATGGTTGTTTCTCGACTTTCGACCTCAATAAAATTCGGGTCAGAGGTTTGCCCTTCGTCTGGCGTAATCTGACGATGGTTCGTCGCCTTTTGCCGGAGGTCCAAGTTCTCGATGTTATGTTAAGCAGGCTTAATCCCAGTGAGGTGTCGAACTTGTGGCTGGTTGTTCGTGAGTTCAGCCCCCGTCAGTTGGGGTGGAGAGAGGTTCATGTTGGAAATCGCGGCATCCATCTAGAGCTTTCCACAGTTGGCTCGGGGCCGAGGTATGGTCTACAGCCCGGTGGGCGACGTGAGTTGGCTCCAGCAAGCGTGGCAGGAGGTTGCTCGGGCGGGGCGGCGAAGGAGGGATCATCGTCGATGACGTGTTCTGAAATGAGCCCCCGAATCCTGTGCCATATTCAATTTGGCGTGGTTTCCTCGGAAACGATTCATTCTGTTGCGACGTTGTGTATCCCATTGATATCTACGGGGGGGGGGCACTAGGATTTCCCAGGCCCTTCCAGATGTCCTGTCGAATCTTCCTCCGAACCTGACTGCGGTGGTCGGATCACACGTACAACTGATTGAGCGCACGAAGGCGAATTATCTGCTGGACCCATTACTGTTGGCGTCTCAAGATGCTCGCATCGAACCTTCCGTGTAATCGGATCCGGCTCCTATTTCTGGATGCCCATTTTCTGAACCTTACGCGCATATGTTGACCTGTCTCAGTTGGTTCTTGTCATCGGGTGCTCAGAAGACCCGAATAGCTTGTTGCATAAGGGATCGCATGAGTTGAGCGTTCTGCCAGGGTTGCATGTGGCCATGAACCGCGAGTCTGCAGTCGTTGAAGCCTCGACTGATGGCAGTGAGGGCTCGGGAATTGTCGTTGGTCATGGGAAGGCACGGTGTGGAGGTTCAAGGGATTGTTTTGGACACACAAGCGTGGTGGAGGACATTACTGGCGATTGGAGGCTTGAGGCAACGAAGGGCGTTCAGATTGCGTCTCGACCTGACGGTTGGAGGCGATCGCTTTTGAAGGGGGTTCAGATTACGCTTCGTCTGCCCTTCGCTTTTGAAGGGGGAGAGGGGTCATCTGAAGGAGAGGTTTTTGCTTTAGAAGTGGGGGTGGGGTGGGGGGAAGGGCTTTCAATCAGCGTTGATTCGGGGCAACATTTTGGTGCCTGTTATGTACGGAAGAATGAGGTTTGGAAGAAAAAGCTAAAGAAGAAAAGGAAGATGGCGGGACACGTAATCTCCACTCAAGAAGCAGAATGCCTGTAGGTGGATGTGGAATCTATCAGAGGTGTTCCCAACTACTTCAGTCTACTGGATAGGGGCTTTGTCGCGAGCTTAGGTGTGGTGCCACACACAAAGAAGTGTAACACCGGTTCTTTATGAAGGTTCTCTCCTGGAACTTGAGAGGGTTGGGCCGCCCTGATAAGAGGCTTGTGGTAAAGAACGTTATTCTGGAAGCTAAAGCAGATGTTTTCCTCCTGCAAGAAACGAAGGTTGAGGGACGAGGGGCACTATGGCGTGACTTGGAATGTGGAAGTTTCTTCGACTATTCGGTATTGCAGGCGCATGGGGCAGCTGGTGGTCTCCTAAATGGCTGGAAGGGGTCAGTCTTTGAGAAGACTAGGGATGGAAAACACTCTATTCCACCTCCGTCAGCCTTAAGCGTGTCTCGGATGGCTTTTTGCTCACGATCACCAACGTTTATGGTCCCTCTGGGGGTGTGGGGGTATGCATGGCCTCTGATCTTTTGCGTGTGGAAGCGGTTAGAGGTGAAGGAGCCTGGCTGATCAGGGGAGACCTCAACATAACATTGTTCCCGGGACACAGACCATCGTCGGTTGGTGGGAGAGACCTGAATCTGAGGAGCTTAGGAGCTTGGTGTACTCCATGTGCCTTACTTTGCTTGATGCTTCGGGTTGTGAGTACACGTTACGCAATAATAGATCGAGTTTGAGGTTGGACAGATCCTTTTTGTTGCCAGAAGGCGTCGAGATCTTCCAGCTAGCTAGTGTGCGTGCTTTGCTGAGGTCGCGCTCCAATGGACCAATCACACTCCCATTCTATGGGATTCGAGGGAGCAAACGTGCCATTCCTTTTTCTTCAAATTGGAGCGAGCTTGGCTAATGAAAGGGGGGTTTAGATATTTGATTGTAGAGAAGTGGCAAGGTTGGCAACCAGAGGGCTCGGTGATGGGGAGATTCTCAGCGAAGTTGGTTCTACTCAAGACTTTTCTGATGGCTTACGGGAGAGAGCTCAAGGCCAAAAGAAACGTCCAGATAATTGTGGTGCAGGAGGGGATGATGCGCCATGATGCGTTGGACAATCAGATAGGTTTGGATCGAGAAGAGATGGGGGAGAGCATGGTTATTAAGGCGGCAAGGCGACAAGGCGTTAATCTGGACGCCTGAGCGCCTAGGCGTATCCCAAAATGTGACTTCATTTTTTTATTTTTTTAAGTGCATGTCGCATTTTGGAGATGCGACATCAGTTAATATATTTTTAAAAAAATTTATAGTAGGTATTGGATTTATTTCTGTTAAGAACTTTTGTGTTTATAAATACATAGTAACTAGAGTGTTAGAGTAATAAATGTCATTTAACCAAATATTAGTGATTAATCACAAGAATGAAGAATCACAACACAAAAAGGAACCAGAACATAAATAATTAAACAAGTTATCCGGTTACAACAAAAAAAGGGGGAAAATGTAGTAAAAATAGAGACAAATTGCTTGGCATAAGGCAACATTTCAAAGACCAAAAAACAACAATCTAATGCTTCAATCATCATCATCACACAGGTTAGTTTCTTCTTCATGTCCTTCATCTTGCTCTTGGCCATCATCATTTAGATCCATCCAATCATCTTTCGCATATTCTTCCTCCTCATCGTCCGCAACATGAGAAGGTACATATTGTCGCCTAATCACATGTGCACGACGAGTATCACGACGACCGCGACCACGGAGACCACCACATGCTGAAGTGCTCGGTTGTGCTTGTGGTTGATTCCTTCTAGGAAGGAAGCTTCATATGCTTGAGAAGCACATAATGCTTCATCAATGGCCCTCGGTGTAAGCCTCGGTACAACCTCTGGTTCCACGTAAAGACATGTCATCCATTCACTCGACCAATCTAACTTTGAAAGAGCAATTGGATCAAAATCTTTTGCTAACTTCCCCAGCCTCCGATTCTTGAATTTCTCCTCAAGTTGCTTGTTGTATTGGATGTAAACAAGCTTGGAAAGTCTATCAACCTCCAACTTATTCCTCCTCTTTGTGCGGATATGCACATTCATTCAAGTATTATGTAAATTTACAAGTATAAAGTTGGCATTTATATTTGTAAATTTATAAGTGTTTTTGATACATACAAAGTCAAAAGCACTCCAATTGCGTTCACAAGAGGAAGATGTGCAACGTAGTCCCAAAATACGCTTTGCCACCCGCTTCAGAGCGGAGGTGAGACTTCCATAAGTATTACACCATTCCACTACACAATAAGTCCATAATGTAAACGCATCTTTTCCTTAAATCATTCAATATAAATATTGAAAAATAACTTACATGGAGGTTTTTTTCCCTCTGTCTAATAGCAATTGCCCTGCCAAACATACCACGAGCTCCTTTGTAAACCTCCATTTCAGAGCATATCACGTCTTGTTGATCGGGATCATCAACCATCCTCTCAAGGAAAAATATGAAATCACCTTCATACCTTCCCACCAATGCCTCATTGTTGTCCTTCACTTTATAATAAAATGCAAGATTCAAGAAACTCCCTGGACCATACAGAGGACGAGCCATCTGATTATCCCAGTGAGAATCAATAATTTGTAGAATAGGCATGTAATTTGTTCCCCTCCCGCCAAAGTTTTCAATAATCATTTCCTTTGCAGTGTCAAATGCCCTAGCAATGTATCCCATGGGTGGCTTCTCGTCAGCATCCACTAAACGCAACACAGTAACGATGGGTTGCACGGCTCTAAGATAATCTTCAATTTTTTCCCAAAAAGCATTCGCCATCACAGTTTCATAGACATATTTCCCATCATGTGTCTTCGACCAAGAACTAGTGTTCCACACCTCAGAAATAAACAAAGACGCCAACGCTCTTCTTTGTTTTAGCAAACTAGTAAAGGTCAAGTAGTTGGTAGCAAAGCGGGTAACTCCGCTTCTAGACAGCTCTTGCGATCCTCACTGAAATGTAGAAACGCATCGTGCAACCGAATATGCTGGTAAATATGCGTTGTTACTTTTCTGGCGCTCTTGATAACTCCTGCAAATTTTTGTAACTTGGAAATATCCTCAAGCATCAAAACCAAGCAATGTGCAGCACATGGAGTCCAAAAGAGGTTTTTCCTCTTGTCCATCAGTAACTTTACTTCTAAAACAAAATTGCTTGCATTGCCGGTGATAACTTGTACAACATTCTCCTCACCCACCATCTCCACAGTCTCGTTTATCAATTTGAACACATACTCCCCAATGTGTACATTGGATGATGCATTCCATGCATAAATAAAAAATGACCATTCTGGAGAATTAACAAGGAAGTTTATCAGACTTCGTTGTCGTTTATCAGTCCATGCATCACACATAATCGTGCATCCATATGTCCTCTAATGGCTTTCATGCTTCACCTGCAAATCTTTGATCCTTGCATGTAATCTTTCAAGTAGGGACTTTCGCAATTGGTGATAAGATGGAGGAACAAAACCTCTCCCAGCTTGGACAGTAACCTCCACTGCAACCTCAAATGCTTCTCGTTGTGCAACATTAAAAGGGATGCCAACTGTATAGAATAGCTCAGCTAAGGCATCATATGCCACCTATGTAGCATCCTTTTTTAAAGCAAACTCAATTGTAGTTAGTTGTGCTTCACCACGAGCCCTTGTTGCCTTCCTTTGCGCCACAACCTCCCATGGGCTAGCAGAACTAAACGAGTCCATAGGACCCTTACCGTGTGGATCCTTCCGTACAGGTGGCCTATTTGCAGAACATGAACCAGAACCAGATTTAACATTTTTACATGTTGTAGCCGTAGGTTGTGAGTCATCCAAGATAACTACATGTTCACCACGATCACCATCATCTGCATCTGGAATGTTTGAATCAGCTCCACTATATCTATAATCCACGACTACCTTCCTCTTCTTGTTACGATTTTTGAAGTCAGCCATCTCTTTCTTAATCTCCACAGTGGCTTTTGGACACATAGATACATCCCGATAACAACGAATCAAGTGTTCCTTCTGCCTTTGGATGCCACCATTAGTAATGTGCCGCACAATACACATTGCACATTATTCTTGTCTAGAGTATTCGGCCAAAAAGAGTACTTCCAACAGGGATCCTTCGACGACGCTTTCAAGCATGGATCATTCATCTTGTCGATGAAGCGAGGATCAATTTCCCCAGGCCTTTGCACAATAGATGGGGTTGGAGTAGTAGGATTAGGAATGGCATCCCCATCCAAGGATTCCATTGAAGTCATTCTACAAGGGGAGAGCAAGAGAACGCGAGGAGGCCGCTAGAGGAGGAGGGAGGCCGCCAGAGGAGGTAGGGAGGTCACCGGAGGAGGAGGGAGGCTGTTGGAGGAGGGAGGTCGCTGGAGGAAGTAGGGAGGTCGTTGGAGGAGGAAGGTGGCCGCTGGAGGAGGTAGGGAGGCCGCTAGAGGTAGGGAGGCCGCCGGAGGAGGAGGGAGGCCGTCGGAGGAGGGAGGTCGCTGAAGGAGGTAGGGAGGCGGTTCCGGAGGAGATTCTTCTCTCCAGGGACGACGCAAGGACAATAGGGTCGAATGAGGGTTGGATCGAATGGGGTGGGGTAATACATGGTTTAACGGGTATATCGCATTTCAAATATGCGACATCTATATCGCATTTTGAAAATGCAATATGTATATCGCATTTTGTGAATGCGCTATACATATCGCATTTTGTGAATGCGCTATATGGGTTGATTGGCACATATCCTTCCTTCGCGGGCAAGTCATTTTTGAATCACATACTAGCTTATAGTGACCTTGGGAGGAAAAGCAAATCTCTGAACTAATTGTCGGTCGCTGACTCTATAATGCAAAGTTCAGCTCCTTCCCCGAGACTCGCATTTTCAAAATGGGATATATGTGTAGTATGCATAAAAAAAGTTGCCTAGGCGCCCAGGCGCGCCTTGACGCCCAGGCGACCCAAGGCGTACGCCATTTTATATGAAAGCAAGGCGTGCTTTCTAGGCACACGGACTGGGGCGCCTGGATGCCTAGGCGGCCGCCTAGGCGCGCGCCTTAACAACTATGGGGGTGAGAGCGCGGTTCCTAGGGACTTTACTGCTTGAAGATAGGAAGGAGGAGGTTGAGTGGAGACAAAGGCCAAGGAAACAGTGGTTGAGGGAGGGAGACGCCAACACGAGGGTCTTCCATGCTATGGCTTTTGGGAGGAGACGTAACTTTATAAACAACCTGGGGGTAAGAGGAGAGCAGGTGTCGGGAGATGAGCAGGTGGGGACGGCGCTTAAAAGTCATTTTGTATCGATCTCCAGAAGGCAGGAGAATGGGGAATGCGGTTGGTTAGGCAGGGGAGAGGAGGTCCTATCGAGCATGCAGTCGGAGGGTCTTCAGGTTCCTTTCGAAGAAGGGCAGGTAAAGCGCGCGGTCTGGGATTTGAACGATGATGGTGCTTCGGGGCCTGATGGTTTCTCTGTGATCTTCTACTAGGAATTCTGGGAGTTGTTGAAGGATGAATTTATGGAGCAGCTTTACGAGTTCATGAAGGGCAACAATGGTTTTGAGAAGGTCAACAGAGCTCTTTCGTTTCTTCTTCCTACGAAGGAACACCCCTTAGAGGTTGGGGATTTCCGTCCGATTGCACTCTCCAATGCGAGTTATCTTATTGTCGCAAAGGTTCTGGCCAACAGACTGGAGGTCGTGCTTGACTCTATTGTCATGCATGGGCAATCAGCTTTTGTACCGGGCAGAAAGATGGCAGATGGCATGGTGATGGCCTTGGAGATCTGCCTCCACTGGTCACAGGATAAGGAGAAAGGAGTTATGTGGAAGATTGACTTTGCGAAAGCATATGATTGTGTGAATTGGAACTTCATTTGGACATCTCTACGATGTCGTGGGTTTCATGATCTTTGAATTTCTTGGATGAAGAGATGCATTACGACGTCTTCTTACTCTGTTCCGGTCAATGGCAAACCTTTTGGGGGTTTTTCAGCCACAGAGTGTGTTAGGCAGGGATGTCCGCTCGCTCCAATGCTCTTTGTTCTAGAGGTGGATGCTCTTGTGACTACGTTTAGATGCACGGTTCAGGATGGTTGGTGTCACAGGGTCAAAATCCCGTTATCGATTTCGACTGATCCTGTGCGGCGTTAGCTTAACCCGTAGCTAACCAGCCTTCCCGAGTAGAACGGTCACGGACGCGCTCCAACTCTTCTCGTACTCCTGCTTGCTAGCGCACCGACGCTTTCAACTCAAACACGAGCACGAACTCCGGATCGCTCAAGAACACTCTCAAGAACACGCTCAAGAACGCTCAAGAACTCAACCAAGCAATCACACGAGCACGGGAACAAAGCTCTTCTCTTATTAGAAGGGGAACTATCTCAGGAGTGGGTGGACACTCTACACTTTCTCTTGTGTAGACTTGTGTACTCTTTACACTTGTGTTGTGTACAAATGAGCCACCACCTCTCCTTATATACAAAAATCAAGGCAACCCAAGGGACACTCATTATTACATCTACAATAATGATACATAAAGACACAGGAGACCCTTCGAGTTCTTCGGCAACCCTTCGTGTTCCTCAGCAACTCTTCGTCTGCTTGTCTCTTCGACTCCCTTGTTGACTTTTCGTCTTCTCGCACGGTTGACGCCCAGTCAACCCCCAGTCACCAGCACGCATGCGCTCCAACGCCCTGCTGATGCAGCTTTGCCATAATTCACCAAGTGCCACCGAACACTTAGTCTTGTGCCAAAGGGAACCCGCGGCCGCCAGACCCTCGTGCGGTAAACCCTTCCTTAGCGTTCTCCATGCTAAGGGGAAGTCCTCCAGAACTTCGCTATCGTGGCCTCCAGACCACTCTCGTACGTGTACGACCGAGCATGCTCGACAATGCTCGTACTCAGCATCTGCAACGCTCCATACCTCCTTGGACCGCCACGCATCAATACCGATACCGTGCGCCTCCGTGCGTACGCCTCTGTGACCGTACCGCATTGCTCCTCAATGCGTACTGCTTCACTACGTACCGCCCTTCTGCGCTCACGTATGTATGACTACGTGCATCCACTGTCATGTCTTGCACTGCTGTCTGTACTCGCTATGCTCGCATTGCTACAAGCTTCACGACACTCTGCTACCGAGCCAGTGTCCTCTGTGACGCTTCTCCATTGTCACGTACGGTAGAGCCTCCAGACTCTCGTGGATAACCTCCCTGATATCCACACATTTTCGGACTCCTCCTGAAGTCCAGCTTCATCGATCATTCTCGAGCATCCAGCTACCGTGTCTGCACGATCATTCTCGATCACGGAATTTGGGGGTGTGACAAGCCTCCCCCACCTGAAGAATCGGTTGTCCTCAACCGAGCATTCCCTCTTCAGCTGGCGTCCCGTCACGATCCTCCATCCGCTACGCACCTCCTGATGCGGCTCAATTGGAAGGGTGGTGCCGCCTTGCACCGCCTCCCTTCCTGCACCTGGTCTTTTCCCGAACCACGTCCCTTCATGACTTGGTCTTCATCGTGAAAAGTGGAGCTTCCTCGTCAGCTCCCATTTTCAGTGTATCCCTCCTGGATACAACAGCTCCATCGCTGGTGTGTGGCAGCTCCAGCTCCACATGTGGAGTACTCACCTCCACGCTCGCCCGTTGACGATCCCGATCGTTCCCTGTAGGTGTCCCTACATCTTGGGAAATGAGCACCTCCTGTGCTCCGAGCATCTTCGGTATCTTGACTCCTACAAGATCGTTGGTGGTGTGGTTCGTCACCACTCCACCCCCATGGACATGTAACTTCTTGCCCATGCTGCATTGCCCTCCAGAGCTCTGCTTTGTCTTCTCATGCACGGATGTTCTCCTATCCGCGGCTTTGGTCGTGTGCCTCCTGCACACATGTTGGTGCCCAGCATGCACCTACGCACTCTTGTGCGTCCTCGATCAAGCCTTAGCGCCTCCAAAGCTCTTTGTTGTGGAGTTCCCTCCCTCCACTGAATTCGAAGCTTCAGCTCGAAGTGTCGTGAGGCGTACCTTGCGCATAGCACCGATGGCTCCCAAGCGTACCTCACGTTCTTCTTCCTCCTCCTCGTCCCTACGAAGAGAGTTCAGCTTCTCCTTCTTTGGGCACTCCCGCGCCCTATGCGGTCCGTCGCATATGAAGCATCCCTTGCTCTTCGATTGCTCCCTTCTCTTGAAGTACTCCCGTTCCTCCACTGGTGGATCATGGGCAACGCCTTTGCCCTTGTCCTTCGACCGCGCCCTCGGCTTGCTGGTGAACTCCTTCTCTTCAGCATTGTGACTTGGTTGGGCTGCCCCATAATCAACCAACGCATCTGACACCACGATCGCTGAATTAAGGTCTTTCACGCCCTGCCTCCGCAGTTCGGCTTGCGCTCAGCTTTACAACCCGATCGTGAAGTTGAAGAGCTTGTCCTCCTCGGACATCCCCTTGATGTCCAGCAACAAGGACGTGAACTGCTTCACGTACTCACTAACAGTGCCTGTCTGCTTCAGGCGTCGAAGAGCCTCCCGTGCAATCCACGCAGTATTCTTCGGCAGGAACTGCGCCTTCAGTTCCGCGACTAGATCATCCCATCTGGATATCTTCGGTCTTGCCTCATCTGTTGCACAGCTCCTCCACCATAGCTTGGCGTCGCTCGACATATACATCGATGCCAAACCAACCTTCTCGGCTTCCGTCGTCTTGGTCGCCTCGAAGTACACTTCCATATCCCATAGGAAGTTCTCCAAATCCTTAGCACTTCGCGTACCTGTGAAGGATTTGGGCTCGGGTACCTTGCGTCGCTGCACACCCATGGAGCCTTCGCTATTCGCCAATGCCTTCTTGATGAGGGAGATCTCACTCCGAAGATCCTCCATCATCGTGTGGAACGCCTCCAGTTTGTCCTCCAAGGACTTGATCTGCTCCGCTGAGCGTTGTTGGGTCTCGTCCCCAACATCCGATCCTTCTGAAGAACGATCCTCCAAGACGACGATACGATGGGCATGAGTCCCAATGGTGGACTCCACTTCTATCATCGTCTGCTCTAGTGCTGCTACACGCTCAGTAACACCCACCATCTACACTCCTCTTGATTGAAGATGTACTTGCTCCAACAAGTATCCTCTGTTCCCGCGATCGACTGCTCCAACAGCCGCTCGTAACTCTACCCACTTCTTGGCACCGACCAAGATCTGTGATCTGCTCCTTGTTCTGATACCAATTCGCACCAACGAATTGTATCACGAACCGTGCTCTGATACCAACTCGTACCAACGATTGGTATTGCCTTCAGCTCTGATACCAACTGTCACAGGGTCAAAATCCCGTTATCGATTTCGACCGATCCTGTGCGGCGTTAGCTTAACCCGTAGCTAACCAGCCTTCCCGAGTAGAACGGTCACGGACGCGCTCCAACTCTTCTCGTACTCCTGCTTGCTAGCGCACCGACGCTTTCAACTTAAACACGAGCACGAACTCCGGATCGCTCAAGAACACTCTCAAGAACACGCTCAAGAACGCTCAAGAACTCAACCAAGCAATCACACGAGCACGGGCACAAAGCTCTTCTCTTATTAGAAGGGGAACTATCTCAGGAGTGGGTGGACACTCTACACTTTCTCTTGTGTAGACTTGTGTACTCTTTACACTTGTGTTGTGTACAAATGAGCCACCACCTCTCCTTATATACAAGACTCAAGGCAACCCAAGGGACACTCATTATTACATCTACAATAATGATACATAAAGACACAAGAGACCCTTCGAGTTCTTCGGCAACCCTTCGCGTTCCTCAGCAACTCTTCGTCTGCTTGTCTCTTCGACTCCCTTGTTGACCTTTCGTCTTCTCGTACGGTTGACGCCCAGTCAACCCCCAGTCACCAGCACGCATGCGCTCCAACGCCCTGCTGATGCAGCTTTGCCATAATTCACCAAGTGCCATCGAACACTTAGTCTTGTGCCAAAGGGAACCCGCGGCCTCCAGACCCTCGTGCGGTAAACCCTTCCTTAGCGTTCTCCATGCTAAGGGGAAGTCCTCCAGAACTTCGCTATCGTGGCCTCCAGACCACTCTCGTACGTGTACGACCGAGCATGCTCGACAATGCTCGTACTCAGCACCTGCAACGCTCCATACCTCCTTGGACCGCCACGCATCAATACCGATACCGTGCGCCTCCGTGCGTACACCTCTGTGACCGTACCGCATTGCTCCTCAATGCGTACTGCTTCACTACGTACCGCCCTTCTGCGCTCACGTATGTATGACTACGTGCATCCACTGTCATGTCTTGCACTGCTGTCTGTACTCGCTATGCTCGCATTGCTACAAGCTTCACGACACTCTGCTACCGAGCCAGTGTCCTCTGTGACGCTTCTCCATTGTCACGTACGGTAGAGCCTCCAGACTCTCGTGGATAACCTCCCTGATATCCACACATTTTCGGACTCCTCCTGAAGTCCAGCTTCATCGATCATTCTCGAGCATCCAGCTACCGTGTCTGCACGATCATTCTCGATCACGGAATTTGGGGGTGTGACAGTTGGTGAGAAGGGTTCCATTTGGGCACGATCTCTGTTACTCTTCTTCAGTATGCAGATGATATGGTCATCTTCACGAATCAATTTGAGGACTCGCTCAGAAGAACGACGCAACTAATGGAGATCTTTGGGGAACTTTTTGGGTTGAAAATTAACAAACAGAAGTCAGTGGTGATTCCATTTGGGTAGACTAAGAATGAACATAGCAGGGCGGTAGAACTGTTGGATTGTCCGATTAAAGAGCTACCTACTACGTACCTTGGTCTTCCGTCGGTTGCTAGGAAGCTAAGGAAGTCCGACTGAGACTTGGTCATAGCAGATTGGAGCAGAGATTAGCGGGTTGGAAGGCAGTGACACTGTCTAGAGGGGGTAAGTTGATCTTACTAAAGCATGTCCTTTCGGTAATCCCGATTTTCTCTCTCCACTCACCTTATGCCCTCTGGCATAAGGAAGAAGATTGAAGCCATGATGCGGAAATTTTAAGCAGCAAGGACCAGGACTCAACTTGGTAGCTTGGGAGGATGTGACACGTTGTAAGGGTGAAGGTGGTTTGGTTGTTCGGGACTTAGAGTGTATAAATAAGGCATTGTTGGCGAAATGGTGGTCTATATCCGGGGGGACTCATCGAGGCTAGCAGCAAAACTTCTGAGAGAAATTTACAAGGCGAAAGGCACTCTTGAGGTCAGGAGATGCTTCGAGTCATCTCTGTAGGCAGAGTGCGTTCGATTCTACCGCTCTTAGAGTCGAATCTTAAGCCAGTGGTGGGAGATGGTGAACTATTTCATTTTTGGCGTGATAACTGGACTGGAGAGGGGCCTCTTGCTTGTAGGTTCCCAAGACTTTTTGCCCTTGCATCAGTGAAAGATTGTTCGGTAGCCCAGGCAGGTGCCACGGGTAGCTGGATGCCGGAGTTCCTTGTGGATATATCCCACCAGAGGTTGGAGGAACTTTCCAAATTGCAATTGGAATTGTCATCAATAGGTTGCATCTCTAAAGGCCATGGCCTCAAATTTCAACGAAATTCGGTCGAATTTCTGTCGAATATCGATATCCAGTCGAAATCGAAATTCGACCGAAATGGCCGAAATGACCGAAATATGGGGGTCCTAGTACAAAAAATAAACGAAATGACCGAAATTTCGGTCGAAATTCCACCGAAATTCCATCGAAATTCTGTTTTGGTCGATACCGAAGTGGTGACCGAAACCGACATTTAGGGCCTTGCTAAAGGCAGAGACCACTTTGAATGGAGCGGCGATGGAAGATTCTCAATGAAGAGGGCATACGGGGTGTTTAGAGGGGAAGAGGACAACCGAGATAGAGACCTATGCAGAGACATGAAGATTATTTGGGCCGCTAAGATCCCTTGTAGGGTCAAGGTGTTCCTTTCGTGTATAAGGAGGGGCAGGTTGTGTGACAAAGCAAGAAGAGGCAGATTGTTTGGCTTCACGGATACGTCCGGCGACAGATGTGAAGATCAAATTGAGGACGTGAATCATCTCTTCTTTGGTTGCCCCATGTAGACACAAACTCGGACAAAGATTGGGCATTCTTAGATCTCAACCGTAGGTCTTCATGGGTTCTCGGCTTCCATGAGAGCTCTTGGGGATAATTCGTCGGACGTCTGTGTTTTGTCGTTTGCAGCATTGCGGACCATCTAAGGGGAGGAATGCCCTTATCTTTCAGAGGCAGAGGTTTTGTCCTAGAAAATGCAAAAGCTCATTGTAATGCTATTTTTCATTTCCGTTCTTCCAGGTAATGTATTCATGTATTTTGAATCCTCTATCAATGAATTGTGGTGAATCCCACCTCGGGATTTCTCCCTTTGTTTCTCCAAAAAAAACTTGAGAGATGGATTTGATGGCGCTAGGATTAGGGAGATAGACTTCTTACAGCATAGAATTCATAGACTTCTTACAGCATAGAATTCCTTATATGATAATTTGGAATGGATCTCAAGTTTCAAGCAGTGCTCATATAAGAGCAGATACCAAAATTTTGTGATTCTAGTTGTGTCATTGGTCATACATTGGGGGTGCAAATTCGGAGGGAAGTTCGATTAAGTGAAAGTTAAGAAGGAGGATTATGTCAAGCTGATCGATTGAAATGCTTCACTAATGGGGATATTGAAAGGCTAGAGAGAAGGCAAGCAGAGGACCAGTAATCTCCTCAACCACAACTGCTACTGCAGCCTCAGCAAACTATGATGCCATTGCAGCTTTGCAGTCGCAACAGCCGCCACAATCGCCATTGCAGTTACAACAATCGCAACAGATATTGCATCCACCGGAAGATTGTTCAGCAGCAAGTGCAACCTATGGTTCATGTTGGTACAGTGCAGAAGCAGCAGACCAGTAGCTTAGGAATGCTCACCAAGGTAGTTGGTGGGGAAGGTCAAGCTGAAATCGTCAGAAGATATAGATCTCTTTCGATAGTTGCCGGGATAGATGTGGAGTTCCGAGAGGGAATATGTTGAAGAGTTATTGGAAGAGATCAAGAATTGAATATTGAAGGAGGCACATAGGAGGACATGCAAGTAGAAAAAGTGATTGACATTTTTTAAAAGAAAAGAGGGAGGAGTCCCGAGAAGGAACCCACCACAAAACTATATATTATATATAAATTTACAGTGGAGTCAAACAAAACTCCATTCAGAAATAAATGCCATGTAATGATCTAGTACATTCTCCACATAAAATCGTTGTCCACAGAAGATGCATTCATTTCTAGCGCACCAGATTGCCCGACGAAGCATGTATGCCAAAGAACCATCTTTTGTGAGTTGTCGCACACCGCTCTTATTGAGCTCCAAAAGGCCACGTTGTCATCAATCCAAAGCCAAGTGACTCCTGCCCCATTCCGTACTAACGATGGGATCTGCATTTGAATAACATATCATCAGTGTCTTCATTTTCCCCGTAGCACCAATCAAACACCAGATCTCCAGTATTAAGAATTTTGTTCCGTCGACGTAAGCAAATGACCATATCTAGTGAGCCTGACAAAGACTTTAATCCTTTGTGGGATCCTACTACTACAGATTATCTTGCAGTCGTGTCCTAAGTCACGTTGAATCATAGCATAATTCCGAGTGAAAAGCCGATATGCCTTCTTGAACAAGAACATGCCATTGCTCCAACGAAAGTGATCTCTCCCATGATTGGTGCCCTCCACGTCCACAAAATCCACAAGAAACTCCAATAAATCGTTCGATCACTGGTCCGAGAATTCTACCACGAAGATAGGAGTCTAAGAACCACTCGTCCAAACCTAATGTACCAACACATTAACCAGTGTGCACAAGCCCGTTTAATCATCCAATCAGAATCTAAACAACTCTCCAATGTCAACCACCGGCCGAAGCAGCCCACCCAGCTCTGGCAAGACCTTAAGAATGCCCTACCAGAGAGAGGAAGATGCTTGGATATTGCAGACCAACAAAGATCCCCGAATATCATAAATTTTATGCATCAGATGGCAACCAAATCTTCAGTATCCACCACAATCTAAGCAATCACTTAGCAAGGAGTGCTTTATTCATGCATTAGAGCTTAAAAACCACAAGGCCTCCATTTTTTTGAATTTCCTAATAGTTTCCCAATCAATATAATGAATCCTTCTTTTCTCCCGCTTCCCTTCAACCCAAAAGAGTCTTCGCACGATGGTTTCAATCCTCGTTCGCACACCAATCGGAAGGAATCCGATGGAGCAGAAGAAAACGAGTATGGCTGAAAGAACATGAGTAATATCAATTTTTTGCCTCTCGACGGGATTCTCACTTTCCACTTGGCCAACCTGTTCTCCAATCTGTCCTAAACAGATCTCCAATCAGAAGTGTGAAGCCATCCAGCAACCAAAGGGAGGCCTAAAGAAGTGACCGAAAGGGCCCACTCACGCAATGTAACACCAAGCTAGCCTCCTAAATCTCTGTCTGGGAAAGACCAAAAGGAATAAAATTTGATTTTTCTCTATTCAGTTGTTGGCCCACAAATTCGCCAAAAATCACCATAATATTGGAGGATGCTCACCTCATCTGGTGTGTTCCCCCTCCAAGGAATATCACAGTATCATCTACGTATTGGAGAATGGGGATAGAAATGTCATCTCTCACGTAGTGTGGACGTAGTCCTCCTTCAAAATCCAATTTCAGCATAACCGTCAAGGCGTTCACGACAATCACAAAGAGTAGTGATGCAAGAGGGTATTCATGTCGCACACCCCATTGGGGCTCAAAATAGACCCCCTCTGAATGCTCATTGACCAACACCGCATATGACGCCCTAGTTACGCATCTCTTGACCCAGACGATCCAAGTAGCAGGGAAGCCCCTCCATTGCAAAGATGACCAGAGGAAGCGTCAGTCCACGCAATCATATGCTTTAGAGAAGTCAACTTTCCAAAGCATGCCCCTCCCACGAGATCTCTTCCAATCCAAAACCATCTCTACAGCAAGCACCCAACCATTAGCCATGTATTTGCCATGAACAAAAGTTGTCAGCTCAGGATAGATAATACTAGTCAAAACACCACGCATGCGATTTGCAAGAGCTCTAGCCATAATAAGATATATCGCATTATAAAGAGCTAAGGGCCTATTGTCTTCCACCGTGGTCGACACATCCCGCTTCGAGAGCAAAAATATGAGGGCCTTGCTCAGACAATCAAATCCCAACACCCCCCCCCCCTCCCCCATGAACTCCTGTAGTAACTCAAACACATCCTCCTTGACCACATCCCATAATTCTTTGAAAAAGAAAATTGGATCCAAGCTTGGGGCACCATCTGCATTCAGCTACAAAATAAAAAATTGTAACCTCCTCCTCAGTAAAAGGGACCACCAAAGAATCAGCATGAGACGAGGAGATCCTCTTAACCCCCCAATCACGCCAGCCTCAGCCCACCCAGGCCAGAAAGCAGGAAGCGAGCAATGAAACGCACATGCTCGGGCCAACTAGAAGAGTTGCATCACCTTAGTCGACACCAAGAGCGATCAATATGTGATCTCGATCTAGAGTTTCTCCATGTGAACCAACATCCACCAGCATCCAACGTCGGCAACCCATATTCACTGATAAAAAGAAAAGGCACCTCCAATCCAGTGCCCCCCCTCATTTGTGTTATATCATCAAGACAAAAGAATACATTGAAGTCACCCCCAATTATTCATGCATCCGAGGGGTATTTCGTTGTAACAAGCTGGAGGTCATCTAGCAGCTCCATTACATTCGCACCATTAATTGGCCAAGATACATTGGTAACCACAACCCTCAAGTCATCAGCCTTTCGTCGAAGCAACATTGAGATTGAATGTTTATCCTTGGTTTCTTCCTCCTCCAAAACAAGTTTATCGTTGTTCCAACAACACAAAGCCACTTGACGCCTCGGCTGAATCAGAAGCTCTCAATTCTATTAAATGCATGTTGCAATAGACCTCCAAACGCCATACATCCCCTGTAAAATTGTGTTTCCTGCAAAATAATGATGTATGCATTCACTTCCATGCATATGCCTCGTACCGCCAACCTCTTTTCTGACTTTTGGATCCTTCCAGGGTCCAATTACCACATTCACAGGTTTAGTCCCACATCTACTGCTAATAGACTTCGGACTGTCAATCGGGCTATATATGAAGCCCCACGCCTATGGTATTTGTGGAAAGAGTTGAGATGAAAAGTTGTATTTCTCAAATCCCTAGAGCTCTTTTATATAGGAGAAAAGCTTTAAGGGAAAATTACATAAAGTAGATTGGAAAAATAGAAAAACATGAATAAAGGCGTAGAGATTTAAGTATCTCAACACTCCCCCTCAAGCTGGAGCATATATGTCTATCATGCTCAGCTTGGAACAGCAATTGCGGAAAGGATCCTTCGCGAGAGCTTTAATCCAATAGCATGCTGCAACATGAGAAGTGGAAATAAGCCTCTTTTGGATTAAATCACGGGTGTAATGACAATCTACTTCAATGTGCTTCGATCTCCCATGGAAGGCCGGATTACTGGCTATGAACAGAGCTGCTTGATTATCACATTTGAGATGCATAGGAAGAGGAACCTCAATAATTGGGTAAATCAAGACAGACTTGATCCGCATCATTTCCATGCTCCCTTGGGCCATGGCCCTATATTCTGACACAGCGTTGGATCGAGCAACAACTGTTTGTTTCTTACTCTTCCAACGAAAACAGCGAACTACTAACAAACACAGTGAAACCTGAAGTGGACGTCCTGTCCTTGGGCCACCCAACATAATCCGCATATGCACTTCCAATAATTGTAAGAGACGTATCTCTTCTGAAAAGAAAGCTTGCACCTAGAGAAGACTTCAGATATTTCAAGATCATCACACTGCATCCATATGGGCATGTCTGGGTTGCTCCATAAACTGGTTGACTATGCTCACAACAAATGATATATCAAGCCTGGTAATAGTAACATATAACAATTTCCCTACTAGCTCTTTGTACCATCTCTTATACACCTCCTCATAGTCATCATCATAGCGCCTACCATTGGGATCCATTGGTGTAGTGGCAGGTCTACATCATGTCATGCTTGTCTCAGATAGAATGTCAGTAACATACTTCCTTTGCATCATAACCATACCCTGCTGATTTCGTGCAAATTCCAAGCCAAGTAAGTAACGTAGCTTGCCAAGGTCCTTGGTCACAAACTATCGTCCAAGGAAATCCTTAGCTGCCTAAATGTCATGTTCATCATTGCAATAACAATGATGTCACCTCTTAATAAAGAGAGCATGATCTGTAGTAGATCTGACAAACCTTTATTGTTTAATCCAACTCGGAAAGCAGATGAAACCAAGCCCTCGGACTATGCCTAACCATATATGGCCTTATGAAGATGGCATACCATACTGAACTCCCCCTCAGCATCAAACCTTGGTGGTTGCTGCAAGTAGACTTCCTCCTGCAGATCTCCATACAAGAAAGCATTCTTGACATCTAATTGTAAAAGTGGCCAGTCACGTACCACCACAACAACAATAAGAATCCGCAGCATAAAGTGATGCACGACTGGAGAAAAAGTATAGTGGTAATCTATCCCATAGGTTTGGGTGATCCCACGAGCAACTAACCTGGTTTTATATCTATCCACGATACCATCAGCTCGGTGTTTCACAGTAAACACCCACTTGCTGCCAACAACAGATGCACCTGGAGGAGCATATACACCACTCCACGTGCCACGAGATAGTAAAGCTGCCATCTCCTCCTCCAAGGCCAGACGCCACTGACTACTCTGCAACGTCTCCTAATAGGACCGTGGTATCTCCACGACTGACATTCCCAAAACAAACCTCTGAAAATCCTCAGAGAGACATTCCAAGGAAATATGGGAAGCACGAGGATGCATAGTGCATGCATGCCTCTGCCTCCGTAGAACAATAGGTATATAGGCCCTCGGTACCCGTCGAGGATGTCTTATCCGGGACATCCTACACCTCAAGCTGCACACGCAAATCATTAGTGCCATTAGAAGAACTCAAATGCTCAGAATATAACTTGGGCGTGCTAGATGATGGAAGACGCACATGAGCATGAGGCCGACGTTGGTAAACCTAGGGAAAGAAGGTAGGTGTGGTAGGAGATGGTAGAGGTAGTGGTGGAGGAGGTAGAGATAGTGATGACGATGATGGTGCAGTGGACATCGGAAGTAGAGGCATACAGGACTCTTCTCCATCCTCTGAAAGGGTGAGCTTATCACCTGTAGGAGAGAAATACATAACAGACTCAAATAAAGTGACATCTGCACTAACATAGTACCTTCGTCGAACAAGGTAGAAGCAACGATATCTCTTTTGGGTCTTGGAATACCCAACAAATACACATTTCACAGCTCAAGGAGAAAGCTTGTCAAGACCAGTAGACATCTGATGAACAAAAGCCACTGAATTGAAAACACGAGGCGTAAGTGAGAAAAAATCTGTCTTGGGAAACGCAATCAAGAACGGGATCTTTTCCCCCGGAATCGAAGAGGACATATGATTTACTAGGTACCAAGCAGTTAGAACCGCGTCCCCCCAGTACGAAAGAGGAGCACAACTTTGAATCAAGAGAGTCTTGGTAACATCTAAAAGATGGTGGGGTTTACGTTCAGCCACACCATTCTGTTGGGAAGTATACGCACAAGATGTCTGACGGATAATAGCATAGGACGTAAGAAACCGGGAGAGCTAAGTGCTGCAAAATTCTAATGCATTGTCTGAACTAATAAACTTGACTTTTGCTGAAAAAATGTTCCTTATTTCATTTATAAAGGATTGAATAATAGGACCAGCATCAGACTTGTTCTTAAAAAGAAAGACCCAAGACAATCTTGAAAACATCAAATGCAACAAGATAAAATCTATACCCTTGATGATATGGGACACGACTGGGACCAAAAATATCAAAATGAAGTAACTCAAAAAGACTCTGACTACTCTGGAAAATGGATCGATGATGCTTCCTAAGTTGGCAAGCATCGCACTGAAAGGTAAAACGAGGAGAAATCTATGAAAGAACGTGACACGGCTTTTGCAGGGAAAGATGACCAAATCAAAGATGCCACATATAAAGAGACGCAGACCCAGTACGAAGAAAAGAGATACCAGCATAAGGAGATTGCACCAGTCTGTAGAGACCCCCTTCCTTACGGCCAGATCCAATCACCCTGCCCGTAAGCATGGTTTTAAAAAGCGCCGCCTCGAGGCGCAAAGGCGTACGCCTCGAGGCGAGGCGTGCCCAAAACGCCCCGAGGCGCACGCCTCAGGTGAATCCAAGGAGGCGTACGCCTCAGCCTCGCCTGAGGCGCTCGAGGCGAGGCTGAGGCGTAAGCCTCAAAAATGGCTTTTTTTTTTATTTTCCCGGGTCACGTGCAAAGCACGTGACCTTTTTTAATACATTCGAACCGTCGGGGGGAAGGGGAAGGTCCTGTTCGACAGAATCGAAACCCTCCCCCTCCCTTCCCCTGAGCCCCGCACCTCCCTGTCCCGGCCCCGCCTCGCCGCCAACCTGCCATCGCCGCCCTCCGGAGTCACCGCCTAGGCCTCCTCTCCATCGCCGACCCTCTCGCCGTCCAGCCGGAGTAGGTATGCGCCGCCGCCACCTCCGAGTTTGTTTTTTTTTATTTTTTTTCAATTTTTTTTGTGTTTTCCAATTGTTGGGTTAAATTCTTACATATGGCTATGAGTTATTAGTAGATATTGCAGTAGTTTCGGGTGTAAATGGATCCTAAGTTCCTAACATTATATGCTTTCTCTTTGACATTAGAGAGTTCTCTTTAACATTATATGACATTCTTTGACATTAGAGAGTTCTCTTTGACATTAGAGAGTTCTCTATTTTTTTGCAAAATTATATGCTTTCTCTTTGACATAACACCTAGGGATAGGATGTCATGTATGTGCAACTATGATGTATGTGCATTTTTTTGCTAGGCTATTTTTTTGCAACTATGATGAAGGATTACATGTATGTGCATCTTGTACTGTTAGTATATATAAATATGTGTATGTTATTGTATAACTTGTAGATTTGGGAAGGAAAGGCCAAAGTGGGGGGCGATCGGATCCCGGATGGAGATACTGTCGAGAACTTGAAATGGACGAGCATCACAAAGGGAAAGGATATGTATATGTTGAATGCAATTTTTGTTCGATGAAGATCACCGGTGGGGTGAAGCGGCTAAAAGACCATCTTGCAAAGACACGCAAGAATGTGAGAGCTTGTCCAAGCGTTCCTATTGAAGTTCAACAAGAGATGAAGATGTTCATGGACAGCAAGGGTAATGAAAAGAGAAGACGGTTTGAAGAAATGGAAGAAGTTTGCCGAGTTGGGATGCAAGGGCCATCTGGAGGTGACAAAAATGAACCGGCACAAAGAGCACCGACAGATTCTAGTGGTATCAAGCTAGCTCGAGGACCGATGGATTTTTTCATTGCACATGGAGGTAGGGGTGCAGGTAGTTCGGATCCTCCCTCTCAACAAGTCACTTTGAATGCAAGCTGGAAAAAAGACGAGAGAAGGAGGATTTGCAGGAGCATTGGGAGATTTTTTTTTTGAGAATTCATTGGCATTCAACATAGCCAATAGTCCTTCTTATCTGGCAATGATGACTGATGTATGTGGATATGGAAGGGGTTTCAAGCCACTAACCATGCATGAACTCCGAACTTGGATTTTGAAAGAAGAGAAGCAGGCCATTACCACTCTTGTTGATGAGGCGAAGGCTTCTTGGATTGCCACGGGTTGTAGCATCATGTCGGACGGTTGGACCGACACGAAAGGACGCACATTGATTAATTTTTTGGTGAATAATCCCAAAGGCACTTACTTCTTGAAGTCAATTGATGCATCCGATCAAGTTAAAGATGCTAGGATGCTTTTTAAAGTGCTGGATGAAGTTGTTGAGGAGGTCGGAGAGACGAATGTTGTCCAAGTCATAACGGACAATGCATCCGCTTACAAAGCTGCTGGACAAATGTTGATGGATAAAAGGAAGAATCTTTATTGGACACCTTGTGCAGCGCATTGTATAGATTTGATGTTGGAGGATATCCTCAAATTGCCACTTCATGCATCGGTGTTCAAAAAAGCAAAAAAAATTAACAATTTTGTGTATGCTCATGCTTGGGTTTTGGCAATGGTGAGAAAAATTGCAGGTTGTGATTTGGTGAAACCTGTCGTTACAAGATTTGCCACTGCATTTCTTACATTGCAAAGCTTGATTAGAGCCAAGGATTCACTTGAATTCTTCTTCACTTCCAGAGCATGGAAGAACATTTCTTATGTGAATCGCCCATTGGGCCAAAGTGTGGTGAACATTGTTGTGAAGAGCAAGTCTTTTTGGCCTGGTGTTGCATATGTTCTCAACACCACGAAGCCTTTGGTCACCGTTTTGAGGTTGGTGGATTCTGAAAAATTTCCACCGATGGGATTTATTTATGAAGCTATGGACAGGGCCAAGGAGGAGATTGCTAGAAATCTTGAAAATGACGAGACCAAATATAAGGTTATTTGGGATATTGTGGATAGCCGTTGGGATCGTCAACTTCACAGGCCTTTACATGCTGCTGCTTATTTCCTCAATCCCCACTTTCATTATGAACCGACATTCTCCAACCACTTAGAGGTGAAAATGGGATTGTTTTCATGCATGGAAAGATTGATCATTGATCCAGATGCGAGGATGAAAGCAGATTCACAACTTGATTCCTTCATGCATGCAAGAGGTTTTTTTGGATGGGCAAATGCTGTTAATTCAAGGAAAACAAGAAGTCCTGGTGAGTATTTTAAATAAATTTTAAGAGTTTTCCATATACTACATAATTACTAAAATGTGTGGTTGACCTTTACCAGCGGATTGGTGGACGTTGTTTGGTGATGAAACACCTGAATTGGCAGCATTTGCTATTAGGGTGTTGAGCTTGACTTGTAGTGCTTCTGGGTGTGAGCGTAATTGGAGCTCTTTTAATCAAGTAAGTGGTTAAAGCATTATTTAATTCTATGATAGTGTTTTTGTTTCATGTTAATCACTTAAACCGTACGTATGTCTATATAGGTCCACACTAAGAGAAGAAATCGTTTGCCACAAGCGAAGCTCAATGATCTGGTTTACATCATGTTCAATTTGAAATTGAAACATAGAGAATTGAGGAAGAAAACAATAGAAGATCCATTATGTTTGGAAGACATTGACTCTAGTGATGAATGGATTTCAGAAGCACACGATGTCGAGGCGTATCAGGATCTTGATGCAAACATACCCCTTGACGATGATCCTCTTGAGGAGGAAGGAGGTCAAAGAGGTGGAGGAGCTCAAGTCGCTCGGCCTAAAAAGAAGGGGAAAAGAAATGACAAAGGTGCAATACAATATTATAAATTAAAAGAATGTTCGATGCTTTTCTGTGAATTGTGTTTCAAATGGTTGACTATGCAATATGCATATTACTTTCTTGATTAGGTAACGGAAAAGCTCCAATTAATGTTGACGAGGAGGAGTACTCCAATTCTGAGGATGGAAGCGAGGATGAAGCTGAAGATGATGTGCACTTGAATTTTATGGATGACTCCGATGACGATCCAATGAGTAGCAGTGACGATGACGATAGCGGCGACAACACTGCTGAGGGGCGAGATGACTGAAGTTGATTCGTTGAATCAATTTTGATGATTTGTGATTTTGATGTATCACACAATAGTGATGGAACATATGTTGCATTAATTTCATGCTTGTGTGAAACTTTATTTCCTACTTTATGTTTTCTTTTCTACTTTCACAATCGTACTTGAACTTTGGACAATCATAGTTGTAGTTTGTAGTTTGTATTGAACTTTAGGACAATATATTGCAATTGTTTGTGTTGTTAGTATTTATTCCAATTTATTTTGCTTTAATTTTAATTTTTCTTTCCAAAAAATTGAGGCTTACGCCTCGACCGCCTCGAGGCTTACACCTCGCCTCACATTTTAGGAAAACGCCTCGGACCGCCTCACGCTTTTTTAAACCTTGCCCGTAAGAATGTCCTGAAACACAAGAGCAGGAGGATCAAATATGGCACAACAGTGTAAATCCTTGGTGATTTGAGTAATTGATAGTAAATTCAAAGAAAACTCAGGAGCGTAAAGAACATTCTGAAGCCATATTGCGGGAGTTAACTGCAACTTCCCCTGACCAGTAATGGGAGAGTATGTCCCATCCATCTACTATCACAACAGATCGTCCTGGCTAGGTTGGACTGAAAGCACTAAACTGACTGTCACCACAGAGATGATGGGATGCTCCTGAATCCACGATCCATTGAAACAAATCTGCCTTGTAACAACTAGTAAAAGCATATGTTATACTTCATGTAGATGATGATGCTGAGGCAACTACCTCTGAGGATCCTGAAGGAGAGCTGGTTGACCCGGGAGTAGGCAAAATCTCCCTAAGTCGTGCCACAAGTTCATCAGATCTCTAATCACATGCAGGTGAAGGATTGCCAACCTGCTGGATCTGCTCTCCCATACGTGTTGAAGTTGGGAACCCATGCTTAAAATAGCAAGTTTCCTCAGAATAACATGACCAGTAACAGTAAGTACAAGCCTGACGAGGGGGGCGACTACCCCCTCCCCTGTCACGGCCACCTCGATCACGATACTGTGTAGCCCCACCACGAGATGCTACCATGGCTGAAGATGTTTGAGACAGCTGAGTACCACCAGAAGATATGGAGAGCCTACTCAACTTGCGGTATACCTCCTTCATTGGAGGTATGGTGGAACCAGTAAGAATCTGTGCTCTAACTACATCATACTCAGAGTCAAGTGCTCCTAGAAAAACTCCAGTCATCTTAAGTTGTTCTGGTGTGGCAGTCAAGGTAATGTAACTATGTAACTTCTCAAACATACCCCTTAGAGAAATATAAAGGATGTAAAGTGGACGACCATTCTGCTTCGATGTGAAGATGTCATGATGAAGTTGCAGAATCTTCAACTCGTTCTTCGCCAGAGAGTATGTAGCAGCGAGAATGTCCCACATAGCCCTCGACGTGGGCTGACTCAGTATATCATTGGCTATTTCCATGGATACCGTTCCAGAAAACTATACACGTGCACAAACGTCGTCTACCTCCCATGAGGCATTAACCACAGTCTTGTCAACAGATTCCTCTTGTGTGAGGATATGCTTCTTGCCATTACATTGCATTAGACTCATGAACTGCATGACCCACGGTTCATAGTTTGTTCCATCCATCTTCACAATGGGTGTTAGACATTTGAAGGAACCCATGGATGAAATATCTGCTTTGTTGTCTGACATGATGACAACAATCTCTAAGATTGGGGTTGCAAACTAGAATAACAATGTCTACACAGACATATAGGAAGACAGTTGTGGGTGTAGACTTATACCACATCTTCCATTCACGGGAGGCTTCTTTAGGTGCCTAGGGTGGTTTTAGAGGACCAAAAATCAAAACCTAAGAACCAAATCAGACCTCCTAGTTCACAATTGACGTGAAAGAGGGGTGCGGCAGCCTTTAATAGGCAGCGGTGGCGGCGATGGCGACGGTTGCAGCCGTTGCTCCTGCTTGCGGGCGGTGGCGGCTGGCTGTAGCTGTTGTTATTGATGTTGGGCTGTTGTCAGCAGCGGGTGGCGGCAGTTGTAGCCGTTGCTACTCTGATGTCGGCGGTGGCGATCGTCATGCGAAGTAGGGGCTAGGGTTTTTGGTGTGGTGGGGATCTATAGCACAGGCTCCGATCTAGGACCATCGCTTTGATGCCATGTGGAAAGAGTTGAGATAAAAAGTTGTATCCTCGTAGCCCTAGAGCTCTTTTATATAGGAGAAAAGTTCTAAGGGAAAATTACATAAAGTAGACTGGAAAAATAGAAAAACATAAATAAAAGCGTAGAGATATAACTATCTCAAGAGTATTAGTTGAGAGAGAAATACAGAATACCCGACCCTTAAGAGGTATTTTCTCGTGGTTTCATCTAGTTATGGAGAAGGATTACATGCAAAATACCGGTGTTCTTCCAACTTTTTTCTTAATCTTTGATGCGCTTCTGTATCGTTTTCTACAATCATTGGAAACCCTCGTCGACTACTTAGAAGAGCCTCACTCTATCCTAGTTGTTATCACACTACAAAGAGATATGGCTGATTTCCCAAGTGCCCAATTAAAATGTGCTAAAGCCCATGAATTGACTGACTTTAGAAAACCAAAAATCGATGAAAAAATACTTAATTCTCGAACTAGCACAACATCTTTCCACAACAGACTGGTCTACAAAGAATAACGCCAACTTCACCAATAGCACCAATTTGACTTAGCCCGATCAACAGCCAGATCAACGCCATTTTCATTAATAGCCTCAACTTGACTTGCCAGAGTTGCCACCATAATGACAAGGCATCATTCAGTGTTTTAAAATTTATAACCCCCAAAACACTGATCTTGTACCTACTCACACACCTTATCGCATCTAACCAAAGGAACAGCGCAGCCCTATGCCAATGGACTGTCAAAAAGAAGCTCCTTCAAAAGGAGTCAATCCATTTCTCTGACTCAACGGAAACATGAGAGTGAGCAAGTAACAATCGGTAGCACCTAATGAATTAACTTCCAAGCCCCTTGGCGTTTATTCTGGCTTCCAATTTTATGCACATGGCAATATCCTGGAATATTTGTAAGATATCTATGCCTACATCTAAAGAGACATTGGAACTTTCCACAAATAACGGTGTGTTTCATTTTTCTTTAAAACGAAACATCATTGCCAAATAACATGACATACAAATAACGACCAACAAAATTATGCAATGAAAATAAAGATTTCAACGAAGATGCCTCGGAAATATAAATTGTAGTTTCAAAAACACTGCTAATAAGAGCAGGCTGTGCTCCATGTAGGTTTACTGAAATTTAAATTTTTACCACAGCTGTTGAAGACATTGACAAGAAAGCACCAACAAAAATCCCTTCTGATGCTTTGCCTCCACATAACTGTATACAAAGTGCATTTTGATCTACATTAGAACAGCAATCAAAGGTAAAACACAACTGCCGCCTGAAAATCTGGCAGTTTTAAGACATGAGTGCCCAAAAAATGCATAAAACGTGTGGGAGGTGGCATTTTCCATGCACAATACCCTGACATAAAACATTTTCAATGACTACAAAAATGATTGTGAACTGAGAAATACATTCTGAAATTCGTAGTCTGCAACAAGAAAGGAGTAGGCCCGCTAAGAGCTATTCCAAATGCAATTACAAAATTGCCGCAGTTACAAGCATAAGCTGCAAGAAAATAATCAAGCATGTTGCTTGAAACAGGGCATCACACAAGCAGACCTGGCATCCATTTTAAATTTTATCAGGACTCTGTTCGCTTTTAACACTGACCATATATAGAATATAGAAGAATGGAAATGGGACTCAAGCAAGCATGGCCAAGCTGCATAGTGTATGGAAAGGAGAACAACAGAGTGGCCTCATAAATTGATGGGAGAACCACAGTTTCTTATGTTATCCATGACTCTCTTGACATTACAGCCCACACCAGTCTAAAAACAATTGGACGCATTTTAAAACATCTCTCAATGGCAAGTACTAATTAAAACCCGTAGATGAATTCCACCAACACCAATAAACATATATGATACCAAATAGATATAATAAAATAATTATATTTATCTGGGAAAAAAGAATTCATCCAAAATTCTGGACCCAAATTTAGTGATCCAAAATATGGTTCTGTGAGAAGTGGTTTCTTGCACATGCATAATGCTTCTATGTTGTTCAAAAACATAAACATGAGTACTATCTACGTTCGACAGGAATTCACCACTCCCATTACTTCATCATTAGAGGAAGAGAATAAAATTAGTTATCCACTCATGGGAATTAATACAACCCCACATTCCACCCCAAATTAATTATAGTTGGAGGCATCATCTGAAATGAACAAACATCAATAAATTGTGCCATGTGGTTGTGTGCATGTCATTGTTGGCGTCTCAATCTCTCTCGTCAATTCCTCCACGATCAAACCAACATGTTGGTGTAATGGCATCACTCCTTGGGTGAATTCAGCTTATTCAAATTACAAGGTTTTTCTTTGTTTGTTTGTAGAACATTTGTAACACGGAAAGAGAGACCCGGGAGCACATGTTCTTTCACTGTACGAAGACTTCAAGAATCTGGGTTGAGCTTCATATTGCATGGGTGAACACTTCGAGTTTAGAGAGCTTCTGGGATTCTCTATTTGCTGCGAAGAACAATTCAAAGGAAGATCTTCTTCTATCTATAGCGGCTGTCTGGGTTTTATGGCTAGCCAGGAACAATTCGATTTTTAATTCGCAGTGTTTCTATATTGAACCTCTCATGCCAAAACTCCCCTTGAGTCTTGGCTCCTGTAAGTAGTTTCCTTTCATGATTTAGTAATATTTTTGGGGCAGACACCATTGCGTATTTCCCCCTTTATGACCTCAAAAAAATAGCTCATAAGAGACTCCCAATTGAAATTTCTAACCAAATCCATCACATAAAAGAGAGATCCATAATTGACCTTCATTTATTTACTAAAATAAAATAGCTAGGACCTACACTGAAACCTTCAAAACATTTTAAATACATGTTTCTATAATAACCATAATGTTGTTCTTGTAATCATTTCACAAGACAAAGAATACAGCAATACAAAAATTCCTTAAATTATTATAAGGCGGCCAAATTAATTTACTACAAGACATGTTTTTACAAATGGTGCTTTTTCACATGAAGTAATTGATAACTTTACAAATCAACAAATAAATGGTTAATAGTCTCACCTTATTCGAAAGTTCTTGTGATCCAACAATAAGATCATGTAATTGTCAAAAGATAAAAAGGACAAGATGAAAACAAAAATGATATGTCAAGATGGCGACAGCTGGACATACTTGCATCAAATAGAAAATGTACACACCAACCAGTCGAGATCATTTATGCATGTTTTTAGAAGGCAGGCCTTATTACAGTTTCCTACGTCATCGCAAGGGGGAAATTGTGTCATGGTGCAAAGGACAATATATGCATACGAAGTTGTATAAGCTACATGTGCCCATTTAATAAGCACAGTCCAGGATCAAGGAATATTTCCCTATGCAAATACTAGGTGAATATTTTTCCACCAAGATGAGCTAAAGGAATAATAATATTCCAGTCATAACAAAAATAGATCTTCAACAAAAAGAGAACATACCGACGCTGTTATGCCACACAAGCACATAAACAAAAAAATTTGGAGTAAACCACCCAGTACAGCAACAGCTCGGACAACTCGAATCTGCAAGGAGAAAGCAGGTAATTTGTTCAATAAATTTTCCAAAATGAAAGACTGATGGTGGATTTTTTTAAACAACTACTAGAATTCAGAAAAAAAAAGTTGGATAGGCATCTGATAAATTTGTCCAACTATTTCCCAAATGGAAAAGACAAAAAAAAAGCAATCCAGACCAACCCTTGTGGTAGAGAATTCCAATCCCAGAGCAAATAGTAGAAATATCACTCCAAATTGAGCTACTGTTTCAACCTAATACAGGAAGACATTAAAGAAGGCATTAGTGCGCATGGTTTAATCAACCTAGTCTTAATTGCTTAAATGAAGAAGTAAAACTATTTTAGGACCCTTTTGGCATGCTCTTAGAATATAGAAATATTTCAGAACATTACTGTTGGCCTACATCAGTCACTAAACATGCAACAACAGCCTTTAAAGGTCCCATCGTCGGGGAAAGAACAAGATAATGGTATCCGGTCAGATGGGTCACCGAATAAAAAATAATCGGTATTCGGACTACTTATTGGATTATTCAGTTACGTATTAAATTATTTCAAATATAAAAACCACATAAAATGCATATATTCGTATATGTTTATAGTTTATAGAGATATAGTCATTGATTGACAAGATAAAAGTAGGATGTGAATTTCAACCAAATATCGCATATCTTATATGCTTATACATATTCGGAATAATATAAGGCCTTTCATGGAACATAGAACTTAACGATGAGAAACAACAAGCAAAAGATTGAAATTGAGAAAATTGATTCCTTCAAAATTGATTTTGATCCCAATTAAGTAAGGCACCGAATGGTTCACAAGCTATGTACGACTCATATTCGATCAATATCATGAGTATCATTTAAACAAAGTCAAGATGCACAAGTTGGAGGGTCTAATTCCAAAAACATGATGCCATGCATCATAACTTCTTTTATCTCGATAGTTGAAGCTGCAAAAATAAAAAAAAATAGTGATCAGCCAAAATTCGACCTAATTATCGGTCTACCGGCTGAAAATTTTGACTGACTATTGATAATTTAGTCAGTTCAACTCACCACCCCCCCCCCAAAACCGCACCTCATAGCCAGACCTACTATTCGCTCTATCCAACCAACTACTGCAACAGTGTTGCCAATAAACATGTGATAAGCTATAAAATCACACTCAATGTTACAAATCCTATGGAAACCATCTACCAATCCACCGTGATTATTAATTTATTACTGATTTGTAAGTTTTTTTATTTTTGCCAATAATTGAGCCTCACCATATTCATATGCACTTCAGCAATTTAAATCCAACATAAATCAATAAGAAACGTCTCTTTTATATGAAAATTTAAAGTGGCATAGATTACAAATTACATTAGACCCTTTCAAAATACAACAAAGACTATCCACAGAGAATCCTCGGTATGGAAGGCCGTATCCCGATATATCGGCGATATATCGGTATCGACAGGTCACCGATATATCACCGATATGTCCGATATCAGGTATCGACAGGAAAAAAAGGCGAGCTGAATCCCGATGTAGGCGATATGGCGTTGATATATCGGCGATATATCGGTATCGACATGGTACCGATATCGATACCGATATCGATATGTCCTTCCATGATCCTCGGACATGACAAGACAAATAAATAATAAAACATGACAAATCAATGGAATCGATAATTATCTACCAAACAAATGTCGATAAAAGAAATAGAAGTCCATGGACGATTTCAAAATAATTTAGATATTATTAGCATGTGTCACCACGTTAAAAATCATAAAGCGGACAATTTGCCAAATAACTCGCATAAATATTGAATATCTACTAATATTTAGGGGAAATAAACAAAAGACTACTGAAGGTGAGCAGTCCATTAACAATATTATAAAAACAATGCATTTCACAAAATTGGGCGGCAAATAATTATTGGCAAGATATATGGGTGACAAAAAAGGTATGCAGGGAAAAAATGCATCTGTATTTCTTAAAGGTGTATGATGTAAATTAGAAATTCACTTCAGCATTGCTACACAGGATTGACTTCCCTGACTTGTGGATTGTGTGGACAAAGTATTACAATGGCTTAATCTTCGAATTTTGGCGAACACTAGGCCAGAGGGAGACTTCTTTCAACCACGGAGGGGAGTAAGCACAGGGTCCCCATGCACCGCTGCTTTTTGCCATTGTGGCAGCTGCATTATCTGCCATAGTGAGTCCAGCAGCCAGTAGGGTTTCTTCAGAGGCTTCTCTCATGACGATATATCCATCCATGTTCTTCAGTACGTGGATGATACATCGATTTTTTTTTGAGGGTGGTCTGTCCGAGTGCAAAGGAATTAAAGCAAACGTGGACATTTTTTGGGATTTTTAGGCATTCAGGCGGACAGGGAAATTTCATTTTTATTCCCTTTGGTATAGCAGCAGACTTGGTGGACGAATGCGGGGTCATCTTGGGAACCAGAGGGGGTTTGCCCTTTTCAAATCTTGGCTGGCCACTGGTTAGCAACAGGTTGCAGCAGGCAGATTGGATGCTTCCGCAAAATTTTGTCAAATTTAGTCAAAATTTCAATTTCCACATGTCAACAAATTGTGGGACCGCAGGCAGTAGCATCTCGAAGGGTACCAAAGAGATGAAAGAGATTCTAAGCGAGTTTACAACCAAAGAGATGCTAAGCGAGTTTAAGGGAAAAGTTCCAAGCCCAAAGGAGGCTTCGTGGTGGAGTGACGGGGTGCAAGAAAAGCTTAAAATTAAAAGAGATTGCTTTAAAACTATATATAAAGATAGAATAGAAGAAATTGTCACAAGCTACAAAATAGCGAAGAAGGAAGCAAACAATGTTGTAAATGAAGCTAAGTCACAAGCTATGAAGTCACTGGCAAAAATCTTGAATCTAAGGAGGGCAAAGGGATATATTCAGATTAGCCAAAGCAAGAAAACGAAAGATTAAAGATCTTTCTTAAGTGATATGTATTAGGGAAGAGGAAGGACATTTGTTTGTTACTCATAAGGACATAAAGACTAGATGGAAGTGGTATTTCCATATGCTTTTCATTTGAGAAATGGAATAAAGAAATTACCTCGAGATGTCTAGCTAGCAGTGAAAGTTACATGAATCATGCAAGCTATAAACGAATACAAAGGAAGGAAGTAGAGGAGGCTTTATGGGTTATGAAACCTGGGAAAGGTACAGGACCTAAAGGCATTCCTATAGAAGTACGAGGAGTTCTAAGTAAATGTGGTTTGACTTAGCTTATAAATTTACTCAATGTTATTTGGCAAAAAGAAGGAAAATGCTTGGAGAATGGATGAGAAGCATCGTAGTACCTCTTTTATAGGAATAAAGGAGACGTTAGAATTGTTCGAATTATAGAGGTATCAAACCGATGAGTCATACTATGAAAATTTTAGAACGTGTAATTGAAAGAATGTCGAATCAAGTTTCTAAAGTAACAGAAACCAAGTTAGATTCATGTCAGGCCATTCACCTATTGAAGCTATCCACCTGTTGAGAAGAATAATGGATATTTATACAGCTAAAAGGAAGATGCTCCATATGATTTTTATTTTATGGTTTTATTGATTTGGAGAAGACCTATGATTCAGTCCCACGGAAAATCTTGTGGAGAGTTTTGGAAAAGAGACAAGGGCATGTCCTATACTATTGGAGAATGACCTAGGTGGGTAATTGGATCCCCTCAAAGTCCAATTATCACATCATGAAGAATGGTCTCACATTGCCTATTGGTGGGACTTTGGAACTATATAAAGAGCCCCACACCTTTGTACTATATAGTCAGTGGAACTATATAAAGAGCCCCACATCTTTGTACTCAATGGGAGAATGAAATAGAAGAATCCGCCCTTTGAGGCATTTTCCCGTGATTTCATCCCAATCATCATAGAGTAGGCTTTCATGTATAATCTTTGTGTTTTTCAAGTTTATCATGCTTGTTCTTATTATTACTTCTGCTTATCGTTTACACATGATATCAGAGCAAGTCAGTTTTTGGAAGGTTCGATTTTTTCCCAAGATCGATTATTATTTTCATGTTCTTCTAAATCAGAAATTATGTTCATATTCAATATTTGAATATTATGATTCATATCTTGTTCGCAAAGATTTCGATTCACCATCTTGTTTGTTAAGATTTTATTAGGGTTGTCAAGGAACCCTAGATCTGCCAAAAAAAGAGGTGATGTCGCTCCTTTACGCGCACACATCCCTTCTCCATGGAGGTGGTGGCGCTAGTAGTGGCGACGGAAAATCCCATCCTCTTTCCATGTTTCATGCGACGAGAAAAATCAAGTCACTGTGTTGCCCTCCATCCAGTCGCTTTATTCAACCTCTAGGGCCAATTGCCTTGAGACCCCCTGCAAGCATCGATCAAGAAGCAACGCAGCCCGACATGGCATCATGTGCGAAACACCATCTCCAGGCAAAGATCAAGCCATCGACGCACACCAGGCCCCTGTTCTCTGCACACTTCCCTATGTGTGATTGTCTCCAGACACAACAGGCCTCCATCTCCATTCCAGCATCGACAGAGGGCTCCCCCAAACGCGGTCGGAAATCTCCACCTCCGCACACTCGCGCTAGCCCATTTCCACGGGTATGCAGCATACACTTCCCCATGAAGCAGTAGCGATGATGGGTTCACCATCCGGGAACCTTGCAGCATGAGTAAGAAAGAAAGGGGAGGTTGTTTCCTTTGGGTTGTGGGGTGTTTTTAAAAAAGGGTTAAAAGGGCTTCCTGCCATGTTGGGCTGCTTTGCATGAAAAAAAGGTCGCAAAAAAAGAAGACAAAAAGAGAAAATGGCTTGAAAAACAAAAGGAGAAAGTAGAAAATAGGTAAAAAGGAAAATACATGGACGAAAAAAACGAGAAAAAAGGATGATCTATGCAAAAAAAGAAACTCAAAAAATGACGGAAAATGATTTGTGCAATAAAAAAGAAAAAGAAAAATTGATGAAGATTTGTATAGCCCCTCCCATTGGTTCTCCCAACTTTGTCGAGTACCCCTCCGAAGTATGGGAGAAAAGGGAAGTATGAGAGTACAGAAGACGCTCACTCATGATTTTCAGAGATTCCACTCAAAGACCAACTCAATACAAGCGATAAAAACTCCAATGACCGTGAATACCAATACGAGATCCTTTTGAGGTTCCCATGAGAGCGAACCCACTTCGAGGTCCCAAAAGAGAGGTCCACATTCGGAGATTTTGGTATAAATATTCCTACGACATGAATAAAAAGGCATTCGATGATAGATTCCCTCATAAATGATGAGTCGGTCCCCACAGATTTTTTAACAACAAAAGAGACTCATTACAAAGGCCAAACCTCATGTTCATCATCACCAACATGACATGCAAAGCACCATTCTCAGCAACAACCGATAGAGTATGCACTGAGTTGTTATGGTCCACAGTGTCATATACTCATATATTCAACGAATGAGTTCATGTCTTCCTCTTTTTGTCCAAGATGAGTAATGCATGCTCCACCTTGAGGGGAGTGTTAGAGAATGACCTAGGTAGGTAATTGAATCCTTCTAAATTCCAATTGGAACAACCATGAAGAATAGTCCCACATCATCTATTGTTGGGACTTGGAAAAGTCAGTAGGGCTATATAAAGAGCCACACACCCATGTACTCATTGAGATTATGAAATAGAAGAATCCGCCTTTTGAGGCATTCTCTCGTGGTTTTATCATGCTCTTCTCGAAGTAGGGTTTCACATAAAATCTCTATGTTCTTCATGTTTGTCTTGCTTGCTCTTATTATCGCTTCCGCTTATAGTTTTAAACATAAACATTAACATATAAAGGATATGTGTGATGTGGCATCATCTTGTGTAAGGTTTCATTCTCGGAAAACTGAACCAACATCACTCTGCATCAAGGTTCAACTTTAAGTCAATTCCTTTTTACTTTAATTATGGACGAGTAAACTAGTCGCATTCACGATGGGAGACCTTAATGTATATTCTTCACCGATGATATTGCTTTGATTGATGAGACTAAAGATGGAGTAAATGAGAAGCTTCATATTTACATGCCTTAGAAACCAAAAAGATTTTGTATAAGTAGGGCTAGGAGTGAATATACGGTTTGATGGAAGCAATTGTGAAAGAATCAAGGCGAAGATTGGAGAAGATGACAGTCAAAAAATGATTTTTTAACATACTTGGCATCTATTTTATAACATAATGAGGAAAATCTACGGAGATGTTACTTATAAAATAAATACAAGTTGGTAAAAGTGGAGAGGAGCCTTTGATGATGTATGTGATAAGAAAATTCATTTAAAAATCAAAAGGAAGTACTATAAACCAGCTGTGAAACCTCATATACTCCACGGATCTGAATGTTTGCATGTGAACCAAAGACATGTGCAGAGGACGACAGCAACATAAATGAAAATGCTACGGTGAAAGTACAATCCACGAAAAGATCATATTCAGAATGATGTGAATAGAAGGAAAATTGGTATAGCTCCGATAGAGAATAAGATGAGAGGAAAATCACTTGAGATAGTTTGGCCATTTGGAAAGGAGATCGGTCGATCCACCGGTCAGAAGATCCGACATTTGGGATGTTAAGCCAGCTAAGAGAGCACGAGGAAGGTCCAAGAAGTGTTGGAACGAGACTATCCAAAGGAATCTCGGTTATTTGAATGGAGGCAAAGAATCCATGTAGTCAACCATACTTAATGTCGAAAAAGGCTTTGTTTGTTGTGTGGGGTTTTCTTGCTACTATGGATAGCACGACAGATGAGAGAGGCTGGGTTGGCCTGGCTAGATGGGAATCCTCGGTGAAGAAAGAATATTAGACTATGGTTTGTCCCTGGTTTTTGGTCCAAGAATGCATGCGCAAGATTGTGCACATCTATAGAAGTGGAAGATCTATGTGTTTGTTAGAATCTTTCTTCTTCTAAGGGTTTGACGTGAGATGCATGTATTGCGAGGAAAACCCGAAGGACGTCTACATTTAGTTCTCTAATGCAAGGTTAAGATAAGCATGGGAGGAGGTCGGTATTATTAACATAAATAAGAAGGATGTTAATTCTTTTTCGGACTCGATTGGTGGTAAAATCCGTGGGGTTAGAAGAATGGCAGACTGAGGGTTATCGCTTTAATCTAGTATATTTGGTTTGCAAGAAAAAGGGCTAGTTTAAGGTAGGAAAGGTTTTATATCGAAAATGTAATTAAGCATATTAAGGCGTTCGTTGAGGCATGGTCGTTGTAACCTTGTGTACTTAATTTTAATTCTAACAAAATATAAGTTGGAGTATGCACCTCGTGATTCTTAAAAAATCTGAAGAAGTTAATCTTGAATTTGTTCACCATCAGCGAAATTCAACTTAGTTTTTACAATTCTTTATCTTTTATCTTGAAGTTTGTTCTACACTTTTGTTCTTAAAGTTTGTGCATCCAAGATATACAATGCCCATGAGGACATGCATATATATCGTGTGAGTTTTTGTTCGAAGATCGAGTGGTGATCTTTGTATCATGAGATCTGATCATCGCATGCCTCGTGTATTCGAGCAGTAGTTAAGGTAGGTTGTACATAGCTGACGCTTATTGTGACACTCGAAAATCACAATTAATGTGTTGGGAGACATGACGAGACTCGACCACGAGATTGATGCCAGGACGAACGATGCCATGCTCTAATATAGCTACAGCAGCATGGCAAAAAGTTGACAAGGAGCCATCATTACAATCCCATGAGCAAGCCCGAGGCACCAACGTGGTAATTCATGACAACAACAATACGCTCCACGAGAGGTTCCCATACAAGCAACTTGAGGGCATTGCAACTTCAATGGGTTGCCCATGTTGGAACCCTAACATCAAAAGCGCTCCAAGTAGTGCATAAGAAGCGCTCCGCGTTTGGTTTGGTTGTCCCATTGATTAAAATTGAGGATGAAGGGAGCAAAGCATCACACAAGGCGAGAAGTGACAAGCACCCAAGCTCGAAGAAGACGCAATGGCAGTCTACATCGATAGTGGCATGCAGTGAAGGTGGAGATCAGGAAGGATTCGGCTTCCCATGAGGTGGGATGGGTTCCTATGATGAACCCATTCTTGAAGACAACAAAATTAAGAAGTAGCCCTCTAGAGATATGGGCTTTGACTTTTTTATTTTGAGAAGGGTAGGAAATATCACGATATATCGACAATATATCATCGATAAATCGTTATCGACATGGGACCAATGTCATATCAATATACCAATCATTGACATTCTAGCTATGAAAGATTGAGGTCTAAGACATTCATCGTTGTTGGCTCTACTTCTAGACCACCACGAATCGGTGATATACTTCTTTTCGGGTCCTTCCTTCACAAAAGTGTGTTGATATGGCGATATTTCGACGATACATCGCCGATATATTGTCGAAATATCGTATCGACACCATATCGATGGTGTCGATATCGACATTTCCTGCCTTGATCTTGAGTTATCATTTAAACCTACTACAAGGGACTATTGTTACTGTCAGAAATAGAATGGGATTTCTTGTCTTATTCCAATGGGTCTAGGGGTCCATATATAGGACAAACCTAGAAACCCTAATGAGTACAAGAAGGAGAAAAGTACAAAAATACCCTCAAGGGTTTTGGAAAGATCTGTTACATATTTCTAACACTCCCCCTCAAGTTGGAGCATATTTATCAGTCATGCCCAACTTGGAAATAATCCACAGCAGTCGTTTCTTGGGTAAGGCCTTTGTGAAGATATCTGCTAGTTGAAGATCAGTGCTAATATGTGGAGTAACAATTCTTCCAGCTTTGACAGCATCACGTACGAAGTGGCAATCTATCTCTATATGCTTGGTTCGTTCATGGAATACTGGATTTGTGGCTATGTAGGTTGCAGATTTATTGTCACAATATAGAGGAATAGGAGTAGTGACATTAATGCCAAGTTCCTGAATGAAAGCCAATAGCCATATGATCTCACATATAGCTTGAACCATTGCCCTATATTCTGCCTCTGCACTGGATCTGGATACAACGGTTTGTTTCTTGCTCCTCCATGTAACTGTATTTCCTCCAACCATCATCGCATAGCCTGTAGTAGAGCGTCGATCTTCTGGAGAACCAGCATAGTCAGCGTCCGCATATGCAATAACCTCCGTGTGCCCATTTGCCTCGTAGAAGAGGCCACGTCCTGGAGATTCCTTCAAGTATCGTAAGATTTGTAGGACATCTTGCCAGTGGCTGTAAGTCGGTTGTTCCATGTGCAGACTAGCTCTGCTAACTGCATAGGAGATATCTGGTCTGGTGGCAGTAAGGTAGAGGAGTTTATCCACAAGACTTCTATATCTAGTGACATCATCAAAGGTAGAATCAGACAGGCCGGCATGTTTCTTTGGGTCTGCAGGGATACTAGAGGGCTTGCATCCGAGAACCCCTGCTTCAGTAAGAATGTCCAGACAATATTTTCTCTGTGAGAGGTGAAGTCCTTCAGTAGTGCGAAGTACTTCTATGCCCAAGAAGTAGCGTAGATGACCAAGGTCTTTAGGATCGAATACCTTTTGAAGGAAGGCCTTGGTTTCTGATATCCCATTGCAGTCATCACCAGTGAGAACCATATCATCAACATAAATGGCAAGAATAACAGTACCAGTTGCTCGTTTTCTGACAAATACTGAGTAATCAGATTTTGTTCTCTGGAATCCAATCGTACTAATTTTTGTGGTAAGTCTGTCAAACCACGCCCTTGGGCTTTGCTTGAGACCATATATTGCTTTTCGAAGTCGACATACGTACTCCCCCTCGACTTCATAACCAGGAGGTTGCAGCATGTATACTTCCTCATCAAGGTCGCCATAGAGAAAAGCATTTTTCACATCTAACTGATAAATAGGCCAAGATTTATTTGCTGCTAACGAAATAATAGTCCTAATAGACCCCATACGGGCAACTGGTGAGAATGTCTCAAAATAGTCTACACCATAGGTTTGTGTAAAACCTTTAGCCACAAGGCGTGCTTTTAGCCTGTCAATTGCGCCATCCGGTGTTTGTTTGGTCGTGAACACCCATTTGCAAGCCACCGGTCGAGTCCCTTTAGGACACTGGACAAGATCCCACGTTTGTCTGGATATTAGTGCCTTCATTTCTTCATCCATTGCATGTCGCCACCCAGAGTCCTGTAAGGCACTGTGATGATCTCGTGGGATGGAAAATGTCATTAGAGCATCTGTATACCGTCTGTCATAGTCAGATAGACTATCAGTAGAGGTGTAGTGAGACATCGGATAGGAAGTACACTGTCCCTTGCTCTTCCGTAGAGCAATTGGAAGCTCGAGAGGATCATCTGGGACATCCTTGTGGGAGATACTTGAAGAGGGCATATCATCATGGAGGACTGAGACGGGTAACGGGACATCTGGAGGTGTCGAAACGTTTCGTTGTTTGTAGACGATGGGTGAGGGTGGAAGTTCAAGGGGTATATCAGTGATTGTATGAGAGAAGAAGCTAGTTTTCTCAAAAAAGGTAACATCTGCCGAGATGTAATAGCGATGACCATCAGGATCATAGCACCTATACCCTTTCTGAGTGCGAGAGTACCCCAGAAAAACACATTTGATGGCACGTGGCGAGAGTTTATCTGTATTTTGGAATTTATGAACGAATGACACACAACCAAAGACCCGTAGAGGTAGGGGAAAAGCAGACTCTGTGGGATAGAGTAAAGAGAATGGAGTAGACCCATTTAGAGAAGGCGAAGGGACTCTGTTGGTAAGATGAACAACAGTTAATATAGCATCACCCCAGTAGATTTTGGGAACTTTCATTAGAGAGAGAAGTGATCTAGCAATGTTTAGGAGGTGTCTTAATTCTCTTTCTGCTATCCCATTTTGTTGGGATGTATAGGGACAGGAGGTTTGATGTATGGTCCCTTGAGAAGCGAAAAAAATGGAAAGGTCATTTTGGGTGAATTCCAACGCATTATCTGTACGGAAAATTTGTACAGTAGTGGAGAAAATGGTTTTAACATACTGAAAGAAATTTTTGATGATAATATTTATTTTCGAACGTTCTTTTAGTAGATAAACCCAGGATAGTCTGCTGAAATCATCAATAAAAACAACAAAATACTTATGGCCACTGAGTGTACGAACCGGACAAGGTCCCCAAATATCACAATGGACTAGAGCGAAAGGAGAAGAACGACGAGGCTCAGTTCGAGCAGGAAAGGATGCTCGATGATGCTTCCCAAATTGACACGCCTCACACTCAAAGGGTTTTAGCGATGAAAGTTCTGGAAACATCATGGAGAGGGCTTTGGCGATGACCAAGACGAAGATGCCATAGTAATGGATCAGTGGAAATGGACGCAGCACCCGCAAACTTGGAATCAGTAGGGATGTCAAGATAATACAGCCCATTCTTCTCATATCCCCCACCAAAGATCTGCTTCGTCCGGATGTCCTGAAAGTAACAGCAAAATTTATCAAATATCACTTGACAGTTAAGCTCGGTGCATAGTTTATGGACAGATAATAAGCTAAGAGGAAAGGCTGGAGCGCAGTGCACGTTCGTCAGTTTGAGTGAGGAAGAAAATTCCATAGTGCCCATACTAGTAATGGGTGAGTGTGCTCCATTGGCAACACGTAAGTTTTCACAACTGAGGATGGTCGGGAAGAAGTAAGAATACTACCTTCCCCTGTAAGATGCGTCGAGGCTCAAGAGTCGATGCTCCATGTAGGATTTGATGTAGTAGCTGTGTTGGCGACTGTACTCACAGTTGTGGCAAGACTGGCTGTTGAAGCAGAGGTGATAACATTAGTATGAGAGTTCTGTAGTAGTTGGCGTAGAATGCCATATTCAGAGGCAGTAAAAGAATGTTGGCTAGCATTCACAGGTTCTTCTTGGCTCGGGGCAGCAATCTCATAGTCAGTATCATAGGTAGTCATCTCATACGCACTGTTGGCATTCGAAGGCAAGCCAAATTTGGCCCAGCAACGTTCAGATGGGTGATTCAGGCGACCACAATGAGTACACAGGGGGAAACGGGCAGTAGTATGATCACGACCTTGGGCCCGTGAAGATTCGCGACCTCGTCCATAGGCACGACCACGTCCTCGTCCAGAGTCACGTCCTTGTCCCCCGTAAGGGATTGATCGTCCCTTAACAAAGTGAGCGGATACCTCAGCAGAGGTTGGGGTGTGTGGAGACTCAATTTCCTGAAGTCGGCCGAAGATGGTTTCAAGAGTGGGTAATGCACCTGCAGTAAGAAACTGGTCCTTCGCAGATTTATATCGAGGGTGTAAACCTGATAGGAACCGATATACTTGCCATTCTGCTCGTTCCCCAACCTGTTTATCACAACATGCCGGTTGAAAAAGGAGGAGTTCCTCAAATAAACCTGTAAGCATCCTGTAATACTCTACCAAGGATGTATCTCCTTGATTTGTAGACCAAATCCTAGTATATATATCTGAAAGCCGAGATTTGGTAGTTTTCTGTGAGTATGTATTTTCAAGACTCTCCCACATTGCTTTTGCAGTTTCTTTGTATAGAAGATTGGATGCAATAGATGGGTCAACGATGTTTGTCATCCAGGTGATAACCTGACAGTTATCGACAATCCATGTATCAAAGTCTTTGTCCGTCTCTACTGGGGGAATTCTAGTAAGGACATATGCCTTCCGCTGACCGCCAATAAATATTTTAAAAGACCGTGACCAGAGAACATAATTCTCGGATCCTTTGAGTTTTATAGTAGTGCCCTGAACCATCATAGATTGAGATTGGTACAGGGACTTGGAGTCCACAGATGTGGGAGTAGAAGTCATGGAGGCCACACAAGACAAGCAGCAAAGGACTAGATAATATTGATAATTTCAGAGGACATGAAGCTCTAGTAAAATATCACCGGATGCTGGAGTCGTTGGGCCGCATAATCTTGTTAGACTGGTGAGTGCCCGTTGGATTGTTGATGTGCACGAGAGCCGCTGGAGCCGTTTGACAGAGTAGAAGCGATGTAAACCGAGAAGTCCTGGAGTCGTGGAGTCGTGGACGTGGAAGCCGGTGCTGGAGCCGTTGCTGGAGGTTTTGCCTGGCCGTTGGAGGCCTGGAGTCGCTGGAGCAGTCCTGGAGTCGCGTTGTGGGTGATGAGAGCGATGTGAAGGTATTGGGAGGGGCGGAGTGGAGAGGGGAACCGACTGGGTTCGACCTTTTCAGAAGTTGCGGCGCCTGGGGGAGGGCGATGGGGAAACTGGGGTCGCTGGAGTAGGGATGGGGCGACTGGGGGCGCTTGGGGCGATGGGTCGACTGGGGGTGCTTGGGGAGGGTCAGGGTAGGGCGATGGGGTCGCTGGAGTAGGGATGGGCGATGGGGTCGCTGGAGTAGGGATGGGGGCGCTTGGGGTGGCGAAGGGGCGACTGGGGGGCTGGAGTAGGGATGGGGCGTCGGGGTCGGGGTAGGGCGATGGGCGATGGGGCGATCCGATGGGGTAGGGCGATGGATCGGGAGTAGGGCGATGGATCGGGAGTAGGGCGATGGGGAGTAGGGTGATGGGCGATGGGGAGTAGGGCGATGGGCGATGGGGTTGGTCGCGCGAAGAGGCGCTGGAGCGGGTGCTGGATCGGGAGATGGAATGGGAGGTCGCGCGATGGGGAGGCGATTGAGGGAGGGGGGATCGCGTGATGGAGAGAGACGAGAAAGAGAGGCGTTAAGGATCGGGAGGGAGGCGGCGAGAGAGAGGCCCGTGGAACTGCTCTGATACCATGTCAGAAATAGAATGGGATTTCTTATCTTATTCCAATGGGTCTAGGGGTCCATATATAGGACAAACCTAGAAACCCTAATGAGTACAAGAAGGAGAAAAGTACAAAAATACCCTCAAGGGTTTTGGAAAGATCTGTTACATATTTCTAACCGTTACCTTTAAAAAACCTATAAAAAGGTGAAGGTTGTGAAAGAAAATGAGAACAACCAAAAGGAAAAAAAAGAAAGGCCGAAAAGAAGAAGAAAAACATAGTCTAAAAATGGCATAGACTATTATAAAAACTAATTAAAAAAAGACCAAAAAAGGAAAACATTTAATGGAATGACACTACCCAGCTTCTAAAATAAAAGCTTGCTTCGTACTTAGCTATCATGGCTTATGCATAAAGCGCTCCACACCTATCATCCATATCTTGATCAATGTTGTAAAAGACGCCCGATTGGCCTAACTAGTAGGTCCGACTAGTCTAGTCAGTGGGCTGGCCGACCGAGTACCAAATAATTCCGACAAGGTACACTAGTCGACCAATTTTTGCTTGGAGATACATTTTTCTATGTTTTACTTTTTTTATAAGCAAACTTATTATAATATGCTTAATGTTTTATTTAAATTCAATTACTTTTTTTATTACGATAGTGAAAAATGTTACAAAATCTATGTAAACATATGTATAAAAATGAGTTGACTACAACAACGCTCTTTGGCGTCGGGGGCGGCTGCTGAGGCTGATTGTTTGGGGGAGACCAACCCGTTGGTGGTGCGGAACCATTTTGCTGCTCTTGACAGGGATTTGGCGCGACGCTTGGGGGTTATTCCCCCGAGTAAGATGGACGTTTCGTTGTTTAAATGAAGCTGCTATCTTTAAACGTGAGGGGCCTGGGCCGGCCCGAAAAGAGGCTCGGGGTGCAGAATCTGGTGAGAGAGGCTGGGGCAGATATCTTCTTACTTCAGGAAACTAAGTTGCAGTCTTTAGATGACCACTTGCGGCGGGAGATGAGTAGGGGGGAGGTTTTTGCGGTGGCTGAGAAAGTGGCACCAGGTGCTTTGGGAGGGATACTTTCAGGTTAGCGGTCCGATTCGTTCGATCTACTGGGGACTTCTGCCACCCAATTCACATTGTCAGTGAGGTTGCGACGGAGAGCGGATGGGATTTGTCTGTATGTCACTAATGTCTATGGCCCGTGTCGGAAAGAGGATGGTAGCTTGGTTGCGGATTTGGAGAGTATTGTGCCTGAGGTTGGCGATGGTTTGTGGTTCATTGGTGGCGACTTCAATGTCACATTGTTCCCGGACGACAGGCCGGGAGGGAACGGTGGTTCGGATCCTGGATCTACCGATTTTAGACAGGTGGTTCGTTCTCTGGGGTTGTCTGTTGTGGATGCGGCCGGCAGCAAGTACACTTGGAGGAGCACGAGATTGAGATCCAGACTTGACAGGTTCCTGATGTCGGTTGAGGCAGGGGAGGCTTTCCCGTTGGCGAGGGCTTGGGATCTTCCGAGGACTCTATCTGATTACACTCCTATTCTTTGGTTTTCTGGGGAGGAGCGTTTGGCTCGGTTCTCTTTCCGCTTTGCAAAGAAGTGGCTGTTGGAGGAGGGCTTCCGGGACCTGGTGACGGATCACTGGCGGGGCTTGGCGGTGTCAGGCTCGGCGGTGTCGCGTTTTGCGGCCAAACTGGACTCCCTAAGGCGGATGTTGTTGGCTTTTGGGAAGGATGTCGCCAAGAGGCGGCGGGCCGTCAGGGCCGAGGCAGAGGCGGGGATCAGCAGGTTAGATGGGCTAGATGATGATCGGGGACTGACTCCGGAGGAGGTGGAGAGGGCAACGTGGTTAGAGGCGGTACTTCGGGAGGACAGAAAGGAGGAGGTTCATTGGCGGCAGAGAGAGAGGCAGAAGTGGCTAAGGGGAAGGTGACACGAACACGCGATTCTTCCATTCTGTGGCGTCCGGAAGGAGGAGGAGTTTCTTGCATGAGGTGGAGGTGGGGAGCCAAAGGGTGTCGGGCGAGAGGGACATTGGTGTCGCATTGCGGGAGCACTTTATGAGGGCTTCGAGGAGAGTACCGATGGTGAATGGCTGGGGCTGGGCAGGACGGGGGGCGGGGTCTTTGAGTGGTACCCAGGCTGATTCGTTAGTGGCCGCCTTTACGGAGGATGAGGTGCGCAGGGCAGTTTGGGATCTGAATGCGGACGGGGCTCCTGGCCCGGATGGTTTCTCTATATCCTTCTATCGGGAGTTCTGTGATCTGCTGAAGGGTGACATTTTGGAGGTTCTGACAGAATTCAGGGGCGATAACATGGGTTTTGAGAAAGTCAACAGGGCATTGATTTTTTTGTTGCCGAAGAAAGAGACCCCAGTGGAAGTGGGGCCACGTTGCGAGGGTCTGCGCGCGAGGAGGGGGCCGGTTTTGGGCAGGCTCGGGAGTTAAGAGAGGGGAGGCGGCGGGGGCGAGTGGGTTCTGGGGAAGGGGGGCGCAGAGGGTGGCAGGGAGGGGTGGCGCGGGGGGTGGCAGGGCAGGCATGGGGGAGGGCGGCGATTGGCTGGCGGGGAGGTGGGTCGGCGAGGGGGAGAGGCGGCGAGGGCGTGGAAGAGCTGTAGGGGGAGGGGGCGAGAAGGAGGCTCGGGCAGGAGGGATGGGGGGGCTGCCGTGGGGATACCGAGAAGGTGCAGCCGCGTGGAGGGGTGGCTGTAGGCTGGCGGCTCGAGGGTCCGAAGGGAAAGCGATAGCTGGAGGCGCCGCAGGGGGTGGCCACGCACTGCGGTGCTAGAGGAGTCGGTGGCGGAGTGCGACGGGGCCCCAGGGGTGCGGGCTTGCCGCTGTTGGACTGTAGTTGGGCTGGGGCGGACATCGGGGGCGCTTTCGGTGAAGACGGCTGATCAGAAATCTTCTGGACAGCAGCCGTTTCGGCTTCTTTTTCTTCCGGGATGATCTGGACAGCGACCGTTTCTTTGTGGACAGCGAGGTGTTTGTCGTTGACGGCTAGATCTTCGTCTTCAACTTCGGGTTCGGTGTTCGGAGGCTTCGATAGGGCGCACATCGCCTTGAGATTAGCCATTATCTCTTGACATTTGGACTGGGCAATCTAGAACTCACGTCGTGCGTCCATGTCCTGTTTGTAAAATTCTTCGGCTTGTCGTTTCCATTCCAACGCCTGATAGTCTTTCATCGCATGTCGGCGCGAGCGTCTGGACGGATCGTTAGATCATGGGGACGATCTGTAGGCCATGCTCTGATACCAATTGATGCAAAATACGATTCGGCGTCGACGATAAATAAAATAATTTGAGCGGTGGAATATCGGTGGAGAAAAGGAGAGGTTGAGAAGAAGAAAACTCATCGGGAATGAGGGGTTGAAGAAGAAGAACCGTGAAGACTACGTTGAGAGAGGAGAGAAAATAGAGAGGGAGATAAAATCTCAACTTTGATTAATACTTGACTGAATAAAACATTGGATCCTCATCCCTTTATACAGGAGGGATGAGTTTACAAAAATAGTAAACTAATTTAAAGTGACAACTATTTATCCTAATTGGACTCTAACTAATTAACCGACCAAATTTAAATCAAAGTGACCACTAATTGAGATCACAGACGATCCCATTTATTTAATTAAAAATTTGTTGACGTAAATAAACGTAAATAAAATTGGCCACTAAAATTAGATAAATATTTGGCCCTATATTTTAACTTCACGCTGCATCAGGAGAGGTCTCAAAAAAGGGGGCAGTTTGGAAGATTGACTACGCCAAGGCCTACGGTTGTGTTAGTTGGAGATTCATGTGGACAGCGCTGCAGAAAAGGGGTTTCCAAGCAGAGTGGATTGGTTGGATTAAGAGATGCGTCATCATTAGCTCCTGCTCTATTTTGGTTAATGGGAGGCCAGAGGGGGATGGTTCCAACCGCAGAGGGGGGTGCGTCAGGGTTGCCCCCTTGCTAGAGTGGAGCATTGGGCCGGATCAGCCCGGACCCGACCCTGACCCGACCCGCAAAAGCCTGAGCCCGACCCGAACCCGACGTACTAATGGGTCGGGCACGGGCCCTGATATTTTAAAAATATCACTCTCGGATCGGGCCCAGCCCGAACCCGATGTACAATTGGGCCGGGCCCAGGCCCCCATATTTCAAAAATATCATGCTTCAAAAGCTATGATTCTGCACTCTACACTTCTCCTCACATGTCCCTCTCTTTCTCGTGCTCAACTCACTCCCCCATGTACAATCACTACTCGCCTAGGCAGTGCCTTCATGGCAAACTACTACGATCGAGAATACCTTCTGCTCTCGCTTATGCTACTCTGACGCTGCTTTATGCCGCAGCTCCCCGATGGTCGAAGGCCATTGACACGGGCCTTAAGCAGGTTGCACCTCAAACAGGCACCTCCCGCAACACAGGAGGCTACCACGAGAGGGCTCCTGGGGAGGTTGCTTCCCTCGCATCTCTCCAGCTTCGACCTCTACATCATCCCCAATGTGAGGAATTCTTTTTTACAGTTATATAGAGTGAATCACATCCCCATGTAATTTAACAATTAGCTCCCGTTAAGATTAGAACAATATAACACATAGTTTGACATCTGCTGAATTATTTCACCAACTAGTGTTTAGAGTCGCTTGTTTTAGATCTTTCATTCCATTGCAGTTATGCGGATGCACCGGTCGGATTACCGTATTAAGTGATTCCATGGGATTGGATTCTTGTGTTTGGGACAAGATGCAATCTTCCATCTAATGCTCAGATGTAACTAATTTTGATGAAATTGCTTACATGTTTTTCCATAATCCCAAATTTGCATTTCGTTGCAATTAGGTTTCATTGGATGGCTTAACACTACAGTGTAATCCAGAGGGTCCTGAATTACACCAGAGGGCCCTGAATGAAGGAAGGATTCTATGGATCAGTGTACTTTTTGGTGTCCTTAGGACCTGGAGTGGCATCCCTTTTTTACTCTGTAATGCTTTTTTTATGTCTGAAAAACGGTGTTATATTTTTCTGTGTTAGCATAATGTAAATCCAGTTACAGTGAGCATCTTTGCATTTTAGTCAGTAGTCCCCAGTTGATGGGCACTGCCATAAAAGGTTATGATTCATTATCGAGAAAAATGTAGAAGGAAAGCACGAGTTCGTAACCCGAGCCCGGCCCGAACCCGAGCCCAACCCAAACCCGAGCCCGATCCCACGGGCCTTGGGTCGGGCTCGGGTCCTCGGTTTGTTAAAAAAATCTGGCCTCGACCCGGCCCAAGGCCCACAAAAAATTGACGGGCTCAGGCCAGGATTTTCCGGGTTGGGCCGGGTCGAACCCAATGTTCCACCCTACCCCTTGCTACCCTATTTTTTATGTTGGTTGATGATTGTCTTGCGGTCTTGTTCCAGCGGGCGGTTGAAGAAAACTGGTGCGAGGGCTTCAGGATGGCAGACATCTCAGTCCCAGTGTTACAGTATGCGGACGACACGCTGATCTTCCTGGGAGGGACGGAGGAACATAACCACAATGCAGCTGTTTTGGAGGATTTGTTTGGCTGCCTCTCAGGCTGCAGATTAATGGGCAGAAGTCGACCCTTGTTCCAATGGGAATGGATGACGAGGAGAGTAACAAGCTGGCGGAGTGGACAGGATGCCCCCTGGGGAGATCGCCGATAACCTATCTGGGGTTGCCTCTGATTGAGGGCAGGCCGAGGAAGTTCGATTGGGACTATGTTCTTCGGAGAATGGAGGAGAGGTTGGATGGATGGAAGGTTACCACTTTGTCCAAGGGTGGGACGCTTACACTTTTGAAGCATGTTCTTTCGGCCATTCCGACTTTTTTCTTCTCGACGAGATTAATGCTTATTGGTGTTAGAAGGAAGGTGGAGACTTTGATGAGATCTTTTTTCTGGTCAGATGGAAGGCAGACAGCGAGGGGGTTGCACTTGGTGGCTTGGAAAGATCTTGTTGTACATGTTGCAGAGAGGGGCCTAGGTATCAGGGATATGGAATCAATTAAACAAAGCCTTGTTAGCCAAATGGGTGATGCGCATCTGAGGTCCATCCGACGTACCGGTTTTGCAGATGCTGAGAGAGATATATGGTGTCATAGGGGAGTTGGTGGCAGTGAGGAGACGTCATGAGTCTTCCTTGTGGAGTGGGATCCGTGCAGTGATTCCGGGGCTCCGGCCTCTTCTTAGGCCGAAGTTGGGGGATGGTCTCCGGTTCCATTTTTGGCTGGATGACTGGACGGGGGAGGGGGCTTCGGCCTACCGCTTTCCGAGGTTGATGGCATTAGCCGTGGACAGGGGGTGCGGGTGGCAGAGGTCGTCGACTCTGGGTCGTGGGCGCCGAGGTTCTTTGCGGCTCTCTCGGATCAGAGGTTGGAAGATTTTTTGCGGATGCTGTCGGAGATTCCCCTTGTTGGGGAGATGTCGGGCAACCCGGACCATTTTGTGTGGGCTGATGGTAAGTTCTCGGTGAAGATTGCATATACGAAGCTGAGTGGTGGTATGGCGGAGCGTGACGAAGACCTATGTACTGACTTGAAGGTGATTTGGGCGGCTAAGATTCCTACTCGGGTTAAAGTTTTTCTTTGGTGCCTGAGGAGAGATCGTATTTGTGATAAAGTGAGAAGGGGCAGAATTCTGGGTGGGACGGATTTAAAGTGTGACAGATGCGAGGACGAGATGGAGGATGCAAACCACATTTTCTTTGGATGCAGGTCTTCGGCAAAGGTTTGGGATTCTTTGGGGCTTTCGTGGGTGCGGGCATCCGATGCGGTACATTTTTGGAGATCGATTCGGGCAGTCAGACTTGGGTCTTCCGATGATGTCTCCAAGCCCTTTGTCGCGCTATGGGCTATTTGGATTGGTAGGAACGATACCATCTTCAAGGGGCAGCGGTTTTATTTTGAAAATGCTCTTGCACACTATAATGCTTTATACAATTTCTGGATATCAAACTGATGTACCCTCTCCTTTATTAATGAATGTGGTGACTCCCGCCTCGGGAGGGGTTTTCTTATTCAAAAAAATGTATAAAAATGAGTTATATATTTAAAATAATCATAAAATTCAAAGCCGACTAAAGTCCGACTAAATCTGATTCATCGCCCGACTGTCTGAGTTATATATTTAAAGTAGTTTCGGATCCATGGGCAGCGTCGATGATCGTGTTGGATGCATGAATTGTGGCAACGAGGGCCCCGCAAGGGATGCACGGGGTAGTGTCGAGCCTCGAAGCCTGTGAGGGGGTAGCAGTATCGGATAGAGACGAGGAAGGAGATAGGAAGAGGTGTTGGAGGCGGTACATGGTCGAGATGAAGGGTGCGGCAACGAGTAGAGAGGGGGAGGGGAGGTGGTGAAACAGAAGACATGATGCGGCGGTGGAGGGGGAAGGTGGTGGCAGGGCCACGGGATTAGGGGGTGGGGGCAGTTGTGATGACAGCGCAGAAGGGGTTGGCCGACAGCGCAGGGAGGATGTGGGGGTAGTCGGGGAAGGCGCTGGAGAGAAGGGAGAGGGGGCTGGTGGTGTCGAAGGAGGGGAGAAAGTCGGTGGCGACATCGGCACGGGTAGGGAGGCAACAGGGGTGGCGAGGAGGAGAAGCAGCGAAGATGGGGCCAGGGGGTTCGTCGAAGGAGACGGTAGGAGACTTCGATTCGACGGCTATCCTGGCAGCGATTTTGGCGGTAGTGGGCGTGTCAGCGCTTCAAAATTTCGTGACTATTGCATTTTTCTCACCAAAGCTTGCATATCCGCACAAACTTGGAGCATATTAGACGTCAGATCATGAGGACGATCTCGATGGCATGCTTTGATACCAATTGATGCAAATAGATGATTTGCATGGTGAAAAAATTAAATTTGCTGGAAATATTTGGTGAAGAAGAAATCGGAAGGAGGAATAAGAGAAGGCATGTTGGTTGCATGAGAGTCGAGGAAGAGAGTCGCAAAGATCGCGTGGGCGAGAAAAGAAAGGGGAGAGAGATAAAACCTCAATTTTATTTCAACTTGAACTGTCAAGGACTACCATCCCCTTTATATAGGAAAGGTGGGATTACAAAAATATTAACAAATCAAAATTCAAATCTATCTTATCCTAATTGACTCTAATCGACTAGCTACCTAATTTAACCGACTAATTAATTAAATCGAGATTACACGCGATCTCTTTGTTTTAAATAAAATTGCAACAATTCAATTACTCGTAAATTGAAATTAGACTCTAATTAACAGATGAAAAGTAAATAAAACCCTATTTATTTACTCATTGCTCCACGTTGCATCACATAATAGATTAAGATCACAAATATGACAACCTTGAGAAGCACTATGCATCCGCCCTTCAACAGACATGCAGTCTTCCAGCCATCCAATGTTCACTCAATTCCAGCAAAGTTGTCCAATCACCCTTTTTAAGCTCACCTACAAACAGTGGTGACCCCATATAAGTAAGCAACAGGTTCCTATGCTAACTACCTGAGGTCCACAATCACAGACAATTCATAGATCATGTTGAAAGGAATAAATGCCGACTTCTCCATATTCACCTTAAGACTAGAGATCTCCCGGAGAATTCTAACATCATAGAAATCCATTTCATCATCACCACACAACCCCTCGATGAATAAGATGGTATCATCTACATGCTATAAAATGAGAATGGAAAGGTCATGTTGTAGGCAGTCGACATATATCCTAAGGGGATCCGAAACCAGGACGAAAAGTAGAGGTGCAAGGGAACAACCATGTCTAACTCAAATTTCTAGGAGGAATAAATCAGGTTATTCCATAATTATGGGGTTAGACTTGCGGTCAATGCATAGATATTTATATGTATGAATGCATGTAGGAATGTTGTATGCGCAATTGTAGCGGTAATAGACAATCCAAAACTTTAGAAGATTACAAATTTACTACCCATGCTTTGTACGTATATGGCTATGCGAAAGCATTCTCTTGGTATCCTCCATATCAAAATCTCTTCTATGCGTCAACATGAAAATGGAAGTGTTGGAAACAGGTTAAAAGTCATGGCAGTAAGTCCAACTTATTAAAATTTGTTGAGACTTGAGAATTCCTGGGATGTTGAAGCCTCTAATGAAAATGCCCATCTCCGCTTCTCCATCACTTCTCTATTTTCTTTTCTTGGGAGGTTTGGCAACATTGAAAGCTCACTATTTCTGGTATGTTCGCTCTATATGAGAGCAGATACTGTTTTCAAACTATAGCATCAGAGGAGATGAAGCTCTGACTATTAATTTTAGGTTGGTCCACGGTGTAGAAGCAGCAGATACTGGTGCGGAAGTGGCTCATGATCCTAATTCTGTTAGGACCAAAAGACATTATTGGTTCACAAACCTAAACATCGTAGGCAAATGCTTACGAAAGCATGTTAATTTCAAATGTAACATCCAATTCCTTCAACTGAGAAGCATGTGTCGTATCTTCTCGTTTTTTATTTCAATACTTCAAATATGCAATTAGGGCAGGAAGATGCAGCTACGTTATTGATGCAGCAAAAGCCATACAATTCACATGCCATGAGATGTGGCAGGTGTCCAGTCTGTTTACAGCATGGAACAACAATAGCCGGTTCCACTTGTTATCACTCGATTTCAATTAGTGAAAAAATATCTGTCCTAAACTTATTAAAGCAACGAAGATAATTCGGCCTGTTATTGTCATAAATCAATAGCTGATCAATGCATCCTCGGATTTAGATATTTATTAAAAATGTAAAATAGCACAGGTTATTAAGAGTAAAAGCACCTTACTTGCACCATTTCGCTTACAAAATTAAAACCTCCGGGACCTATGATTGATCCTGCAAGTAAATATCCAGTAATTACCTGTGACAGTAACCCACATGACTTGTAGACATTAGCATAGAGACTAAGTGAGAGAGAAATCACATAAGAATGGGTGAATGTATTAGCAATGAAGGTTATTAATAACAATTTGCATGTCAACAAAACAGGATTAAAAACGTAACTGGTTGTCCGGCACAGGCAAATGCAATACCACCACAAGTTGCAGAAACAATAACCACAACTAGGTCAGAGATCAGCCTGCCAAACAAGAAAGATATCATTTTTTCGGTATGTGAAGTCTCTGGGAAGTCGTGCAGAAAAAGTCAGGCAAACCTCAAGTCTAGCTGCAATACAGGGTACTTTGACTTGGGATTTGATATAATAAAAACATTATCCTGAAAGATGATTTTAAATGCAGTTAATATTGGGGGAATTATCGAGCATAGAACAGTCTGAAAGAACCAACGCATCCTAGTAAAACCAAATTCTAGAAGAAAAAAACGATATTACCACCATTAGGGAGTAGGGTTCATCCGATCACATAAACTAAAGCCTTTCTCAGGCCCTGTTACATCAGTCACCCCACACTGCCACCCAAGCACCCCAGAAACAAGAATAAAAAAACAACAAATTCTGCACATATGCACGGCCTACTGTAAAGCCTACATGTGCTTCTTGCAAGTTTTTAAGAAATGAAAACACGGTTGACATCATACCTTTCGGTCAATTAAAGTAGGGATGTCATCTGCACGATTCTCATTATCCAAATTGAAGACGTGATGAAGCTGAAAGGATCTAAAATAAAATCTACAACTCAGAATTTCCCATTACTAGAATAAAAAAGAAGAGGCCACTTGATAACTGCTATGTAAGAGACTTCAATCATAGCAACTATAAAAACCAACTCTATACTGCTACAAACAATCCACTAAGTATAAAAAATATACTTTTCCTCCTTGGTTTCATTCTTCTTCGGTTTAACTCGAGCTACTGTTTCCAAGACAGCCTGTGAAGAGAAAAATCAGGTCTCAATTAGTTCAATTTCTGAGAAATGCTTGCATATAAAATAGGTAAAAGGTTTGAGAACTGCTGCAATCTATTTACATTTGCACGCATCGTTAGTATCAAGAAAAATGAATTAAATGGTACAGGACCGAAGAATAAATGGTACAGGACCGAAGGTTTGCACGTCATTTCTGAACAGGTAGGCATTACAATAAACTACCAAAAATCCAATCAATCAAGCATACTATTCAGACCCATGCCAATCACCAGCATGAACACCAACAAATAAGCACATTAACTTTGGGAGAGCGTCCAACTAACTGGAATTAGTTGAAGATACCCAACTTTGTCTGATCACTTAATTTTATGTGGTTTGTTCAAATGCAAGAAAAAGGAATAAACTTTTTTATATGGAAAAGAGGGTGATCTCCCGAGGTGGGAGTCACCGCCAAATCTATTTCATCAAAAAAGTTTAGAGTACCTTACCGTGAGACCCAAATATGATAAAGTGCATTACAATGAGACACAACATTCTCCGAGCAAAACCTCGGCTTATTGAAGATCAAATCATTTTTCCCAACCCAGATGGTTCACAGAACAGCAAACAGCTTGGAACAGTCAACTGTAGAGTTGGTGTCCACTGCTCGAACTGACCTCCAGAATTCTGTTGCCCCTCCGATTGCCACCCAAGGAATCCCAACCTCCATACAGGCCTGCTCAGACGTCGAGCACTTGAAGAACAAATGATCCGAGTCCTCCACCAACCTGTCATACCTGTCGCACAGCGTGTCCGCTAAGCCTAACAACCTCCCCCTCCTGCTTTATCACACAAGCAGCCCCTTCTAAGACACCACAAGAATATCTTAACTCTGCACATGATCTTGATTCTTAGCTGCCCAAACCACCTTCATGTCCTGGCAAAGATCCAAATCATACTCCTCTGCCACTCTCCTTATTTCCTCGTAAGCTTTCTTCACAAAGAATCATGCGGCCTCCTACTCAAAATGATCGACGTCCTATGCAAAGTCCCCCGACGGTGGAATCTCCGCCTGCAAGCTGACATACTCCTCCAGGCGATGCTCTAAAAGGTATGACAAAAAGACCGGCGACCACATACCAGAATCCGCCACTCGCGAAAGAGGAATTCGATGTTGTCAATGCAAATAATCTCGGAAATCTTCCCTCAAGTACTCCCTCTCTCGTTCAGTCATCATGCCAGAATCTGAATAAGTGACTATCCCTCACCTTAAGGCAAAACCTCATGAATACCGACCCAGAGCAATGATTCAAACCGCACTCTTCCAGCCACCAGCCCACCCATGACACCATAGATTTTCCTCACAAGTCTGGTCGCCAGCAAGTCGGTGGACCCCATGCGAATCATCAACTTAGAGATAAGCGCCTTGTTCATGCACTCTACATCACGAACCCCTAGCCCTCTGTCGTTACGCCCCTTCATCACTTCTTCCCAGCACACCATATGCATCCCAGATCTCTATTGCTTTCTATCCGACCAAAAGAATCTCCTCATCAAAGTCCAAATCTTCCTTCTAACCCCCACCAACATCAGTCGAGTAGAATAGAAGAATATAGGATGGTCGAGAGCATAATGCTTCAAAAGAACCAACTTCTTCCCCTATACAGTGTGACCGCCTTCCACCCATCCAACCTCTGCTCCATTCTCTGCACAACAACGTCCCAATCTGACTTCTCTAGCTTCCCAACCATCTACGGCAGCCCCAAGAAGAAGACAAGAAGGTCACCTAGGGGGCACTAGGTTAACGCCGCTAACTCGGTCTGCTCTACATCATCCATCCCAAAAGTAATAACCATTGATTTGTGCATGTTGACCTCAAGTCCTGATTCCTGAAAGACTGCTAAAAATTTCGACCAGTCGAGCAGTATTGCCATTTTGGTCCCCTGAGCCTCCAAGAAATATGATAATATACCCGCATATTACAGCAGAGGAACGGAGATATCCTCCAGACAAAAGCCTCACACCACCCTGCCTCCATCGCACGCCTAAAAAGAACTGCCAGAGCACCCGTCACAAGTACAAAAAGCATAAGAGCCAATGGACATTCATGTCGGCCACCCTACTGGGACAGAAAGAAACCCCCCTTCGAGTTGTCATTCACTAGGATCGAGTAGGAGGATATAGTGACACACCTCCTCATCCATTTGACCCAAATATCGGGAAACCTTTCCTCCGTAGAGACGCCCACAAGAAATTCCAGTCAACACAGTCATAAGCTTTGGCGTAATATATCTTCTGCATAGCCCCCTTCTTCTTAGATCGCTTCCAATCAAGACAAATCTTCGAAGCCATCACCAAGCTGTCTGCCATCTGCCGCCCTGGAATGAACGCCGACTGACCCTAAAGCACCACCGAGTCCAGTAACATCTTAAGTCGGCTCGTCAGAATCGTAGCCACGATAAAATAGAGGGCATTGAAGAGCGCAATAGGCCTGAAGTCCTCTACCATCACCAGAGTCTCCTTCTTGGAAAGGAGGAACAGTAGAGCCTGGTTGACCTTCTCAAAGTCGTTATTCCCTTCTCTGAACTCATTAAGCACCTCCAAGACTTCCTCCAACAACTCCAAGAATTTGTGGTAGAGCAGCACTGGGAAACCATCAAAGCCAGGAGCACCATCCGCATTCAATCCCTAGACAACTCTCTTTACCTCCTCCTCAGAAAAAGGGACCACTAACCTCTCTCCTTGCTCGCCAGACAAAGCCTCCACCCCTCTCCCCAGCCACCCCCAACCATCCCCTCTTTTCCTTCATATCGCCTCAACAAAGTGGCCCCGCAACGCACTACCAATTCGCACCTCCCCCGACCTCAATCTCGTGCAAATAGTTTCTTCTCCACTTCCCAGAAGCCATAGTGTGGAAAAATCTCGTATTGGCATCCCCTTCTTTCAACCACCTTTGCCTAGATCTTTGCATCCACTCACCTCTTTTTTTGTCTTCCAACAGTAACTCTTCAAGCAAGCCCAGCCTCTCTGTCAACTCTTCCTGGTCCAGACCTCTCTCATCATCTAACCCGTCCAACCGAGCAACACCATCACGAGCCTCCCCCCTCCTAGCCCTATGCCTTGCCTTCACCTCTCTCCAAAATTGGTAAAGAACGACCTCAACAACAGCAACTTCGCCGTCAATCGCGAGACGGCCGAGCCCTCAAGAGACCAGCCTCTCCATCGCTCAGCAACCACCCCCCTAAACCTCTCCTCTAAGAGCCAGCTCCGCTCAAAGCGAAAAAAGAACTTGCTCCTCTCCTCCATGGATGACCAAAGAATCTACGTATGGTCCGAACGAACCCGCAGCAATGCCCAGGCACGCGAAAGGGGGAACACCTCTTCTCCTTCAGGCGATAGAAAAAAATATGTCCAACCTAGGCCGCAATCTCACATTGCGCCAAGTAAACGCACAGCCAGCCGCATCAATAATCAATAGACCCAAACTGCGGGCCACTCATCGGAACTCCTCCGAGCAAGGGTCCTCGCCACCACTCCACTGCAGACAATCATCAGGAGAAGCATAACATTCAGGTCGCCCCCAAGGATCCAGATCTCGACCGCACTCGCTACTCCGAATTGCTCCAACTCCGCCGCCAAAGAATCCCTCTCACTTCCCAACGAATCATAAACGTTTGTGACAAGGATGCAAAAATCATATGCTCGCCTTCCCAACCTCACGAACAAACAGAACAGGGCCTTCGACTCCGCAAAAAGCTCGAACTCATCTTTCTTCCAACCTGTCAGTAACCCACCCGATGCGCCATGGGCTTTCAACTCAGCAAGGTCAAACCGGCATCCTCCATCCAGCCCCCACCTGAAAGTGTCCGCGCCCCTTGACAACTTCGTCTCCTGAAGAAGAAATACATCTGCATTAGCCTCCATTATCAGGTTTCTGACTCCCAACCGCTTTTCGGGGCGGTTCAGCCTCCTGACATTCCAAGAAAGCAACTTCATTAAGGAACAACTTGGGTCAACTTCTTAGGCGAGACCATACCCAACCGCTCAATCACACTCCTGTCCAAAATGCATAAGCGGTTCTGATGAACCGGCAAGGAGACGTAGCCAGATGACAATAGCTGCAGGGACTCCTCGTGATCCACTGAAGCAAGCAAAGCCGCTCTCCTCCTTTTCATCTCCGACCTGAGGATATCCTTCCTCGCATAACAATTTCCAAATCTATCCCCCACCCTTTCCCCGGACCAGGAAGGCACGACTCCCTCCCAGCACCTTCCCCCAACTAGCTATAGGAAGCAGCCCTTCTAGCCTCTACCACCCGACGACCCTCCTCTCTGACCTCCTCCTGCTGCGAGGAACCACAGCCGCTGCCTCCCAACAAGAAGCCTCCGTAGAAGTCCCCACAAGCACCTTTGCGCCCACAGCAACCTCCACCTTGGGAGGAGCCCCCCAACCGAGGCCCTAGGCTTCGCACAGCCTCCGACCCCCTCCCCTCCCGACCCCCTCCCCTCCGACAGGCAATGAAGCCTCACAAACCATCGTAGTGTTGCCACGCCCAAGAGCCCCGCTTGGAGACTCCCTATACCAGCTCGAACAAACAACACATTCGGGTCCATGAGTTGCAGGCTCGCAGTTCAGGTCTTCAGGCTGGGACTTCTCAGATCCGGAAGCTGTAGGTTCTCTGAACAGGTCCTCAAGATGAAATCAGAACTTCTCGGGAAGCAGGAACACTCCGGGTTCGAGTTCCAAACCCCAATCTAACCCCCAAATCGAAATGGTTTCTCGGATCGGGCATCCAAAGCGGTCGAGGATCCGGACGATCACTCAAAAGAATGGACCAACAATGCCCATTCACACCATGTGACACTTCAGCGAAAGCAATCCCCCTCCCTGTCGTTCTCGAAGAAAAAGCTGGGAAATCGAACCACCGCCGCATTTGGGGAACTAGGAAAACACATCGCAGTAAAAGCACTGAATTGGATCCGCAACGGAAGACGAGGAGCCTTCCACAATGATTGCGTTGCTCCGTCGTTCGATCGTTGCGCCGCCTGGCCAGGAGCACCACCGGCCTCTACCGTTGACACCTTCATCGCTCGGATGTCAAGACAACGCTCGTGACCACGACCCTGAGGTGTCTGCTCCACCATCGCAAGCTCCAGGTGCACGGTCCTCCCCTCCAAACCGACCCTCCACCAGCCCAACTGCTCGAGGCTTTGGCTCCCTCGGAGTACATGATCTAAAGGCTCCCTCGGGCGGCAACCAAAACTTTCAACGCCGACTATCTCAGTTATACCGCCCAGCAACTCCCGGAACTTCGACAAGCCCCACGCGACGAGCGGGATCCCCCTCACACGAACTCAGTCCAAAGGCTTTGGCTCCAACAAACTATCGCTAGCACGCATCCTACGCCATCACAGAAGCGTCCAACCCTCCATCGACCATCGCAGCAACTCGCTAGCCTCAACCTCGATAAGCCCCCTCACCACCACCCACCAGGGGCTCACCTGAGCAACACCCCACGGCACCGTGTTGCCGAGACCGCACCCACATCCGACAAGCCCAGGAACAAAGCCTCCGAGCCGCCTCCCTCTCCAACCAGCATCCCCAAGCCATGGTTATTCCTCTGCAGTGATGGGAACGATATGCTCTTATGCAAAAAGCGGAGACAATGGAAGCACCTGACAGGCTCTCGACAATGCCAGGCACAGTGCCCCATGAAGCCACAACGGTAGCAGTCCCTCCTAAACGGATTCGTGAAAGGCTGATGACGACTAACTCGCAACTCCGGCTTGCGATTACTGCCCCTCTTAGCACAAACCTCCACCCGCCCCTCATCGGCAGAGCCTTCACTGACCCCCCCCCCCCACCCCTCATCCTAACCTCATCTAGTTCATCTTATGCTAGTCTCCAAAAAAGGAATAAACTTAGATTAATGAACCCTCTTTTGTGATCCCATAGTCCAATATTTAGAAAACACTAAGATGGTCATTGTACCATCGTGTTTAATCCTACATAAATTAGAGTTACATCACAGTCTAGTTACCATAGTAGCAGAGTTAAATTACATGTCAAATTGCCAAGTTATATTGAGTTAAATTACATGTCAAATTTGTGAGTTATATAATGGAGTTATCAAGGAGGACGATCAAAAGGAGATCAAGACAAGTTTCAACAATTTTGCAGAACTAACTGCTTTCATGCATGGTAGGAATGACAAATGAGGCCACACACCTTTTTCAGACGTTTGATGGTCATACTAACAGCTCACAATAAAACTTTACAAAAACCAGGTCTCAAGAAGAGATCTGGTCAAGGAGATTACATTTTCCACATAATATCACTCATTCCTAAACATGACTCCATTGCATGATAGCAAAATGGCTCAAAGCACCGCAATCAACCTCCAAACCTCCACAGAGGATCTAAAGAGAAGACTGCTCCAAAAAGACAAGTGAGAAGAAGGGTGTAACCAAGCAATACTTGCCCCATCCCATACATGTTGCACGCTTGCATATCCCCCCTCCAACCTATATATTGCTTCAGAAGGTTGGAGGCTCCGCCTCTAGCAGCTTCAACTCTCCAATACTCTCATTCGATTACATACCTTCGTAGCTTCGCCTCTTCCTCCATTCAATTTTAAGAACATGCAATGCTTTTGTATACAATTGCAATGAACTATGCCATTATGTATATGCAATATTTTTTCTCAAGAAAAATGTATATCAATATTTTATGGCTTGCTCATGTCTTGTTTTCATGAGCATGTGCAATGTATCGTCTACTATTTTAATATATGTCGATTGAGGTTTTGATCAAGTATTGCAAATCTCCATATATGTGTATTGAAGTTTTGTTATTATGAATCATCTAATATGTAAAGTTTTTATTGTTAAATATTTTTATGATTAAATGTTGGGTAATTAACGGTGGAAGGAATTCCTATGATCAATGGTGGCTATAAGCATTTGAATAGGTTTTTGTTGTTTCTTCTTCTTAAGAAGGATGTGATGAGGCAGGTGGAGGACTTACGGCCAATTGCTCTATTAAGCACTATCTATCTTATTATGGCAAAGGTTTCTGCCAAGAAGTTGCAGATGGTTCTTGGCACTGTTATAGACACGAAGCATATGGCTTTCATCCATGGTCATCGCATGATGGATGGTGTTGTCTTGAGATTGTGGCAGAATGTCATACAAAGATGAACGAAGGGTTTCATGTGGAAGGTGGATTCATCAAAGGCCTATAATTGTGTAGATTGGAGGTTCATTTGGGCAACCCTTCATCATATGGGCTTCCCAAGTGAATAAATTGCATGGATAAAGAGATGCATGACTACGTCTTCTCAAGCGATCTAACTAAATGGGAAGCAGGAGGATGTTTCTTCCAGCCGTAGTGCAGAGTGAGGCAAGGCTCCCCACTAGCTCCCTTGCTTTTGTCGTAGTTGTGGATGCTCTGGTAAGGATGGTGTTGAATGCAAGAGAGGTGGGCTTTTTGGCGAGCTTCAATTCAGGGGAAGATCACCATCCATGTGCTCCAGTATGTCGATGATACCATTTTTTATGGAAGGACAGGCAACATCTGTCGAGGGGATCGGCATTGTTCTTGAGTATTTTGGGTTGGTCTACGACCCAAAAAGTAAATCATGTGAAGTCTTCTTTTGTTCCTTTAGGAATAGATGAGGAGGAGGAGGTAGCTTTTTGTGAGGTGGTCTTGCAGACTCCAAGGGGGGCCTTGCTCATCCAATACCCTGGTTTGTCGTTAATGGGTGGTATACTGCAACAGGTAGACTGCTGAGAGGATGGAAAAGAAGCTGGCAAGCTAGCGTGTGGCTTGCTTGTCTAAAGGTGGACGTCTGGTCCTATGAAGGCAGTCCTCTCATCTATCCTTGTGTTTTTATTGTCTATGTGCTCTTACTTGTTGGGGTGAAGTAGAAGTTGGAGGCGCAATGCGGCAATTTTTTGGGTCCACCTCTCGGGATTTTTACAATGGTTGTCATTAGTGGGTTGAAAGACTCAAGTGCTTAGGGAGGAGGATGGTGAGCTAGGGATCCAAGCTTGGAAGTGATGAACAATGCTCTTTTAACGAAGTGGGTGACTAGAGTTTGGGGAGGAGGCTCTGATCTACTTTCTAGGACATTGCGTCCAAATTACGATGTCCCTTGGGACCCCGCTTCACAGGTGCCTCTAATCATGGGCCTTCCAACTTTTGGAAGGCAATTTGTGTAGTGCTTCCATGGATGATCCCGCTCTTCCGAACAGCTCTTTGTGATGGTCGTGGTTTTCATTTTTAGATAGATGATTAAACTAGTCAGGGGTTGTTACGCACTCGTTTGCTTAGTATGGCAACTTCTGCGGGGGAATTTATGAGGAATTGTTGGGAGGCCAGGAGCTGGTTCCCTCTATTTCGCTCTGAGTTTTCTGATTAGTGATTTGCAAAGCTTTTACGACTTCTGAAGGTGCTACCAATGTGCGAGGATTTCATGATGTTATGGACCATTGGTCTTGGGCTGATGGACATTCTATTGTTCGAAAGGGCCTATACGACCTATCGGGCGATGGTCTTTGATCTGGCGAGTGCTTCGGACAAGTTCACGAACATTTAAAGATGGAATGTCCCTCTAAGGGTGAGGATTATGTTTGGTTGCTACGGAGGAATCAGTTGTTGATAGCTGACAGAGAGCTAGGTTTTTCCCTAGAACTGGCAATGTGTGCCAATGATGTCTTACAGCAAATGAGTATGTTGAGCACCCCTTCTTTCTTTGTATGGTTGCTAAGGAAGTATGGGCGGCGGCATAGGTTGAGTTGGAGTTAACTGCTAAGTGGATTAGTCTTGAGACTCGATGGATAAAGTAGGAAATTCAAGCGATCATACCAAGGTTTGGGTGACGGCTATTTTTGGGAATATCTTCCATGAAGAGAGAATGTATATGGAAAAAGTTTTAGAGCATACAAACAATTCAAAGACTGTTTGGTCTTTTTTCCTCACAAAATTAACAATATCAAAAGGGCTTCAATTGTCCACAAGTAAGAGAGCATGCTAGATCCTATTGGTTTTTTCTTGGCATTCTCCGACAATGAGATATAGGACTTTTGGGCGATAAAGTCATGACGGCAGTCAAGGAGTTCTTAGAGGGGAATTAACTCCTTCAATAGGTCCTTATTCCTAAGCCTACGAAAGACTATAAACAGAGTTAGAGACTCGTTTTCAATTATGCAACACAATATACCCTTGGTTGGAAAGATTTTAGCGAAAAGATATAAAGCGATCTCACAAGGTGTCATGTATCCTTCTCAATCGACCTTTATCAACGGTAGATCAATGTTGGATAAATTTATGGTTGTTTGTGACACACTAGGAGATGAACATTGCTCGAGATTTCATGCTAATAGTTTGCTTTGCAAAGGCATATGATACTCAATAGTGCCTTTCTTTGGTGTTTTTTGCAGTTAGCACAAGGCGAGTTTGGCAGACCATTTAATCCCATGTAGCATAAACTTCAATTCACTACTATATAATTCTCTAACTTGTACATGGCAGCACCTCTCAACAAGGTCACTTGTTGTCTTGGGGTGTACAATTTTGATACTCCCTTTATTATGTTTCTTCTCATTCCAAATGATGCTTCTCGCATGCCCACTTATAGAGATTCGCAATATACAAATGCAATTGTCTTCTTCACAAATGAGGTTAGCTCTAAAGCAATCAAATTGCTAAGCTCGTGAATGTCTTGAGTGAGGTCTTGGGTCTAATTCCCAGCCACCATCACGATAACAATAACAAGCCTTCTCCCACTTAAGTAGGGTCAGCTACATGGATTCTTGTCCAACCACCACCACTTATACAATTTCATTTCACTTGCACTTAATGAATTGGAAGTGTAAGCTTCTATCTATCTATTATGAAGATTTAGATGTGAAACATTGCAAGGATTTATTGGACATTTTGTTGAAAATCCTACTATTGCACTACATGATTCGTCTTTGTTTGGAACGGTCAAAAGAGTAGACTGAGTAGTTAAATGGGCATTGGTAAGCAGGAGAATAGAAAAAATGCAAAATATTTGTCGTCGAGGCTCCCTTTAAAAGAAGCCCATTCGATATTGTTATAGCCAGATTACCTTCCAGATTTTTTATGTCTATTTCTTGTTGCTGCCAAAGACAACTAAACTGTTGGCCACTCTCAGAATGAAATTTATACGGCACAACCTCATGCATGATTAGTTGGGGCATCATCTTAGTTGGTCCGTGGTCGAGATGACCTTTGAAGTAAGGTGACGGGTGGAAAAAGGATTAGGAGTTCATGACATGATAATGATGAATACTGCTTTATTATTAAAGTTACTTGTGAGGTTGATGGGCAAATGAGATGATCTTTTTGAAGGGTTCTCTTTGATTGATAAAGTAGAGATTAAAGTGGTTGGATGACTACACCTCTAAATGAAGCCATTTGTAATCGAGTGTGATGTTAGGAATCCCTTCTATAAAGAGTCCTCTCATTCAAAGGCATGTAACAAATGCCTAGCGATGGCTAATAGAGAGTGGTACCCATTCAAATCATTAAATAACTCCAAAAATCAGTGACTGCGACACAAAGCACCATATAGTACTTACACAGACAAAAACAAAAGAACACAAGTCAACCCCCAAGAATAGACCGCAACACCCAAGAGACATGCACATTGTTTTTGTGATAAGGTCTAGCATGGTAGCACCTCTGAAAATGGTGTCATTGCAATTCATCTCGACTTGCCTAGAAGACCATGACTAACCTCTGCCTCTCCTTACGAAGTTGTTTCTCACCCTTACATTTGGCTTACAAGGTCCTCAAAGAACTAACACAGGGTTTCTTCTAACTAAAAGGGGAATTAGTCATTCTACACTAATGAATCATGTCAGACGATCATTTTTATAGATAAGCATTCATTATGTTGATTAAAGTCAGGAGACCATTCATTAGAGTATTTTTTTTACGGTTCTCGTAGCAAAATGGCAAAGAGTAGCATTCATGAAGTACGACCTAGTTTGGGTACCAATAGGATATTTCTGTCCTTGGACTATGAAATTACGAATACAACCTTGCTGACTAATTTGTCCTAGTCATTACATCTGAGGTCTGAATATCTTCTTTTTTTCCAAAAGACAAAGGATGACTACTTGAGGAGGTTGCTAATAGTCCAAAAATATTAATTATCTCTAATTAAAATGATATATCAGGCTACAAAGTGTCAAGGAATCCCATGTGTGTCACATGCAATACAAAGCATGTAATGGTTGTATAATGCAATTATATTCAAGGGTTGTCATAGATAATTAGTAGATAATGTATGGTGGAAATCTCTTATTTATAGATGCTAGATCTACATAATGTTGGGACTTTTGACTTTTTTTATTTTGTGATCATTTACTTTTTCTTAATAAATTACGGATGATGGCCGTTGTCAAATGATCATCATTCTAATTTCCTATTTTTCAAAAAAAAAAAGCACTCTTCTTTCATATAGAAGACTAAATTCCACGTGAGAAACATATTGTTCAACAGAGCACCGGCCAAAATCTCCAAGCCGTGCGCCTAGAAACCTATCTGACCCAAAGTAGTAAAGAAAGCTTTCCTCTTTTCATAGTAATGTGAGTATCGGGTCTTGCAGCTCCTGCTTCTGTAAGACTAACATGTTCAATCACATCAATAATTTCAAATCATAAATTCCACTAAAAATCACAAATCATAACGAGATGATTGATCCAGTGAACCAAGCAAATCTAAAGTGGCAAAGATTAAAACTAAAGTTCATAAGCTGGTTCATGGGATCTGATAAGAGGCAGTAACTACCTGTTGTTCACTGACACTGTTGTTAAAGCTCCCAGCAGCATCAGTTTCTGCAACACATAACACGTCAACCAGCAAAATCAGTCTCCACAACCCCTTTTCTTAATATTGTTGCGCAAAAAAAATACACATGGCAAAAAAGCACAAGCAACATTGCAAGTAATTTTCATATAAATGCCACCATCAAACAAAGACAGCGATAATTAACTCATTGCCCGCATTCCCCGTTCTAGCACCCCAACCACAACAACAAATAATGAACATTCCCAACTAAAGTCAATTACACAATAGTTGCATCAACTTCTTGGAAGTTGGACCCACTTAATGGTTTGACGGTACTGCAGTGTCCAAATCCTCGGCTAAAAAAACCAGAAAAAATTTCCGGAAGTCCGCACAAGATTGAATCTTTCCACGCATACCATAACAGCAAAACCAAATCCAAAAAGCAAGCTATTGATACCACCGATTTCCATCCCGTACTATAGCTTACCACAGCTTCCTCCCCAAAAACCCGGTGATTTTCAACAAAATGGATTCCATCCAGCAATTCCGACCTCAAACGGAGCTCTCCCCTTTCCAGATCCAAAGTTTCAAATACAGCACCTCAAAATCAGGTCCCACACCTGCCCATCCCAGCCCGATTCCCCAACCCCGCCCCTCCCGCATGTCGACAGACACATACAGCCACCGACAATTAGCGACCCTCAGATCTACGAACCTCCGGCGTTCTGCTCGCTCTCGGGGAACTCCTTCTCCAGCGCACGATCGATCATGTCGGCGAAGCTCCCCTCCTTCTGTGGGTCCCCTCCTCCCGACGCCGCCACTGCAGTGTCGTTCCCGGGAAGCTGCACCTCCTCCAACACGTCCTCCGCAAGGCACGCCGCGATCGCCGCCCAGGCTAGCGCCGCAATTAGGGCACGGCGAATGAAGGTCCTTCCCATTACGAGTGAGAATGTGAGAGAGAGGAGAAGGAGGGTTTATATAGGACACCGGAGAGGGGTAGAACGGTGAGCTGAGGTGGGAGCAAAGCTGAGCGGGGAAGTTTCCATGCCCGGGTGGGTTGCGAGCACCGCCCGTTGAGAGAGATCGTAATGAGGAGGGCGGTTTCGGGAAACTGCGGGGTGCCACGTAGGAGGTCCGGAGTGGAGCGGAGGCTCTTGATGGTGATGGGAGTTGGAGATGATCAAGGTCGGATGGATAATTAAAGTGGCGGATTAATGGGCACTTCGCTAATTAATATGCGGACTTTGATGCTTTGGACAGATTTCGAACAAAAAAGTGGAATTTATACATAGGTTTGATCTACTTGCGTCCGTACAGTAATGGATGATATGAGACAGGAGAAATTATTAGAAGATTTAAGTAGTGCGCTACAAGTTTCATTGTGGCATTCAAAACAATCATGATGAACAAATTTGAAAGAATACAAGCATTTCTAGAGATAGCATGTGAAGATAATGGATTTTTTTACACACTTTAATGAATTGTAGTCATAGATTTTCGTGTTACTTGGAGGACTCACAATCCACACTACAGTGCGTTAAGGTAGAAGATTCTGAGTCTTTGGTTGATCGAATATTCGTATCGTATGGTGGTGTCCCTCGTTGATACAATTGATTGTTGATTAGTGACGACTATTCATTGTATTTTGTCATTCCCCTCTAATGGTGTGGATTTAAACCTAATTTGACCCATTGTTGGTTATTTGAATGTTCGCACATGTAAAAAATCAATCGATCGCCAAGCATTAAATGGTAGCTCCACCTTTCAATTCCATTTTTTTATATCCTTAGGTAAGTTGGCAGTACTCTTGAGCTTGGCTTGTGCTCGATTATTTGGATGGTTGCACCTTTATATAGATGATCGTAGACTGGAACTTGCTTGCAGGTAGAGCGCTCGGCCCGAGCACACACATGCTTGCATACTTACTTACTCTGTATGATGTGTTTTATGTTTGTTTTTCATTCTTAGTGCTACATTACATTTAATAGTATACACTGTTAGCATTTTGTGCGCATGCTTATTATACTGTTTGGTTTGATGATGAGAAACTTTGTGAGTATGTCGCCCTGCAGATTTTATGCCATGTCGCTACGAGTATGAAGTAAAATTGATTGAATTTAATGAGAAATAAAGACAAAAGAGAAGTCATTCAGTTGTTGAAAGACTTGATCTAACAAAGTTAACTGCAAATCTAAAGAACAACAAAAAACTGTGGACACCTAAAAGAAGAATAAAAAGATTGTTGTTATTGTCTAACATTATCTTATTTCATGTTAAACGCACATGATCAATTAAACTTGTTAATCTGATTGATCGGTATATACTCTCTTATTTAAACACGGATCAATTATCCTATTTGTTATGATTAATCATCGTCCTTGTTATGTGATAACTGATTTTCTGAATATTTTAATAGGGGTATGTTGTAGCAATTGGTGAATCAATTGATCAAACAAAAGTTAAGGTTTTTATTGTTTTTTTGCTTAGTGGCTTTCGAGGGTTGCACTCGGTGAGAAAAGTTCAATGCTAGGATAAGCATACAAGTAGCAAACAAAGTACGTGATTTATTTTATTTAAAAAAATAAAAGCGTATTTTAAAACTTGGATCTACATATATAAGACACAATAAAGGCTAAATCAAGTGTCAAAACACAATATAAAAATAGGATAAAATATTTTTGCCTTTTTAATTATGAAAAGTACTATAAGTAATCTTTGAAAAAAGTTCAACTCATAAAAAATAATAGAAAGCAGTTTATAGAAAAAAAATTACATAAATTAGGTTCTAAGGTATCTATAAACATGTCAAATGACGTTAGAGTACATAACAAGTAACAAAAAATATATTTTTCAGAGTTATGATTTTTATAGCAATCAGTTGGTTTTTTTGTTTTAAGATTCAAGATGCGTCAACTTGCAAATCTGTTGCAAAGACAACAAGATAATGTAATGCATAAACCATAGCACAAACTAGCCAAGTTTCGAATTTAAATTCAGTGAGACATTTTTTTAATGTATTTAATACAATTTTCCTTTCATTCAACTTTAATAGTTACTAAAAATCATAAATTCATTGGAAAATCAATAAATGTTCCAGTGGAGGAAAATACATATGGCTTATAGAAAAAAGAAATTGTCTTAAAATGAAGGTTAAAAGAAAAAATCAAATAAATATTTTTTTTCTGAATAACTTATATTATTATATTTTTATAATAAAATATATTATTTGCAAATTAATATGACCTTTTAGATTTTTTATAATTAATAAATAGTAAAAATAGAGTATGAGAAGTTTCTATATACATGTGATTAGTATTTTATATACATTGTCCTTTTTATTTCTTTTCAAGGCCTTTCTAAATTTCCAATTTTATTTTTTTAACTAGTTGAAACACAAAATAAAGAATTTAAAAGGATACAGGAAAAAAAATAAGCATTTGTACATAAAATAATAAGATAAAGTCTTTATAATTGTACAATATACAATATGGTCTCATTGCCAAGTTTCACATATAACCCCGAGTTTATTTGAGTTTGATCTTATTTTGTAGATTCAATGCACATTAATTCAAATGTGAGTAGAGTTTCATGGGAGATTGTATGAGGTAGAAAATTGACATTAGTTCTTAGTCTTTGCATGCTAAAGTTTGGTTTTTTACAGTATATACAAGTTAATATTTTGTATTGTTTTTTATTGAATTAAGTTATTTATATGTACACAATAGATCATGTCGATTGAATTTAATTTATCAACACGCATTAAAGATTATACAATATATATAAGTGAATGTGTACAAGAATTAAATCCTTATTTGTTATATTTTTATTTTATTTATTTCATGATCTCATTATTAAGTTAATAATTTACAGTTATCACGTTCTTACTATCAAGGTTATTTTTTTATTCTTTAATTTCATGTGATTTTATTATGTTCTTGCTCGGGAATTAATTCCAAGATTTTAGTGTAATATAAATAAATCATAAGATCATCATAAAAAATTGTATGTAATTTACAGTAGCATATTAATGGGGGTCTCGCTGTAGATAATGGGGGACTATAATGTCGTAAGTTCCAGGCTGCATTTGTACTACTCTAGGTCGCTCCAAAGTTGAGAGAAAGAGGTCGACCATGATAAAGAGAGGACTCTTAGTGTATTTACGTATAATATTACAAAAATGGTATGCTGATAAATGAGGTAAAGTGCACCATGTTTCTTGTATAATATCAGGAACGCAAAGGTATGCAGTGCCAAATTACCAATTAGGTCCAAAATCTCATTCTACATAAATGAACACTAGCGACCTAAGAAGTAATTGTGTAGAATAGTGTATTTTAAATTTTCTACTTTAAAGGTGAGTAGAGTTTGATTGGACTCCATATGCTCAAGATATGACTTTTGAAGTTTCAATTTTTTTGTAATTAAGGTTTATTTTTTTCTTAATATATATGCACCTCATGATTTTTGATTTTTTTTAATTGAATCACTTTTATGAGTTTTATTTATATGTTATTTATATATAATATATATATTTTTATAAGAAATGTTCTGTGTATAAGACTATCGTTATATCGGAATCATTCATGTAATTACTGAAGAATTTGGATTAAAATTTAAGTACAAAGAAGATAAATCATAAATTTCTCATTATGATCTGTCATTTATAGTCATTGTTTATGTATTATTCAATAGCATCCTCGATTGAGAGAGAAAAATAATCGGTGGTGATTCGGTGAAGTGGGAAGTGAGGGAGATTGAAAGAGAGTGACGATGAAGTGAATGGGTCTAAGAGGTGATCTTAGTCATCATGGGAAGTTGGGCTAATGAAATGGGTTCATGGCTACAACAGAGATCTAATTAGGAAGGATCATGGGTGGGACTGACCCCAAAATGCAAGGGGTTAAAACTAATACAATAAAAGATAACTAAATTTTGAAAAAAAAATATCTAAAAATGTTGAACATATAAAATTCAACATTTCCTGTTTACGTTCAAAGTCCAATTCAACCCATGGTGGATGATTGGGATTTTTTTGTCGTGATGCATGTGTAAAAAAAGTTGTGTATTACAGGTTTTCAATTTTTATCTGTATTCTATGTATTTTTATATCTTATTAATAATATGCAATTAAGGTACTTATTAACATTTGATTTTATTTTATTAGTTTGGTTTCTATCCTCTAAAAAATATGAAATAACATTTTATATGTATAACATTACTATAAATTGATGTTCTTGAATTTATTCTTTTGTATTTAAAAGATTTCATGATTTTCATATTTATGCAATAGGAATTAAAAATAAATCATGAATTCAATATTTACATTTTATCCTCCTTATTCATATTCTCAATTAAGAGATACATTCATAGAGGGACGATCCCGCAGATTAAGGATTTTATGAAATCAGAAACTCCTTTTCAAATGGACTCTTCTTCATTGGTCATCATTTGATTTAATATTTATGCATAGTTATAGGCAATTTCTCAACTCAATACAATTTAAAATTACTATTTCAGACCTTAACTAGGACCTCCAACAATGAGAAGGCATCTTCATGAGAAGGAGATGAATTACTATCTTCACGGTAACAAAGCATATGAACGAGCATATTTGACAATTTCTACTTGAATATAATAGTAGGTACTATAAGATCGTCATTAAAAGGAATACTAAAAGAATGAACTAGTTCGATTTGAGAAGCTTCATATAGTCAAGATTTGACATTATATAGTTTAATAGCAACAAAAAACCATTAGATTATGAAAAGCCCAATTTTGAAACGTCACTATATGGCAACAATATCTCATAAGCCTATTCTCATGTGATAAGAGTTGAGTTCAGGAATGGTGATAATGTGGGAAAAATGAGGAGAGGAGGCAACATGGCTCATTGAGTGCTAGGTTATCCGAGTTTATTACATGAGAACTACCCATTTGCTAGCATCAATATCAGAGATGAATCGGAAAAAAAATTATTGGTTCTCCCCATTTTTAAATGAAGAGAATAAATCCTTTTACCGAAGGATCTAACAAACGTTGGCCCTGATCCACTGTGGGAATGTAATGTCTCAGGCTTTGGTCCCCGGTCCATTATCAAGGAAAATTAACCCTGACAATTTGTTGGGTTCATGCCCAAATGGATTCGTTAACAACCACCCAAAATGCTTAAATCTAAGTTATCAAGTAGTAATCCTCACCGCTTATAACTCATCCTCGTTGCGACGTGACTCATCACTTATTCTCAATTGCAGTGGTGGCTGCATGCTCCGAGTAGCCATTTCCTCCTATCTCTTTGTATGTGTGGCTCCACCTCTCGAGTAGTCCTTTCCACTAGCATGAGACAATTGGCTCTGATACCATTTACAACGTCTTGGGCTTAGGTCCCCCATCCGTTATAGAGGAAAACTGATCCTGACAACTTGTTGGGTTCAGGCACAAATGGATCCGTTGACAACCACCCAAAAATGCTTAAGCCCAAGTTGTTTAGTAGTAATACCCACCACTTATAATCCACTCTCACACTTTTATGAGATTTAGATGTGGTACTATTTTTGGGGATATGGATGTTACAACCTCTCCTATTTATATTCGCAACGTCCTCGTTGCGACATGACCCATCGCTTATTCCCAGTGACAGTGATGGTTGCACGCTCCGAGTAGTCATTTTCTCTTATCTCTTTGTAGGGTGGTTCCACCTCTCAGGTAGTCTTTTCTACTATCAGAGGGAAAGGGCTCTGATATCATTTGTAACGTTCCAGGCTTAGGTCCCCAGTCCCTTGTCGAGGAAAACCAGTCATGACAACTTGTTGGGTTCATGCCCAAATGTATCTCTTAACAACCACCAAAAATGTTTAAGACCAAGTTATCAAGTGGTAATCCCCACCACTTATAACCCGTCCTCGTTGCGACATGGCTCATCACTTATTCCCAGTGATAGTGGCGGTTGCACGCTCCGGATAGCCATTTCCTCCTATCTCTTTGTAAGGGTGGCTCCACCTCTCGGGTAGCCCTTTCCACTATCAGAGTTAGATTGAATTTTATTCGTCTTTCGTCTAACTTTGTTTCACAATCAAAATCGTGAAATATTTGAATATTTTAAAGGTTTCTAAAGTGTATGGTTGAAAAAACCCTTACCATGAATGCTCATCAATGGATATTACATATTAACAGTTTGGAGAGTCCACATACATCAATATGCACGAGATTTTCAATACCTCTACATCTTACACCATTCTTAAATAAGGGTGCATTGGACATTCTACCTTGAATACAAGTATGTAAACTTTGAAATTTTAGACAATCTAAAGTTCTATCTCTTATAGTCTATTGATCTTATTAACAGATTTATGTCCAAGTATTGATGACATATTAATGTATAATGATCTTCATCCTCCTTTTGATCTTTTAAGGTTTATTTTTCAGTATTAGAAATGTCAATGAACCATTCATTAGTATTCTAATTCTGTATATTCCTATGGATGTTAGATTATCATCTAAAATATACCATCATAACGCTTTTTAATAGGTCTATCTCAAATTTATGTCTATTTCAAACACGTTTAGAAATAAACAATAAATCTTTTCTAATATATAGGTCATAGAGACATTCTCTAGGACCGAGGGCTCTCCCACTAGAACAAATAGATTATCTATCCAATGGCAGTTGTTGCAACAATTGCATCAAATCCCATGTGGATGACTATGACCCTTAAGATCAAGTTTTTTAGTATTCTAGAACATGTGCAATCGATTTCAAGTGTTAGGAAAAGAAATAAATACAATTATTGAACTTTAATCTTATCTAGTAAGTAAATCGATGTACTATCTGAGTTCTCTAAGGTTTCTAGATAGTATGGATAGTCATACTTTTAGTCTATCAGCTTGTTGTAGTATTGGCATTAATCTAACTCTTTGAATGTCACATGTATGGAAGTCATAGAGGTAGAATCATTTCTTTGACTTTCTTTCTTCTTACATGAGTTCGACCCATGCTTCCACTACGCTTCCTATAACGTTAAACAATCGTTGCTTAAGATAAAGGGTATCTCTAATTGAGCATGTCCTCAAAGGACTTTAATGATATATTATTTCATCATTTACTTGCTTCATATCACTCATACAATCTAAATATTATAAAGCTTCATGAAGAATTTAAGTACGTATAATAGAATGATGACATTCATCATGTGCACATTCATCTCAACTCATAAAGACTTTGGTTCACACATGTATTTTAATCTTTTAAGTACATCATCTATTATATATACATCATTTTGTATACTGCAATAAACCATGTTCTTCATGATCAAATGTTGAGAGCGTATATGTTTGTCAAAATATCTCATTTGATTTGAAAAGGATCTTGACAATTACGATCATCATCGACACCTGAAGCACATTCAATGCGAGATCAGGTATTGTAGAGACATACAAACCCTAGACTGTTATCCTACTATCTATTTAATTGTCAATCCTCATTACCATAAGGAAATTTGCACATTGCAACCACATACAATGTGTCTAACTGCAAGCACTACATCTTATAGTAATGATACTGGTTATGATCGAGTATATATTTGAGTAAATTTAGTGAAGGTCATTTGAAACTAATGATAATTTGCATAGATATATTTACTTTAATTAAAGTTAATATTATTGTAAATCAAAGTTGTCTCGCTTTTTATTACCTTGAAAGATCATTCCCTTTTGAACTTTCAAAACATGAGGTATGCTAACTAAAGCACCTCAAGAAAGATCTGGGATCTCCCTTTCACCTTTTATCACACCCCGATAATGTGATAAAACATAATTTGAGTTAAGGAAGCGAGAACTCTTTCCACCTTTCAAGTCTAACTTCTATGTCCCAATTTAGTCTTTAACACCCGAACCCACCACTCCCTGAGGTGATGTTGACTCATTGTCCATTGAATCAATCGTCAACATGACTAGAACTTGCTACGTGCAATCCAATGTCATCTCAATCATATGGGAAACACGATTGAGGTCGCTACGCATACGGCCTATCTCCTTCGAGAAGTAGAGAGTTCGATCCATGTGCACTTGTACATTGGAGTTACGACTTCGCATAGGCATCTCCACTGTACAGTCCATGTTGACGGTATCCTCCGTCTTAACAGGAGATCATGGGTATCAACTTATGATCCTTAATATCTCATTCAAATTTTGATTGATAATTTGAATTACATTTTCATGATGAACCCTTCCAAGGGAAATTTAGTCTTATTAATAATAAAATGAGTATTTTAATTGGATTAAATTAATCATTCATATTAAATCAATTATTAATCTAATGCAACCAACAAACAATTCTTACTTGATATTACTATATAGTATACACCCTCACTTAGTACATTTTATTCCAATTTATTTGTTAAAGTATGCAGAGACTTCTCATGCTACCCCCTTCAAACGGATCCGTCCAGATCGTACATACTATGCTAATAGGAGCTTCGACAACCATGTGATGTAAGGTGACATAAGTAACCCATTAGCATATCCACTCATAGACACCATCACCAGTCAAATTTAGAACAACACAATCGATACAAATTGTATAAAGGGATTTTATCGATATTTTAGTTGTGTATGATACTATATATTAATCACTCAAAAATTTAGGAATTTTAAAATATTTTACTTTTCATAAATTTCTAGTCATATTAAGCAATCAAGTTATTTTGCATGAATATTGGTGAATTACAACTATTGTAATTTCCAATTTAGGGTTTGTCATGAAGCAATTATTTAATCAAGTTGTTGTTTATCAAGTATTTCTCTAAATGAATGGAGCAACATCTAAATAGGGTAAATTTATAATTTCCATGATTATTTTTTATGGTAAATACAATTAAAAATGTCATCAAGATGATCTAATCATCTTCCGACCCAATACCACTAAATATTGAATATCTAGGGCAATCGGACTCGGAATTACGTAAAATAAATTCGAGTGGTAATCTGGTTTTATTATTGATGTAGTTAATATTTTCTAAATTGTTTTATGATAGGGAACCATGAACTAACTTTGTTAAGTTAATGTTCCGAAATTCATGCAAGAACAATACACTGCGAGAACTGTTCGTATCCGAATCAATGCCCAATTGTTGCCAACTCTTAACACAACTTTTGAGGTCATGTCCAAACATTCTAAATATGACTTAGAGTTCATATCAGGGAAAAATAGTAGTCATATCATATATGCACAAAATAGATTGGAAATTGCACAAGCGTGGAAAAAATAATGTTCTCGCAATACGATATCCATAGCCTTATTTCCCAAAGATGCGGATCACATCCATGACCTTCGACCAAAGCTCTGATACCACTTGAAAGGAGATGATAGTGCCTCGTGCATCTCCGAAGCATAAGAGTCAGATCGTATCCGACAAAAAATTAGACTTGTCATACAAGTTGCAGTAGCTACGGAATTTTAAAAAAATGATGAAACCATATGGCATTGGAATTATTCTCATATTGTTTGATCATGATCTACCTATTGAAGTGTGATCACGATCTCAAATAATCTAAAAGAAGAGGCCTCGTGTCTCAAGCATGATCTGACAAGAGAGCACTCGTGGACGTGTGGATGAGACGCATGCTTCTCATAATCCAAAGCGATGATATGAGAAAAGAATCTCTTTATTTCGTCTCATAAAATCTGACACCTTCTTCAAGAGTATGAGGTTTCGAAGAAGATGAAGATCCACGAGCAATCAGTTTAGTAGCGCAACGACGATCACAATTGCCACAAATCCCATGTGGATGGCAATAAGGGTTGGAGAGGGTAGACGTGTGGTGAGAGAGAGAGAGAGTTGTTGCTTGCAATCATTGCATTCCTTAATTGATTAAAAAGATCTAAGGTCACCCTGTCTTTTATAGAATAATGGTAGAATTAATAAATCAACTACTAATTCCTTCTCTAAAATTTAATCTCGAAATAAATTTTTTTCTCATGAATAACGACAAAAGATCCTCCTTCCAAAAATACGGAAAGTAGATAGCATCCTTCCTCATTTGTGGTACATGCCCACCATGAGATAAGAGAGAGACTTTCTCTCTCTCTCTCTCCAACTTCCTTTAATGTAATCTTATTATATGAAATCTTTATTCATGAAATTATTCTATCAACAAATATCACTAAATAGTTTGCATATTACTTGTAAAAACTGAAAATAGACAATTGATATTTATAAATCATATCCATACATCCAATATTAAATGTAAATCATATTTACATTTAATTGCTCAATGTGAATCCACTTCTCATTAACATTTAAATTGTGGATTTTATTTATAATTAATTCTCTCTATGATATTATGGATCATATTCACAATATCAGTAATTATCGTGGATAGTATTATCTGCAATAATTTTATCTATGATAACTAAATCGAATTTAATTATCTAAGATGTATCTCGACATATGACTAAATAATGTGAATAATATTCACATTGCTTATGATAATTAAATCTAATTTAATTATCAATATTTATCTTTTTTTAATGCTTAGATATTGTATCTAATGAAACAATTCTTGAACTCTTTCAAAAATAGTGTGCCTTCTCCCTAGATACTTGGAGGTAAGGACAGGAGGACTGTATAAATCATATATGGTGGGCATGTACCATCCCAATATGTTTCATCATTCCATCAGAATGGAAGCGTCATGGTAGATAATCTTTTAAGATCACATTACCATCGAGTATTCCCAATACTCGTACATCTACATACTGAAAAACTATGATTAAACTTGAAGTTCTGATCCTATTTTGGAATGTCTCCTTCATGATTTTATTTGTAGGTTTTCCATTCGATCATTGGGAGTTGATATCGATCATATGCTTTCCAAAAGCATATATCATACATTCAAATCCCGTCTTGTTTCCGAAACAAGACGACCAATGTTGGAAGTTGATACATCTCAATATCTCGTGAGCGAGCTCATATCTTCCGGTTCAATAGTGAACATATATGATCCTTTTGAGAGATCGTAATACTCATATGCCCATGTATGCTCACCAGCTCGTCGGTGTATAGACCTTTATTAGGTTATCAACCTAATGGTCTACCTAATGTACATACTTAAATATATAGTAACACATATGTCTCTGGTCAGAGGATGCGTGCCTATGTCGTGATAGCATACGACATGGCTCTCAATTTCGCTAACTCTTGAACTCATATGACACCTCCAAATCTCTATTCCTCTGCAGAGGACCTGCATCAAGAGGTCGGTCGGATGTTGACCTTTGGAGCAAGGATTGCCATCTCCTTCTCAAGCTGGAGATCCCTTCTTGAAAATCACTTGATTGTGCGGTTTAGTCCTCAATCTAACTCTTTATATTATTCAACTTCACACCAACCTCTATGATCCAACCTTTGGATCAACAACTGCATAATATCAAGACGGCCATGGTGTATAATCCTAAGTGTATTAAGGGATATATTATGCAAATTAATTATTCTACATTTCAGATTAAGGAAGGATTTGCATAAACTTTTATCGCATAATGGCTCGTTGTGAGTCACTGTCTAACATAACGTCCCGAGCCATAGACCCGGTATGTTATGGAGGACTACTAACCCATGCAACTTGTGGGCTTAGGCTCAACTAGCGCTTGACCACAATCCAGGAGTAGCTTGCGCTACTTATAAGCTATTACCACATTTTATGATTACTATATGTGGTACTATGTTCGGGTGCTACAATCCCCCCCACTTATATTTGCTACATCCATGCACAATGGTCGATGGCCTACTCCAAGTAATAGTGGCAGTTTCACCTCTTGGGTAGCCCTTTCCTCCTAACTCTATGGTAGAGGTGGCTCCACTTGTTGGTTAGCCCTTTCCCACTATTAGAGAGAATATGCACCGATACCATCTGTAACGTTTCGGAACTTAGACTCAGCCCATTATCAGGGATAACTAGCTCGGACAACTAGTCGGGCTTGAGCCCAACTTGTGTCCTTGACCACAATTCAAAATTCTTAAACCCGTATTGTTTAGTAGTAGCCCCCACTACTTATAAGCTACTAAAACACATTGTGATTACTGGATATGGTACTATGTTTGGAGTGCTACAGAAAATCTCGTGCAATCTTATTTTCACTACATGACACCCTGCTTTGCACTACATGACACCCAGCTTAGAGTGTGAATACTAGCCTCCTTCCTTTGGGGATCCGACCAATTTTCATGGCACTCAAACCTTATTTGTAAAACTTGAGGCATCATCATTGGCGGGGACAATTGAGGACTGTGATCATGCCTCCATTATTATCCTACGTTGGATAGCCAACATGTTTGTATTTAGGGTGCTCAACATTTATGATCCCCCTTTGATTCTGACTCTGACCTCTCCTCTCCTCCCCCGCCGGTCCGCTTCACTTTGGTGGATCGAAGTCTTTGACGACATTCGGTAGTAAAATCTAGTGAAATAGGTGTACTACAAAAAAATGAAGTTCTTCTCTGAGTGGAGTTCAGGAGGGGGGTGGATGGAACATCTTCGTTTATTTTCCAGGGCTGACCATCCGATGTCTAACATGCCTCTTGTTTTGAAAAAGACCAGCTGCATGCAATAAACAATCAAATATCCGTTATTTATCGGAAAAAAGAATCGGAAGAAATCCACGCAAATGCAAATGAAGATTAGTTTAGGCTCTAATCCACTCGGCAGATGGGACGAGGCGAATATTTTTTAATATGCCAGTCAGATTTGATGCAGGTTTTAGGTTTTCTTTAATGCAGTGGGTACCATAGTGCAAAGTGCAAATCGAGTCAGATGGGAATGCGACAGGATATAGATGCACATGAGAAGCATGTCACATCAATACATCATCCGTGGTCTGGAACTCCCAAGCAAGCATCTCTGTCAAGTTTATATTTTTTTCAAATGCGCTTCCACGGGATAATTCTTTTTGCTCCAACCCTGGAATAACATGAACTTTTAAATTAAATGTTCTAGAAAGTTACCAGTACAAACAATCATGTATATCGTGAAATTTCAAATTAAATGCTGCAGAAAGATACCAGTACAAACAATCATGTATAGTGATTAACTGATGCTCGAGATGCCATTTCTAAGGTTGAATAATCTTCTTCTAAAAAACAGTAAGGAGATCTTGACTTGTCATACCGAAACAAAGAGGAAGATTTTGGGCATTGAAAAAGTCATCTGAAAGTTATTACACGCGAGGTAGGTTTTTTATTATACTTCTGAAAAAATAATAACCAGAAGGAAATCGGAATTCATAACCTACGTATAAGTTTCGGGGATGTAAATCGTGCATATAACAGCAGGAGTTTAGCTGAATCGAACATAAGCAAGCCAACATAGACTAGGTTCGTTATGTTTGATATACATCGATACTCGGGGTCGGTTCGATAAATCAAAATAGAAAATGTTTGATAACTGAATTGGGTTGAAATAACATCCTGTGAACAGTAGGAATGATAAATATTATGTGATGTGATGTCACATTGATTTATAATAGAATTCCAACTCATGAATGCAGAGAATGTAACATGGTAATCAAACGAGCCCATATTGTTCCGATCTAGTTCAACTCTACTCAAGTCACTAAGGTTAAATTCGATTCAGAACAAACATTCAGTAATTTTCATATTACTCTGATTTTTATTTTGATGATGGCTTCTATGCGAACGAACCTTCAATAATAATCTTACACAAAGTGTATTTAAATCTAGAAATTTTATATTTACTGAAAAATTAACATGTCATTTATATAAACGAATCTAACCTCGTGTTTGTAATATGTTTAATTATCGTTGAAATGAATTATTATAGTGAATTTTTAATGAACCAAATCTCCCTAAATAAAATGAACTTGAAATTTTTACAGTGATAAACATCTGGCATACAAAATTAGGCATACAAAATTATACGATTAGTTGTGTGTAGGGATGAACACAGTTGGATAAGGATACACATACATTTATAATCATATCATTATCCATTTTAAAACACGAACACAAATGCGGATACGAATATTCACGGATATGAAAAATGTATTACCATATCCTTAAAGACGAATACAAATGTAAAACAAATATGAATTGAATATGAATAATAATAGAAATATTTAATAGATTAACTAAAATATACTTGTTTAGAATGGTTTACATATAAAATAGATATAGCGGATATATTCATTATATAACAATTATATCAACAACATTGAATGCAGCCATAAATAAATGCATTACTATACGTATGTAGTAAAATAGATACACACAAACGAATACAAATGTTAACGATGTCAAAGTGACATCCTTATCCACATCCAATTTAAAACGAATATACAACTGCCAAAGAATATATAAAACGAATACGAGAGTGGATCGGATATATTCATATTCGTCTTCATCCCTAATTACGTGGACATGCATGCACGAACATGTTGTGTTTGTAAATCAGAAAATAGGAAGATTTGAGCTTAATTCACTGGTGATATAAATGAGTTCGTTTGATTTTCAAACACTGGACCAGGGGCTGTCAGTTCCATGCGTTTAAAGGTATTGAAGCAGCTGCAATTTATATAATAAAATTATCAGGTCCAATTAAGCATGTCCTGGGCATAGGTAATTCTGATACATTCATAAATAAGGTTCAATTAAATTAAAGATCACATCACGAGTTACAGCTAATGCGTAAAAGTCAGAGAGTATGATTCATGTTCTGCATGCCTTGCAAGTTGACTGGCTTTTCTGCCCGCTAATTTTAATATCGCCAATAATATCACCCGAGAAACAACTTGCCACATTAAAGCTATGATTTGGAAGATATTTGCGAATAAAAAACAAAAAAAAAGAGAAACGATTTTTAGTTCTCAGCAAGGTCCAAGAGAAGAAGGCTGAACAAAACACCTGTTCTTTTTTAGCAGGAAGCAGAAAAAGATGGTGAAGTGGATGAATCTGCTCAATGGACAGCCTGTATCAATGCCCACCAACCCCTACCTCCTACCCCTCTCAACACGTGTCTGTCCTTCCCTCGAACCGAACGTAACGAATTAACTTATGTTCCGATTCGATAAGAAAATTCAAAGATTTGAGTTCAGTTTGATATAAGCTCGACGGCATGAGTTCAAGTTCATTTTTTGAAAGCAACATCAGACTTCAGTTCGATAGTTGTTCATTAAAGATTTGGCTTAAAATCAAACTTGTAGAAATGAACAATTGCGAAATTACAATTCGATAACAAAGCTTGTTAGTTCGATAAGCATTTATAAAAAATACATTGTTTCATCTTTAGTTAGATTAAAGCTCCCTATTTATACCTTAATTTCATTACTCAAAACTTTTTGTGTGTACTACTTATATGCATACACACATGTACAGCTATGTATACATCAACAAAACTTTTTTCCACAATTTAACAGGGCCGGGTACGTACGTGGATTGTTGACATCCATTCAAATTCAAATCTATTTTGGATCATTTTGTAACTTAAATCCAAATAACTAAGATCCCTTTTGCAACCTCTTTTAAACTAACTTCTTTACTCGCATGCACCCATCATCTGATAACCTTGCAAATTTTGGACTGCATCCGAACGACGATGCAGCGAAACTAGATCATTTACTTGCATGAGTACCTCATGTGAGAACCTTTGCAAATGTCGAACTATATCCGAACAATAATAGCAACCATTGTCAATTTCTCATTGTCTTTGGACAATGCAACACGTCGCTAGCAAGGAACGTCCAACGAAATCTAAATGTTTGCGTAAATCCATGTTGAAAAGATCCGACTATCTTGAGGTAAATTACTAAATAGTACTTTTAATTAGTATTTAAGAATTTTTCTCTGACTATTTTACACAGGTTGTTAACTACCTAACACAACTCTCCTAAATTTACCTAGGCTTGGGATTGGCTATGCCTGAGTTGTGTAGATACATATATACATAAAATCAAATCAAACTCAAATATTTATTGAACGAACGTATGCTAAGTTCATGTTTGATTCATTAAGCTTATTGAACTGATATATGAAGCTCAAGTTCAGTTCACTTAATAATGAAAGATATTTTTTGAAGTATTATCAAACAAACTCTAAATGAACACAAATATACTCAAAAGAAGTTTTCCGAAGTATTATCAAACAAACTCTAAATGAACACAAATATGTTTAGTTCGATTAATAATCTCACCTCCCTTGCTTCTCGTTCTCTCTAGCACGCCTTATTACCTTACCTAATCACTTTACAAACCCCCATCCCCAACAACCCACAACCATCCCATGTCTCTCCTTGCACCAAAACCTCAACAATCTCAAAACCATGATCCAAACCCTAACATTGATCAAGTTGTGAAAAACTACTAACGACAAACATTGAGACCTTCAATCTCAAAACCATGATCCAAACGCTAACATTGATCAAATTGTGAAAAACTAACAACGACAAACATCGAGACCTTGAACATCGAAGATTGGAACTCGACATAGTGGCAGTGGCGTCGAACATGGTTATCCACGTACATGAGAAGCTAGCCATACTAGCAAACTTAGACAAGGACTTTGAAGTTGGTTGGTTCATGAGTCGGTTCCCACCTGCAATGCAGCCCTTGATGCCCCAACGCCCCAATCAAGAAGCTTTCTCAATAGGCACAAGGGCTACCATGCATGGTCAGCTCCCCACTTCACGCAAGGCTCGCTCTTCCGAGCTAAAGCCTCCTTTTGAACCGAAACGCAAGACATGCTCATACATGACCATCCCTCCCCCCAAAATAGTAGTCCCTACGGTCGTGGTTTGCAATGTTAGAGAGATCAAGACACACCAAAAGATTCAGGTCCAAGAGTTTTCATTTCAATCTAATCGGAATCTGAAGCTCAGATGCTTCCAAGAGAATAAAAAACCAAGGCTCCTAATAATTTGATTTAGTTCATTCTGTAGTAGTGCAGCCCAAGAGAGCAGAGTAACCTCGTCAAGAATAATGTACCAAAAGGCAGCACTGAACTTCCAGCATAAACAGAGTCCAAACAGAGCATAAACAGGCTTAGCCCAAAATAAGAAGAAAAAAACTTGCACATGGAATTAAGTTTCCCCTTGCTTTCCTCAGAAAGCACACAAATATACGGGAAGTGATTAAACGAGCTTCCGCTACTATTTCCGTGCTTGCATATTGACCCCCAATAACATATACATGACAATCCGTCATACGATTCACTCTTACCTCATAATTAAAGGGCCAAAATCTTTTGCCCATTGAATGGCTGTTTCAACAAGGCATGGAATGGGAAAAGGGGGTAATCAAAAATAGCACAAGACAGATGGACATGACAAGGAATCTAACGAAGACAACCAAGAACGAATAGGACTAGAAGTCATGGAACAGAGCATCTGAACTAAGGATCCCACCCATAAAGTGCAGTTTCTCTTGGTTTTCTAATGAAGATCTAATCAGGTACAGTTCATTCTGCAATAACTCCAACCTGAAAAGAACATCTTTGGCGCATTAGCATATGGTCAGGAGTTCTGGCTGGGGGGAAAATACTACAACCAAAGAATTTATATATGCGATTTTAAATAATGTAAACAGGCAATTGTATATAGACTCTATACACCGGCGTTAGAGAAAAGAAACTATTGGGCTAATGCATGGCGCTACCCATCCTATGCAAGGAAACAAATGACTTGAATTAATGAAAAGCTTTAAGATTCTCTTATATAGGAGAAGAACTTATTGGGCAAATTGCAAAAAGAAAAAGAAAATATATAATCTAAAAACATCACAAGGGATAACTACATTCCCCCTTAAGTTGGAGCGTAGATATCGATCAGACTCAGCTTGGAACAACATTTATGATAAGGTCCTCTGGCTAGGGCCTTAGTAAAAAGTAAAAACATATGTTGTCTGATCTCCAGAGCTGACATGCGTAGTGGCAATAAGACCCTTCTGTGTCATATCACGAGTGTAGTGACAGCCCACCTCTATATGCTTGGTCCTCTTCAAGAAAAGCTAGGTCGTTGGCAATGAACAGAGCAGCCTGATTACCACATTGGGGGCGCATTGGAAGAGACATCTTTATAGTCAGGTCAGTAAGAACAGATCTGACCCACATCATTTCTGTGCTATCTTGCGCCATGGCCATGTATTCTGACTCAGCACTCGATCTGGCAATCACGATATGCTTCTTGCTCTTCCATGAAATCAGGAATCCCCTATGAACACAACGAAGCCTGAAGTAGACTTCCTATCCTTTGGACACCCATCATAATATGCATCTGCACATGCTGTAACTGAAAGATAAGTACCTCTACTGAAAAGAAGTTTTGTGCCTGGTGATGTCTTCAGATACCTCGAAATCATATAGATGGCATCCATATATGCCTGTATCGGTTGCTTCATAACTGACTCACTTTGCTCACGACGAAGGATATGTCAGGCCTGATAATAGTAACATATAGCAGCTAGCCAACGAGCTCCGTGTACCTCCTCTTGTCGACATCCGAGTGTCATCATCAAAGTTTCATGCTCGGGTCAATAGGAGTAGTGGCAGGTCTGCAATATGTCATGCATGTCTCTAACAAAAGATCGGTAACGTACATCCTCTGGATCATTACAAGACCTCTCCGATTCCTCATAAACTCGAGTCCGAGGAAGTAACGCAAGTTACCAAGGTCCTTGGTCACAAATTGCTGACCTAGGAAGTCTTTTGCAACCCGAATGCCATGTTCGTTATCTCCTGTAATGATAATGTCATCAACATAGACAACAATGATAATGGTACCTCTCTGGGTCCTGTGCACAAAAAAAAGTGATCGACGTTCGATCGCACAAACCCATGTTGCTCTATCAAGTCCGAGAGCTTCTGGAACCATGCCCCGTAATTCTGCTTGAGACCATAGATAGTCTTGCGTAGCCTTGAAAACTTCTGACACTCCCCCTCAACAACAAACCCTAATGGTTGTTGCATGTAGACTTCCTCTTGTAGATTATCAAAGAGGAAGGCATTCTTCACATCAAGCTTCAGGAAAGCGGTATGCGTATGCGTTCGGTCAAGTCACTGAATAGCGATTAAGCGGTATGCGGGGGCATATGCGGGGTATAGGCGGTTCTATGCGGTTTCCTAATTTTTTATTTACTATATATATATATATATACAAATTCGACTACAACTGAACTAAACTTATGAATAATTGTGGTCCAACATAAGATATAAAAAAGATAACTTGCATTTATCCATCAATCAAATATCAATACTTCAATAGAACAATTAGCAAACATAGTAATTAACAACACTCAAGCATGTCCCAGCATGTCTTTCATGTCATCTACCCTTCTCAACAAAAGTATCAATGCCTAAATTTTGATTCTTTGAATAACTCCTTGCATAAAATCCATTAATTATATCTTCACCTGCTTATGTTTTATTTACCGACTTATTACAAGAGCTGAGAAATACATCAGGAAATCCCAACTCCCAAGCATCGGTGTGGTCTGCTACATACGTAAAGGGGTCTCAGCTCACTACTGGATATGTTCAAAAAATATCGACAGTGTGCAAAATATTGAGAATTTAAACAAAGGGTGCCGCGGTAAACAAGGCAGCATAGCAACGAACATGTAAATTTGAGAATTAAAAAAAATTAAAAATAGTAAAGGGTTAATAATGACAGTGTGCAAAATATCCCATACCGCAGCTAGGAGGAGGCGATGTCGCGGTGGAGCTGGGAGGAGGAGGCGCGGTGCCGCAACTAGGGGAGGCGCGATGCCGTATGGAGCTGGGAGGAGGAATCACAGTTGGGGGAAGCGGAGGAGGTAGAGGAGTTGGGAAGGGGAGGCGGAGATGAGTGGAGGCGAAGGAGCTCGGAGGAGGTAGCGATGGAGGCGCGGTTGGGACTTGGGAGGAGGATCGTAGAGGCGTGGGTTCGCATGGGGGAGGGATTAGGGTATCGGGGAATCAGGGGAGAGAGGGTTAGGGTAACTGGGTAACGGGATAATCCGGTATGGACTACGGGTAATGGGTAATGGGGGTTACGGGTAATCGGATCTAGTGATCCGATCCGATAGCACGGGGGAGCACGAAGCGGGCGCATGGTCCGCGTATGCGGCCGCTCAGCCCGCATATGCGGCCGCTTCAACCGATTTCGTGAACACTGCTTCACATCAAGCTGATAAAGGAGGAAATCTCGTGTCACAACAACAAACAGAAGAATACACAGAGTAGATTAGCTGGCAACTGGAGAAAAAGTATCTTGATTGATAGTCTACCACATATGTCTGAGTGAGCCCACGTGCCACAAGTCTCGCCTTATAGCGATCCACACTTCCATCTGCACGATGTTTCACAGTAAACACCCATTTGCATCCCACAATGGATGCGTAAACTAGAGCAGAAACAAGACTCCACGTACCCTTTGACTGTAAAGCAACCATCTCTCCTCCATAGCTAATCTCCACTGATTGTACTTAAGAGCATCCTGATATGTCGGTGGTATCTCCACGACTGATAAAGCCACGGTAAACCTCCTGAAATCCTTTGATAATCTGCTCAAGGAAACCTAGACTGCAAGAGGATAAGTAGCAAACGTACATTTCTGCTTTTGCAGAGCAATCAACACATCAAGATCATCTGTTATATCTTGAGCCTGTAATTTCTCCTCTAAAGAGGGCACCTGCTCATCCTGTATGGAATCTTGCTGCACAAACAACTCAATAGTATCATCAGTAGAAACAATGTGCTTAGTACATACCTGAGGCGTGCTGGATGATGGGCAAAACATGTGATCACGGGGAATCAAGCGAGGTTTACGAGGAAAAACACGACAAAAACTGAGTTAAAGTAGGAGGTGGAGCCACAGAAGCAGGTGTAGACGTAGGTGGTGGTTGAGGAGGAAGTGGTGGTAAAATAGTAGATGAAGGTAATATGACAGTAGGAGATGGAGGCATGTAGATCTCAGTGTCAGAGTCAGCTAGTCTGTCACCTGTAGGCGAATAATACATGACAGACTCAAAGAAAGTAACGTCGGCACTGACTAAGTATTTTCGCCTGAGCGGATCAAAGCAACGATACCCCTTCTGGTTACGAGATTATCCGACAAACATACACTTTATAGTTCTGGGAGAGAGCTTATCATGACCTGGAGAGACATCATGAACAAATGTAACATAACCAAACATACGAGGTGTAAGGGAGAAAAGATCCTTCTCGAGAAATGCAATCGAAAAAGGAATCTTTTCTCCCAACACAGATAAGGGCATGTGGTTCACAAGATAGCATGCAACGAAGACAACATTGTCCCAGTAAGCGTGAGGAGCATGACTCTGAATCAACAAGGTTCTGATCACATCAAGAAGGTGACGGTGTTTGCTTTCGACAACACCCTTCTGCTGGGATGTAAACAATGCCAAGAATATAAAAAAGTCAGAAAGTTGTAATGTGTAGAACTCTAAGGCATTATAGAACGAAGATATTTGACATTTGCAGGAAAAATATTCTTTATCTCATTAATAAAAGATTTGATCACAGATACTTATTCTTCAACAAAAAGACTCAGGAAAATCTAAAAAAATCATCGACAACAATATAAAAATGATGTCCCTGGTGATCAGGAACACGACTCGGACACTAAATATATAAATGAAGGAGCTCAAACAACTGAGAATTGCTCCGACTCTGACGGAACAAAAAGGAGGAACGATGATGCTTCCCAAGTAGATATGCCTCACACCGTCAGGAGGATCTCGTGAAAATCTGGGGGAGAATATGGCAACTTCTGTAGAGGAAGGTGACCAAAACGAATGTGCCACAGATAGGGAGAGACTGGTCCAGTGGGCATAGTAGAAACACCAACATGAGGAGATTGAACCAGTTTGTAGAGCCTCGTAGCTTACTCCCACATCTAATCACCATGCCTGTGAGTATGTCCTGAAACACAAGAGACGAAGGGTCAAAGATGACACGGCAATGCAGATCTTTAGTAAGCTGACTAATTAAAAGTAAATTCATCTGAAAGTCCGGAGCATGTAAAACATTATGAAGGTGCATGGAAGACGTCAAATGCACCTCCCCTTGTCTTGTAACGGGTAAATGGTCTCCATTAACTATGACAACCCATCTACCATGAGGTATGGTCTTATAGGACCTCAACTGTGATTTGTCACCACACAAATGGTGGGAAGCACCAGAGTCCATAATCCACTCGGTTATATCTGCACCATGACTACCAGTAAAAGCATAAGTGATATATGAGGAGCTCGAAGAGGCTCTGATTGTGGTTGCAATATCTGTAGTGGTGGTACCAGCAGTAGGAGTCATCATCTCTCGAATACGAGATACAATATCATCCAGGCAGGGATCGGCCAGGGCAACTGGAGTCTCTGAAGGCTCGATCTGTTCTGCCACACGACCAGAAGCGGGATATCCATGATTCTGGTAACAAGTATCCTCAGCATATCCAGGTCTACGACAGTAAGTGCAAGGGCCACGACATCCACTGCATCTGCCACGAGAAGTACGTCCTCTGGAAAGACTTGTCCCTCCTCTACCATGAGAAGTGGTCAACGCTGAAGAGGGCAGAGGAATGACCGAAGAAGGCATGGTAATAGGGCTAAGATGACTCTAGACTTCCTCCATGGGAGGTATGGTAGCTCCAGTGAGAAGCTGTATTCGCGCAGCCTCATATTTTGTATCAAGTCTGGCCATTTAGACTCCAACCATCTTGGAGTTCTTGTATTCCTTCTGCTGCTCAATAGATGTCGTAATAGGCATGTAGCTATGAGGCTTCTCGAACATGCCACGGAGGGAAGAGTAGTACACGTGCAGAAGACGATCATTCAGCTTGGCATTGTAGATATCAAACTGCAGCTGAAGAATCTTAACCCCATTCTTCGCTTGAGCATAGGTAGATGCCAAAATGTCCCACTTCGCCTTGGCAGTGGGCTGATTCAGAATATCATTGGCTAGCTCCGTGGTGAGGGTCCCACAAAGCCAACCCCACACATACACGCCATCTTGCTTCCATGAAACATTAGCCCCAGTGTTATCTGTTGGTTATGCATATGTCAGGATGTGCTCTTTGTTGTTGCACCACATGAGGGTGAGGAACTGCATGGACCACTCATGGTTGGTCTCATCCATCTTAGCGATGGAACCGGATCCTTGAAGGCACCGAACGAAAAATGTCACCCTTGTTCTCTGACATGATGATAGAATGACCAAACAACGGAACTCAACTTGGGAGTGGACCGATATGGACTAGTCTACACGATCATACGGAGGATCGGTTGTACGTGTAGACTCATACAACCATCCTCATCAATCTTTGATGTTCGCTAGGGCCGGAAACCGCAATAGATAGGTCTGAAATCAAGTTTCCGGTCAAAATCAGACCGAATCAGACTGCAGTTCGAACCACAGAGCGGCACGGGGACGCAAGAATGTGCAGTGAAGGTCCACCGATGGTCGGGGAAGGTCGGCGACGTGTCTGGGGAGGCCTGGGCGGCGTGGGTTGTGGCCTAAGAGGCCCAGGCAGCAGCCAGGAAGGCCTTGTGGCGGCCTGGGCTGTGGACCGGCCTGGGAGGCCACACGAGGCGGCAGTGCGGCCTCTAAACCACAGAGGAGCAGAGGTTGGCGCAGCAGCGCTCCACAGGGGCGGTGACGGTCCGAGGGGGGCAGATATGATTAGGGCATGGTGGGATATGTGAACTCCGGTATAGGACCTTCGCTCCAATACCATGCGAAAGAAAATGGATGACATGAATTAATGAGAGGTCCAAGGGTTCTCTTATATGGGAGAACCTATTGGGCAAATTACAAGAAGAAGAAAATAGATATCTAAAAATATCACAAAGGATAACTAATATCTCAACACATCCCAATTTGACTATAAGGTTGTCTCTTTTATAGCACAAAGCAGACACGGCACATGATACAACCTTAGCAATGGCGCTAGAGACGAGAGACCTTCAGTTTGGTTCCTCCTTTCTTGTATTTCTCATTTTTGACCTGGCATATCTGAATGATGTCAAGGATAATAGAAATCGAGAATATTTTGAGACAAGCAACGTTCTAAATTCCGCTCTCACATGAAAAGAAATTAGCATCAGCAAGGCAAAAAGAAAAACAGTTCACGAGGGTGTGTAGATGGGTATGCATGTCCATGCTCATGTATGTAGGTAGATGCCTACTCAAATTTAGTTATTTCATTTATTAAACCTATAAAAGTTCCATTTCCTGATAACTTGGCCATCTGTTCAATTCGGAACTCATATCTGACAACCAATATCCTCATATGCCAACCAAAAGAGTCAACTAAATCGGGGATTTCCTACCAAAGGCCTAACAAGTGTAACCAGTAACCACCTTTAAAAAGCCATTCATTCAAGTGACAACAATGTCTCTACACATACTCAGTGATGGACATCTCATTATATGAACCAAGGGAGAAAGAAAAGCCCACAATTACACATACTGAACACGAATCAATTAGTACTGGCCACCTTGTTCTCATCGCCACCGCAAACAACAAAAACACTAGGCAGCATCTCCACCTGACCCCCTTTAGTGGCTCCACCGGGCAGAAAACAGACAACACTTAACTAAGACCAAGGATATCATGCAATAAGTATCTTCTACAAGATAGATAAATGTAAAGAACTACACAAGTAATGAAAAAAAGGACCCCTTGAGGGAGTTAGAAGCCTTCACAATCTGAGCCCTCCAATGAATTATTGCACCTAGCTATTCTCCTCCACTGAGCAGGGTTGTCAAGGGCCAGACACAATCCACCACCCAACTTCAGCCTCCAACAAAAGTAGACCAGACATACATGAAATCCTTAGACCTTCCGCAACCTATTTGTTAACATTTTTAGTAATTTTGTTTAAATATTATTAAGTTCTATTGATAGTAAGGATAGTTTGTGGCACTTACTATTATTAGCTTTTACTATTTTTATCTACATGTACTGTGTTTCCATGCATACTAGTTTTAGGTCTTACTATTTACATGAAAAAGACAATCGTTTTTCTCCAGCAAAGTATCAAAGTGGTGATTCTAGATCATCATTCTATACCCAACTTCAGCCTCCAACAAAAGCAGACCAGACAGATACATGAAATCCTTAGACCTTTCCCAACCTATTTGTTAACGTTATTAGATTCTATTGATAGTAAGGAACTAGTGGATATAGTTAGACGCACTTACTATTTATTAGTATGTTGGTATAGCGTCACTCTTGTAGTAGATGGGTAAATGAATATCTCTGAGATCTATTTACCACATCCAGATGTTTAGTCTTACATCTACCAGTTGTGAGACTCAGCGAGGGCTATATAAGAAGCCCCTCACCCCCTATATTCAGTGAGAACAATGAATGAACACATCAGCCCATTGAGGCGTTCTCATGTGGTTTCATCCAGCTCTTTAGGGAGTATGGTTCCATGTTAAAATCCGAGTTCAATGATGTTTTATCTTTATTCTCTGATATTAGCTTCCGCATTATATTTTCTAACAATTAATTTTTAGAAATTTTTACACCACGAATACTATAAACTTTGTAAATTACCTTCCCATCCATATATTCTTCGTAATTATCCCAGAACCCATATAAACTGACAAACTCTTACACAAAGACCCCTACCTCATGTGGTTAACTCCCATTTATTTTGGCAAAAAGTTAAAAGAATCGGTCAAAAAATGATATTCATCCTTCAAGTTGAACAAATTTACAAAACAATACCCCCCCTTCCTTCCTCTTGCCGATGATGCGATGTAATTGGGGCTCGGGTGTAACGCCCGATCGTGCTGCTATTCCTCACCTCGTAAAGATCAGCTTGCAGCCGGATCTTTGTCGAGTTCCGGTGAAGCATTGTCAAGAATATGTTCCAGCCACGGTGATTACTGCTTGCAAAATCGGCAAAGGATGTTGAGATTATTAATGAATCAAAGCACCAGCTCCAAGCCTATTCATCCTACAATTCGAACATCGGGGGTTTCAAATTGGGAAAAAAAATGGAGAGATGAAGAAGATTGTGGGAGAATGGCGATGTAGCGGAGAAGGGGTTGAAAAGAACGAACGAGGAGAAAAGATATGGGGAGGAATTTTACCTGGAGAGGGTCTTTTCTTGCCTGAAGATGGAGTATCGAAGTTAGGTCTTCGAAGGTCGCTGCCTCAATCCTGATAGGTGACGGGAAAGGAGAGGCCGAGCTGGTAGGTGGAGTATTGTGCTCCTGTTGCTGTTCCAATGAGGTGATTTTTGGAGCTTCAGATTAGTGAAGAGCTCGAGACCGACGGTGGACGGTTGCACAAGCGTCGGAGTTGGGCCACCTAGCAGAGAGAGGAAGAAGAATGGGGAGAAGAACGAGAGCCGAGGGACAAAATCCACTGTTAGATTTTGCAGTGACCTGAACAACTCAAGGTTAACTCAAGAAGATTCAAATTAACAACAGGGATTGTGGATTGTGGTGTTAAATGGAGCATGTTTATAGGGTTTATGGGATAATTACGAAGAATATAAGATCGAGAAGACAATTTACAAAATTTATAGGATTTATGGTGTAAAAAACCCTGGTTTTTACTATTTTTATCTACATATAGTTTGTCTTCATGCTTACTAGTTTTAGTTCGAACTATTTACATGAATAAGACAATCGGTTTTCTCAAGCAAGATATCAAAGTGGTGATTCTAGATCAGCATTCTACACCCAACTTCAGCCTCCAACAAAAGCAGGCTAGACAGATACATGTAATACTCGGACCCTTCCCAACCTGTGTTAACATTATTAGTAATTTTGTTTCAATATTATTAGGTTCTATTGATAGTAAGGAACTAAAGGCTATAGTTTGTGGCACTTACTATTTATTAGTTTTTGCTATTTTTATCTACATGTACTGGGTTTCCACGCTTACTAGCTTTAGTTCTTACTATTTACATGAATAAGACGATTGGTTTTCTCCAACAAGGTATTAAAGTGGTGATTCTAGATCAGAATTCTATACCCAGTGCCATTACAAGTGAGGCACCCTGATATGCTAGAGGGTACAAAGCACCCAAGGGATGAAGTACTCCAAAGTGCTAGGGGGTCCGTAACACCTCAGGCATTAGGTGCTCAACCGAGTAAATCAAGGCGCAGTGTGTGTATGTGAATTACCAATGAGCACAGAGCTCATTAGGAAAATGATGGACATGTGATCTTATCCACCATATTTTCATTCAATAACAGAGATTAAAACCATATTCAAGAACATTATTGATTTTAAAATTTACCAATCCATTTGTTTTCATTTTTATTAAATTAAATGTTAACCGTTTATTTCTTTTCCTTCTCTCAGATTTAAAAAAACTGATAATGATGGATCCCTCTTCCCTCAAAAGCCCTCTCTCCCTTTCTATCCATCGCAGCCCCTCATGAAAACATTTTTAAAAATCATGGGTGTAACCCGGAATAAATATGTTTGGAGGCAGCGAATCCTTGTTTTTTGACTATGGGTTTTGGTTTTGATTTTGATAACAGCAAAGCACACAAAAAATAGCAAACCATATGTTGGGCTGCATTTCGCAAACAATAAAAGGATACTCCACCTTTTGGTTTTGGTTTTGATAATAGCAAAGGGCACAAAAATAGCAAACCATATATTGGGCTGCATTTCGCAAGCAATACAAGGATACTCCACATGTAATCCATCAGAGTCAGTGGAAGCCAGTTTCATGCCTTGAAGGTTCTTCATCGCTTCAGTAGAGCATTCAGGGTCCTGAAGAATCAAAAGCAAAGATCCATGAGTGCAGTTTCCCCTTGTTTCTTCTTAAAAGAGGTACATGTGGAAATCACAACACCAAAATACTAGCAGTCAGGCATGTCATAATCAATTCTTCAGACAACTTCTGATCTATTCAGGCTTTTCAAGAAAATTACAAGCAGCATGAAACAAGATCAAACTGTTACTCAAAAGGTTTCCATGCATACAAATCTTTTAAGCCCATGAATAAATCAGACATTCTATCATCATTACATCGGCAACAATGCATGATGAAAAGCAATGACGCTTGTAATGTATGATAGGAAGAATAAACGGGGTAAAATTTCAATAAATAAATGACAATCAGATAACAAAAGCCTTTACATGTCAAAATTAATTTAATATATTTAATCTATCCGTAAGAAAAGGTCCAAAAGTTGCAACTTACAGAAGCAAAAAAAATTCCAGGCGACTATAAATAAGAGATGCTCTTGTGTTACCAAATTTATTCTGTGAACATGCTTTTCACGGAAATGAACATAATTTTTCCTCGCTACCTATTATTATCTGGTTTCTTTTCTGGCTGCCTAAGGTTTACGACAGGTTTTAGACAATTATGCATGTTACGTTCATATATTTGTTATTCAATTTCATTCATGTTCATCAAAGTTTTATACTTTATTCCAAGAGAAACTCTTTTTGCATTCAATATATTAAAATTTTGGAACATAAAGCCATTCAATCTCATTATATTTATCAACAGTCATGATTAACACCAGAAATAAAAATCCAAAAATAAATATGTCCCGTAAAGGAAAGAACAGGTTTTTTAAGGTCAAAGATAATTATTAGTGGTTAATAATCATTTAGAACTCAGCGTAAAAATAATTACTAGTGGTTAGTGTCCCAGGAAAATGAAGAGGGTTGTAAAAGGTATCCGACAACCAGCGTACAATCACAAATTCCTAAATAGTGTTCTCAATTGATAACACTAAAAATTTGCTTCAAGACAACCAGATCTCTTCGACACGGATTTAAACAAACATTTAGATTTAGTTGGAGCGTTTCTTACAAGCGACGTGTTGCATCACCCGAATGCAATGAGAAATTCGTAAGGACTGCTACATCGCAACCCGAATGTAGTTCAAAATTTGCAAGAGTTCTCACATAACGAAATATAAGCGATTAAATAAGCTAGGTCCAATGCAAGGGTTCTTGCATAATGTGCGCATGTGAGTAAAGAAGTTAGTCCAAAAAAGGTTGCAAAAAAAAGTTGCGGATAGATAGGTAGAATATTGGAATCTTAATCGGCAAATCAATGGAGATAGAAATACTATGGAAAGAAGGAAGATTTAGATATTGTCTCAAAGAGACAAAATGGGTTGGAGAGAAAATACTATGGAAAGAAGGAAGATTTAGATATTGTCTAAAAGAGACAAAATGGGTTGGAGAGAAAACAAGTGAGATCGAGAAAACATGCTTTAAATTATGACATTAGGTAAAGCGAAGGGGAAAATGGTGTTGGAATAGTTGTTCATAAGAATTTATAAGATAGTTTAGTTGAGGTGCAAAGATTTGGGAATCAAACTATTTTGCTAAAATTGGTATTTAAAGAAGAAATTATAAATATCATCTCAATTTATGCACCGCAAATTGGTTTAGAAGAAATGATTAAACAAGTTTTTTGAGAGAATTCAAATAATGATTACTCAAGGAATTCCACAAGGAGAGATGATTTGCACATGTGGATATTTTAACAAGCATGTGGGAAAGGATGCTTCATGGTACGCTAGTGTTCATGGAAGCCATGGCTTTGGTAATAGAAATGAAGATTGAAAAGTCATTCTGGATTTTATAATGACTTGTGACATTTTCATAGCAAACACTTGGTTCAAGAAAATGGAGGAGCAATTAATTACTCATAAGAGTAGCTCAACTAATGGTCTAATGGTAGTACAGTGTGTCTACCACACAAAAGACTATGGTTCAAATCCCACTCTTGCAGGGGTTGCGTTAGGTAGGCGACGGCCAGCGTAAAAAATAGTCGAATCTTTCAGCCGACCCTACTTAAAGTGGGAGAAGGCTTAGTACATTTTTAAGAGTAGCTCAACTAAAACACATATAGATTACTTTACGATGAGGAGAAGAGATCAATTGTATTGCAAAGTAATCCAAGGAGAGAAATTGGCATCTCAACATCGCTTCTTAGATATACATTTGCAAATAAAAGGGTTGGTAAAGAAATGGATGGTTTCCAAGATAAACTAAAACACATATAGATTACTTTACAATGAGGAGAAGAAATCAATTGTATTGCAAAGTAATCCAAGGAGAGAAATTGACATCTCAACATCGCTTCTTAGATATACATTTGCAAATAAAAGGGTTGGTAAAGAAATGAATGGTTTCCAAGATCATTAGAACTAGATGGTGGAATCTCCAATTGAAGCCATTAGGCTTCAAGGAGAAGGTTTTAGAAGACTTATCTTGTGATTGTAATAGAAGTTCGAACCATACGTGGGAGGCGGTAGCATCTTGTATCCGAAGGGTAACCAAAGAGATGCTAGATGAGTCTAAGGGAGGAGTTCTGTGCCAAAAGGAGGCTCAGTGGTGGATTGAAGGTGTACAAGAGAAACTTAAAATTAAAAGAGCTTGCTTTAAACCTATGTATAAGGATAGAATAAAGGAATCTGTTACAAACTACAAAATAGCGAAGTAAGCAAAGAAGGCTGTAAGTGAAGCTAATTCAAAAGCCTATGAAGTTTTATAGAAAATTTTAACTCTAAGGAAAGGGCTCGAAGAATATATTTAGATTGGCCAAAACACGAGAAAGGAAGACCATCTCAAGTGAGATGCATTAAGGTTAATGAAGGACATGTGCTTGTTACTAAAGGATATAGAGACTAGTTGGAAGCAATACTTCCATAGGCTTTTCATTGAGGAAGGAAATAAAGAGATCACTGCGGGAGATCTAACTAGTAGTCAAATTCACCTGGATCATGCAAGCTATAGACAAATACAAAGGAAGAAAGGAGAGGAGGCTTTGAAGGTTATGAAATACGGAGAAGGTGTAGGACTTGATGGCATTCCTATATAAGTATGGAGAGTTTTTAGTGAACATGGTTTGACTTGGCTCACAAATTTATTCAATAATACTTGGTGAACCAAGAAAATGTTTGAAAAATCGAGAAGCACAATGGTGACTCTTAACAAGATTGGACGAGACATTCATAATTGTTCAAGTTACAAAGGTATCAAACTTATTCGTCATACTATGAAAATTTGATAACGTGTGATCGAAAGAATATTGACGCATATTTCCAAAGTAACAGGAAATCAATTAAGATTCATGCCAGGTTAGTCAACTATTAGAGCTATCCACTTGTTGAGAACAATGGAGATTTATAGAACTAAATGGAAGAATCTCCCGATAGTTTTTTTTTATTTGGAGAAAGTTTACGATTCGGTATAACAAAAGATAATGTGGAGAGTTTTGAAAAAAAGAGAGACAAGTAGACGTTCTATACATTAACCTCATAAAGAATATATATGATGGGATTTCATCTTCTGTAAGTATCCAGTTTGAGAAGACCGATTATTGACATCAGCATCGGTCTACATCAATGTTTAGCTTTGAGTCCAATCTTTTTTATTTTGATTATGAACGAGTTGACTCGCCATATTCAGGATGAGATATCTTGGTACATTTGTTTGTCTATGATATTGTGTTGATTAATGAAACTGATATTGTATCAATTGATAAGATTAATGATGGAATAAATTAAGAAGCTTGATGTTTGAAGACATGACTTAAAGATTAAAAGATCTCATATAAGTAGGGCTAAGACTATAAATATGGAGTGTGCATTTGATGGAACCAGTAGTAAAAGAATCGAGTTGAAAACATTCTTTTTGCTTTAAGTATGGACGAGTTGACTCGCCATATCATGATGAGATATCTCGGTGTATTTGTTCGTTGATGAGATTGTGTTTATTGATGAGACTAGAGTTGGAGTAAATGAGAAACTTAAGGTTTGGAGACATGCCTTAAAGACTAAAAGATTTCATATAAGTAGGACTAAGACTAAATATATGTAGTGTATATTTGAGGGAATCAGTGGTGAAGGAATCAAAGTAAAGATTGGAGACAATAATATTCAGAAGAAAGATTCTTTTAGATACTTGGGATTTATGTTGCAACATGATGGAGAAATCGATGGAGATGTTACTCAATAGAATAAATACAGGTTAGTTAAAGTGGAGAGGATCTACTGTTTAATGTGAAAAGAAAATATCTTCAAAAATCAGAGGAAAGTATTACAAAGCAGCCAAGGAGCCTGTTATGCTCTGTGGATCTAAATGTTGGCATGTGAACCATAGACATGTACAGATAACGACAATAGCATAGATGAAAATGCTACGGTGAATGTGTGGTCATACATGATCGCATTCAGAATGGTGCAATCAGAAGAAAAGTTGATGTAGCTTCGATAGATGATAAGATGAGAAAAAACAATGTAATTTGGTTTGGCCATTTGCAAAGGAGGTCAGTCGATACACCAGTTAGAATATACAAGATTTGGGATGTTGAGCCGACTAAGAAAGGGTGAGGAAGGTCCAAGAAGTGTTGGAATAAGATTATCCAAAGGGATCTTAGTTATTTTCGATCTAAACCCGAAAATGATCGAAGATAGATCTGAGTGGAGGCAAAAAAATCCACTCAACCAACACTACTTAACTTGGGAACATGCTTCGTCGTCGTCGTTGTTGTTGTCTTGTAATGATCATTCAAAAAAATAAATAAGGGATAACATGAACATCGCCCAGAAAACATGCCTATTTATTTCAGATGGATGTAGGTGACTAATAAAACTATAGAAAATACAACTTAAGATGTGGCCATCTTTCATTTAATACGACAACCATAACCTTCCTCTACTTCAAGTGATCCTATTTTCGGCAGTATTGGTTGCTGAAATACTCATCTCCTTGATGGAGAGTACATAGATATTCAAACAAAATAAAATGTTGCACAATTATAATTTATCACCTACTAATTCTGAAACATAAACTAAAAGAAAACGCATCCCTTGATATCAATATACGAAGAGTAAGTGGATTGGCATAATTTGGATCACATCTTTCCAACCTAATCTGTTAACTTTCTTTCGCACCTATTTGGATAATGACCATTTATTGTCATGCAATGACCTTCAACTAGCTTGCTACACCTCATGCAACTAAACTCAATCGCAAATCCGTAAATGGTACTCAGTTGTCATCATAGTTGTAAAAGTCCGTCGACTAGCCTGACTAGTCGAGTCGGTGGTGGCCGACTGACTATTGACTAATCGGTCAATAGTAGTTGTCTGATTAGGGCAGTTAATCGGGCGATTTTTGCTTAGAGAAATTAATTTTAATTTTTTATTTTTTAAATTAAACTTACTTTATATGCTCAATATTTTATTTAAATTCAATTACTTCTTTTATTCACTATGATGGTATAGAAAATTTACGTAAAAATGATTTATACATGTAAAATAATTTAAAAAATCCAAAATCGACTAAAGGTCAACTAAATCCAATTAGTCGTCTGATGCCGATTAATCCTTAATCAGTGACCTGGTCGACCGAGTACCAACTGCTGATTTCCGCAACCTTATAGATAGTAGATGTGATCGCTAACTCCATACTCACTTCCATGTGACGCTATAGTGTTTAAATCCCCAATGTCATTTCGAGGTGTCATTCTCCACACATGTCGAGAAGAAAACTGGATCGAGTTCTTGCATACAAAGGTTGATAACCAAACAACTGGAAAGAGAGAAAGTTGATCTATAGATGGATGCCTTTAGGAATACTAGTGGATTGTTTGGATGGGAGAGTGCTATATCTACACACAAGAAGAGGAGTCATAATATGTATCTATTTTGTTATAATATCGATTTTCTTCTTTTCACTTCATTCTTAATGTGAAATATAACCAAGGTTAGGAAAGCGGTATGTGTATGCATTCAGATAGGGTACTGAATACCAAATAAGAGGTATGTTGGAGCATACGCAATGTATATGCGGTTATCTAGTTTTAAATTTAAAAATAAATAAATATCTACAAATAATATCACTACTGAATTTATGTAATAAAGTGGAGTTACAAATATGTAAGAAAAAATCTTGTTAGATGGTTGAGTAAATGCCATTAATTGTAGGCATTTAATCACAAAAAGTATTTAGCCATAAAAACGTTACGTATTAGAAGATTCATAATAAGAAAACTTCAGTGCATATACATGTAGATTTGCAATAATGAGAAAAACTTCAATCGATATATAATATTAGACGATACACTGCATATACCCATAAAAATAATACATGAGCAAATAATAAAACATTGCATATGCATAATGGCATAATGCGTCGTAATTGTAAACAAAAGCATTGCATATTCTTACAATTGAATGGAAGAAGAGGCATATCTATGAAGGTGATCAGAGAGTTAGAACTGCCAGATATGGAGCCACCAAGTTGTTAGAGCCGTATGAATGGGAATGTGTGGGATATGTGCTTAGGGCACATAATGCAATGACTCATAGATTCGGTTTGACATGCATGCCGCATGGGTATATGTAGCCCGAGCAATTGATTTCATGAACACTGAATATAACAATTTCCAATAGGCTGGTGGAAGGCTTTCGAGGATGAAACTCCTAAGTTTGTAAAGTTTGCCATTGAAATTTAATGATGCATTGGTATGAGCACAACTGGAGTTCATGGATCATGATTCATAACAATAATCGATTTCTGATAAGATACATGATTAACATATTCAAGGATATTGGAAATCTGGGACTAGATCCACATAAAGAGAAGGAACCGAGTCACGCAAGCAAAACTCAATGATTTGGTATACGTGATGTTTAACTAAAAGCTGACGTATTTTTGAGCAAACTTAAAGTAGAAACATATCGATGTAAGGAAAACGACCATAGAGGATCCTTTATCCTTAAATGATGCGGATTCTAGTGCTGAATGGGTGTTGGAGGTCCAGAGTTTTGAAGTTGAAGCATATCAAGAGCTTGATTCAAGCACTCCCCTCGAGAGTGAAGTCAAGGAAGAGCAGGATGGAAGGAAAGGAAGAAATTCAAAGGTTACGCTAAAATATTATGTAAGACTTATTTGGTTATTTAAAACACAATAAAAATAAAATTTGTATTATGTAATTTATGAAAGCAATGGTATATGTTGATGAGGAGATTCACGCCGGCGAAGGTGAAGTTAGTGATGAAGGCGAAGATGATGCAAATTTGAAGTATATAGATGATTCTTAGATGATCTAAGCCCAACAAGTCGTGCTTCTTAAGATATCGATCCTCTTGTAGTTAGAAAAGACATCTGAGTAAAACTTGAATTAGGATATGGACAATTTACCTCTTTCATTTCTCTTACGAACATGAATTAGAAATAGAAGCTTGGAACTTATATTATGTTCTGCGAACATTATAATCTGGTCTTGACTTTTAAACTTTTATATTAACATAAGCATTTTAACAGTGATGTTTATTACTCTCCGCATTGAAAACTACTTTAAAAACCATGAATATGGAAATGTGGTGTATAATATTATCTTCTTAAGCATATTACAATATTTTTTATTAAGTTGCATATTTTTGGGTGGAAGATTGAGGCTTAAGCCTTGACCACCTCGAGGTGACGTCTAGCCTCAATTCCAAATAAATCGCCTTCTTCCGCCTTTTGCTTTTTCAAACATTGTTACAGTCAATGATGCTTTATTCATCTCATTTAACATCGACGTCAAGGCTATCCTTTTAAATCAACCTCATGACTGAGCTCAAGTCCAGATCTACTCCACAACTACTTTGGCCAAAATTTAACAAAAAAATCTCCTCGTCATAACCTCCAAGTCGACGTTACACCAGCAGAAATTTATGCGCAACAAATACAACACAAATAACCCCAAAAGGATCAAATTTAAAACAACCTACCCTGACAAAATTGGCATCTCGTCTTCCAACCATGTCAACTTGCACTCTATTTTCCCCAACAAAGGACCCAATTTTCTCAACATTCCTACAAAAGGCAAGAGTTAGAAATAAGGTAGAGGCAAACTTGTCTGTGGTTTATCGAGGACAAGACGACAACTAGTTGCATCCTCCTCGGACATACCAATGGTGTGAATATTGGCTTATCTTCATTAATATTGAACCTTGAGAAACCGCCAAGATCTGAACTATGGCTGAAAGGTTCCTAGCCTTCAAAAGATTACCACTGACCATCCAAAAAAAACAAAACTCATGAGTATTGTTAGAGTTATTAGATTTACATTTATGTTTGGAACCCTTCAAGTTCCGTAACCTCCCGTGACCCTTCGAGTTCCGTAACCCTTGTGACCCTTTGGGTTCCGTAACTCTAGTACTCTCTAGGGTTTTCTCTCTATATAAGAGACCCTAGCTCTATGGAATAAACATCTTACTTGTTCCTCTTCTCAACATGGTATCAGAGCGACGGTCCTAGATCGAAGCCTAATACCCTAAATCCGCTGCCACTACCAGCCCTCTCTCCGCCAACAAGGAGAGAAGGCTGGACCTCCAGCGTTCCTTGTGGATTCGATGGTCTCACGCAAGGTAGTCCGAGTCCCCAACAACACCAGCTACCACCTCCAGCAGCATCTAAAGCGCCGCCCAAGGCTCTAGCAGCTCCAGCTGCACCATCCTGCATCGCCGACACCACCTGTAGCCCCACCCTCTCTAACAGTCCCTGTTTCACCACGACTTGTTTCTCCCAACTTTTTATTTCTCCCTCTTTATTCTATCAAGTATGGGAGAAACGAGGAGCCAGAGATGATTCTTCAGGATGCTGCTATCCTACCACGACTGACAGATCAACACTCCAGACTACTACTCAGGTCATCCGTCTTCACCGAGCATCGACTTTTTCATCAGGGCGTATACTTATTCTTTTACGATCCGACTACTCCTCCGCACTGAACTTCTTGTATAGCGATTCATCTCCAAGCACGACAGAGATATGTTCCAGTGACTTGCAGGTACGACAAAGATACGTTCCGGTGACCTGATATCGCAGCGACTCTACATGCATGGCAGAGATACGTTCCGGTGACCTGAAAGCCGCAGACCCTTCCTCAAGCGAGGTCTTCTACCAGCAGCGGACATATGTTCTTATGATGCATCGTGTGAAGATGTGGTGTATACTTTTTCTTTTTATTACAAGCTGTAGCTTTCTCAGCTCCAGCTTGAGGGGGAGTGTTAGAGTTATTAGATTTACAACCCTTCAGGTTCCGTAACCTCCCGTGACCTTTCGAGTTCCGTAACCCCCGTAACCCTTGGGTTCTGTAACCCTTGTACTCTCTAGGGTTTTCTCTCTATATAAGAGACCCTAGCTCTATGGAATAAACATCTCATTTGTTCCTCTTCTCAACAAGTATATTACAGAATTGGAAGCGACAACCCATGCACTTGGCACCCCTCAAGGTTCAAAAAGTTGGCATGTGGCATTCATTTCATATTTATTTTGGGTCATTCTCGGGCTTAGATCTAAAAAACTAAGATCCCTTCGGATAGTCTAATTCCAACACTTCTTGGGCCTTCCTCGTTCTTTCTTAGAAGGCTCAATATCCCAAAACTCGCATCTTCTAACTAGTGCATCAACCAACCTCCATTGCAAATGACCAAACCATCTTAAGCAATTTTCCCTCATCTTATCCTCTATATGAGCTACATCAACTTTCATCTGATTACATCATTCCAAATACAATCTTCTTTTGAAGGAAAAAAAGGCATGTATCGTATAGGTGTATGCCCAAAAACTTCATTATTTATCACCAAAAGTTATTACAAGCCGGTTACATTTACAAGTATTACAAGTTTAAAGGATCCAACTCTCAACCATCGCATTGGTGTGCACCACAACGTTCTCAGCGTAGAAACGGTCGTGGCGAAACACCACCCTGTTTCTGGCCAACCAATGTACCCAGATCACAGCCACACTCCTTGATCTCTCCTTGTCTGTACAGGTCCAATTTGCCCCAATAGAGCACATGAAGCTAGCAACATTGTTAATATTCACTACCTAATTCCCAAACCAATTCCAGACCTCCATGGAGCTTCCACATTTGAAGAAGAGAAGATCATCATCTTCTACATCCTCCACGCACCTTGGGCACTCAGGGTTAACCCTCGTACGAAATGAGCAAATATTTCCTCTGAATCCAATCTTTATGTGTATGATCACACATCCATCTTGACATTTTCCATTTCTGCTAATGCCATTCTATGCACATGTCTATTGTTCAAAATGAATTTGTTAAAATATTACGAACCGCTTATTTTAACATGGATTTAAACGATTCGTAATATTTTAACAAATTAATAAAAATACAGTAATAAACTTAGATGTTAGATATTTATGTGTCAAATAAATAAAACAAATGAATAAAGCATTGACATTTACGAATGATGTGAGAATGACCTATTTAATTTAGATTAAAGCGCTTATTGTTATATTTAACAAAAATATGAAAGGTCAAATTAGTTATCCTATTTACCATTAAAGCGGAAAATATATGAGCAGACACATTTTCTTATGAAATATAACAATAGTGAACCAATGTTAAAACAACATTGAACTAATTTTAGAACCAATGTTAAAATATAAAAAAACTGATATATAAGAACAAGATATTGTTGCGAACAGGAAAATATAAAAAGCAAATAGCGAACAACTAATAGATAGATTCGTTCTTTAAAAAATGTAACAAAATGAGAACCTAAAGAAAATTGAAACTAAATTAAAGAAATGTTGGAGAACGGACACTAACCATTAGATAGATGTTCTCAGGAAAAAAAGATAACAACTCAATCATTACCATAATGCATCAATCCAATATATGATACGATGAAAAATCCAAACTATAATGGAAACATGAGCATAATTTAAAAATAAAAAATGTAGAAACGAAATCACTACCAAGTGATGTTGAGCCGGTGGCGATAAGAAGGTGATGATGCAAGTTGTAGCAATGGAGATTTTTTTAGAACTAAATGGAGATGCGGTGATATAAGCATCAACTATAAGGAGGTGGCGATGAGATTGGGTGATGTGATGGAGGTGGTGATGATGAGATTGGGGAGAGGTGGTGATGGATGCAGTGCTGATAGAGAGGCCACGAGCGTTAATGGTTTTGGCTAGACTCATGGAGCAAATGATATGCTTTAGGGGAAGCACAATAGGGTTTTGTCAGGGGAGGGGTATCCATGAGTAGGCTTAGGGTTTATCGAGTTCACACTCATAAATGTAAACTCAGCGCCTAATCAGCCGCATATGTATCTTACTCGGGTCATGTAGGCAATTCGACCATGTATACATCTCATATGGTGTCTTCACTTATATTGTTGCATATGCATTGTCGAGGTTGTTTATAGTTTATCGCAAACACGAAAGCATGGGCACAAAGGAGCAACCCAATCTAACTACTCCTAGGATAAAAAATCCACCTTTTGAATGCTCATTCATCAGCACAAAGCACAAAACCATGGTAGCGCACATTTTCATCCATCCAATCCAGATATAAGGAAGCATTCTTTTGTGGAGCAAACTCCATAAGAACTATCATACTCGTTTAAGGAGTTAATCTTCCAATTCCGAAGCATGTTCTGCATATGTCTGTTCTTTCAATCATCCGACATATATGATGCCATGACAATATTGTCCATCGCCAATACCATGAACATTATTTGTCGCAAACTAACCAAATCATTCAAATTTGATCATGGCCTACTTACAAATTTCTTCACAACAAAGAAGTGAATGGCATCAACAAAGGCAATGGTTCTAAAGTCTTCTATTCTCAAGACCACATCCTTCTTAAATAGTAAAAGCTCTATAAAAATGTCAAAACCTGATACTCGCCTTGAACTCCTATAGAATATCCACGACATGTTCCCTAATCTCCTCTTAATGCTTTTTTGAAGAAATGTGTGATAGCAATCTGATCCTAGAGATCAATCCACATTTAACTCCCCTACTACAACCCAAATCTCCTACTCGGAGAAGTCTCACACTGATGAGTTGCTTGTTTTTGTACGCAATCTACATCTCCTCGAACCAACCATTGTAGTTGAGATTTATGTCACATCTATAGAACTGCTTAAATTAGTCTACCACTACTATCGCCCACCAACGTGTCACCTTGCACAGACCTTCCAACTACCTTGATGGAATGGATGAGGTTTCTTTTCTACCTATAACCAATCACTACTTGGAAGAAGAATGATCCATTTGCATCCACTTACTTCAATCATTTTTTTTCTGGAACTCTGCAGCCCATCTACTTCTCGTTTATGATCTTCCATCATCACAGTTTTCCTGAGCACGCTTTTCACTCAACTCTTTCCAAGTATGAGTCATGGTATTCTCCACTCTATCGAGTATGTCTAGAACAACATGCACATCTTCTCTCCTCTACCACCTCTACTGTTTAACCGCCTCTTCACAGAGGTCTCTTCACAATGAGCTTTGAGAAAATAATCTCCATCATTGCATCTGTGAATAATTTCCTCTGTTGTAAAGATACAATTAAATTCCACCAACTAAATAAACAATTGTCATTTCCATCCAAGCGTAATATATGTACAAGTATCATGCTTAGCCATCAATCAACTGAATCCATCACTGACAAGGCTAATCCAATATTTGATGCAAATGAGAAATTCTAATGCTGGAACAATTTGGTTAAGAAGAAAATTGGTGGGTGGATGAAGGGAAGAGTCATTGGAAGCGATGGTTTTAGAGAAGAAGAACCGCAAAGATCGCGTGAAGGGGAGAGAGAGGAGAAGGATAAGTGGAGAAACTCCAATTTGTATATAACATGAACGGACTAAAACAACGGATTACTATCCCCTTAATATAGGAGGGGTGTGATTACAAAATTAGAAAGAGAATAAAATTAAGGACCTATTTGACTTCGAAAAAATCTCTAACCTATAAATAATTATTTATAGACGGCATGTGATCTCGTTATTTAAATAGAAATAAAATTTACAACACTCAGATAGAAATGTAATTAATATAACCTTAATTAAATTCTAATTAAATGGATGGAAAACTTTAATTGGACAAAACTTAGCAGAGGAATGCCCTAATTTTGTCCTAATTCTACGTTCCATGTTGCAACAATATTGGATTACCCATGCATCAAATTTAACTTGAGAGAGGAGTGAAAACGGAGCACGAAGAAGATATTAAGCATGGTAGGTGATGAGTAATGTGATGCGTGCAAGGTGTAACAATCAAGAGCAAGAATTGGATTTTTAAATGTTGCAGTTGATTTTTAGAATGGAGTGGTTTTGAAGGTGGAGGGTTGTTGAATAAATACAGATTAATCATGTGGATAGAAAACATGTTGTTCCATTCACTTGGACATTATTAGCAACTTAGCCCCAACCAGAGAGTTGCAAAAACGCTTATGGTTGTTTACCTCCACCAATGACGATAGGAGAGATGCCAAGAAAAAGAAGCTCATTGATAAAAATTGGATAGTGGAATGGAGGAAGATGGTAGGAAGGCAAAAGGAAGGAGGGCATGATAGAAGAAGATGATTAGCAAAAAGAAAGAAAGAAAAAGGTGTTGTGACTTTATCACATGAATTTTCTTAATTAGGTTAAACTAATTGACCATACGAAGGGATCTTAGTTTTATGGACATAAGCCCGGGATTGGCCCAAGATAGATCTAAATTGGAGGCGAAGAATCCATGTAGCAGACCATACTTAATTGTGGGAAAAGGCTTTGTTGGTGTTGTTGTTGTAGGTTAAACACTAGAATATGATCACACTCTTCAAATAAGCAAGGAAACACAAAGTTGCCATAAATTAGTGTTCAGAATCGGCCTAGGTGGCTTCATAGGCAGAGGCGAACAGCCCACCACACTACATATACCATATGATGTGTATATGTGGTCGAATCGTATACTTGGCATGTGTAAACTACATATGCGACCAAGAAGAAGTCAAGTACCCATTTAAGAATGTGATAAAAATAAACACCTAACATACACGCAAATGCCATCCCCTCCCCCGACAAAACCCTATTGTTCTTCCCCCATCCCATGTCTTTTGCTCCATGGGTCCAACCAACAACATGAGCGATTAAGGTCTTTCTATCATTGTTACATCCATCACCACCTCTCGGACATCTAATTATCATTGCCTTCATCACCACCTCACCCCAATCTCATCACCACCTCCTTCCTATGTCAATGCCTACACCATTGTATCTTCGTCATCATCGCATACATCGTCAAATTCTGTCACTAACATCCTACCATTGTTTGGTTAGGATATCATCTCTTCATACCATTGTTTGGTTATGATATCATTTCTTCATTTGTTATTTTTAGATTATACCCTTGCATTCATAATAGTTTGAAATTTCAATCGTACTATATGTTGGAATGATATGTTGTATGATCTAATGGTAATGACTGAGTGTTGGGAGAAGAATTATTCATACATTAGAATAGACGGAGGGCTCTCGTATATAGGAGAAAAGCCCTTGGGTTAATTACATGCTAAGTCCTGAGAAAAGATAATAACTTAGAATAGACATAAAAACATATATAATTATCTTAACACTCCCCCTCAAGCTGGAGCATATATATCTATCATGCTCAGCCTGGAACATCACTTCTGAAATGGACCTCGAGATAGAGCCTTGGTGAAGATGTCGGTTGTCTGATCCCCTGTTGAAATATGAGAGGTAGCTATGAGCCCTTTCTGTATCATGTCTCTGGTGTAGTGACGGTCCATCTCAATATGCTTTGTTCGCACATGGAAAGCAGGATTATTAGCAATAAATAGTGCATCTTGATTATCACATAAGAGTCGCATTGGAAGGGGTACTTCAATAGTAAGATCAGTTAACACCGATCTAACCGACATCATCTCTGTACTTCCTTGTGCCATGGCCTTGTACTCAGATTCTGCACTTGATCTGGCTATTACAGTTTGCTTCTTTCTTTTCCACGAGACAAGTGAGCTTCCAACAAAGACTGCAAATCCCGATGTAGACTTCCTATCTATGGGACAACCTGCATAGTCTGCGTCCGCACATGCTGTCACCTCTAGGGATGCATCCCTACTGAACAATAGACCGGTACCAGGTGAATTCTTCAAATATCTCAAAATCATGTAAATGGCATCCATATGCACCTTTCTGGGTTGCTCCATGAACTGGCTAACTTTGCTCACTGCAAACATGATATCTGGTCTGGTGATAGTAACATATAGCAGCTTCCCAACCAATTCTCTGTATCTCCTGCTATCTACTTCCTCAGTATCCTTGTTATATAGTTTCATACTTGGGTCCATTGGTGTAGTAGCAGGCTTACATCCAGTCATACCTGTCTCAGAGAGAAGACCCATCACAAACTTCCTCTGAGTCATTACCAGACCCCGTTGGTTTTTGGCAAATTCTAGCCCCAGAAAGTAACGAAGAGTACCAAGGTCCTTAGTCACAAACTGTTGACCTAGGAATTCCTTGGCTAGTCCAATATCGTGAGCATCATCACCTGTAACAATGATGTCATCTACGTAAACAAGAATGGCAACTGTACATTTCTCTGTCTTCTGAACAAACAGTGAGTGGTCCGCAGTAGATCTCACAAAGCCATGGTGTTCAATCAACTCCGATAGCTTCTGGTACCAAACTCTCCGACTCTGTATCAGCCCATAAATCGCCTTATGTAGCTTGCACACACTCTGGGATTGGGACTCCCCCTCAGCAACAAATCCAGGTGGCTACTGCATGTATACCTCCTCCTGAAGGTCACCGTAGAGAAAGGCATTCTTGACATCAAGCTGATATAACGGCCAACCTTTTAAAACTGCTACAAAAAGTAGGATCCGCAGTGTCGAATGTCTCGCAACTGGAGAAAACGTGTCCTGGTAATCCATCCCATAAGTCAGGGTGAATCCTCATGCCACAAGCCTTGCTTTGTAGCGGTCCACGCTACCATCTGCGTTGTGCTTGATGGAGAATATCCACTTACAACTAACAACCGATGCACCATTGGGAGCGGGAACAATGTTCCATGTTCCTCTAGACCGTAACGCTGCCATTTCTTCTTCCATTGCCTGGCACCACTGCTTGCTCTGTAATGCCTCTGTGTAAGTACGTGGGATAGTAACTGTGGATAATCCCAGTACAAACCTCTTGTAATCATCAGATAGGTGATTTAGAGAAACATGCGCTGCAAGCGGGTAGGTAGCACATTTGCGTCAAGGCTTCCTGACGGCAATAGGAAGATCATCATCCCCACTGTCCTGATGGTCTAAATCACCCTGTATGCCATGAAGAACGCTTGTAGCATCAGAGGGAACAATGTTATCATGACACACCTGTGGCGTGCTGGATGATGTGGATGGCCTAGGAGCAGAGGTGCCAGTATTCGACCTGCGAGTGTAAACCAAAGGTAGGAAACGCTGTGGAATAGCTGGAGGAGGTGGTGGTGGTGGTTCTGTTTGGTGTTGAGTACCATGAGATCCATTTGGTGGAAGAGACGGTGGAGGAGGAACGACAATTTCCTCTCCAGTAGTGCTATTGGATAGCCTGTCACCTGTGGGAGAGAAATACATAATGGAATCAAAGAAGGTAACATCAGCACTCACATAGTATCTTTTGCCAATAGGATTAAAGCATCTATACCCTTTTTGGGTGCGAGAATATCTGACAAACACACATTTGACCGCTCGAGGTGAGAGCTTGTCACGACCAGGAGTGAAATCATGGACAAATGCCACAGACCCAAAGACTCTGGGAGTAAGAGAAAATAGGTCCTTCTCGGGAAACGCAATCAAGAAGGGAATTTTCTCTCCAAGACTAGTTGATGGCATACGATTAACCAAGTAATCAGCGGTGAGAACATCATCCCCCAAAAAGAATGTGGGGTACGACTTTGGATCAACAATGTGCGCGTGACATCAAGAAGATGGCGATGTTTTCGTTCTGCCACACCATTTTGTTGTGAAGTATAACTGAATGAGGTTTGATGAACAATACCCATAGAACTTAGAAATTCTGATAAGTGAAGAGTTGTAAACTCCAGTGCATTATCTGTACGAATGAATTTGACATCTGCAGAGAAAATGTTTTTGACTTCTAGAAGAAATTTTTTTATGATAGCTCCTGCCTCAGATTTGTGTTTCAACAAGAACACCCACGACAATCTATAATAATCATCGACAACAACTATATAATAACGATGTCCTTGATGATCAGGAACACGATTCGGACCCCAAATATCAAAATGAAACAACTCAAAGGACCAACTACTATGACGACTTGGACGACTCGGAAAGGAAGAGCGATGATGTTTCCTTAGCTGACAGGATTCACAATTCAATGTAGTGCGGGTGGATATCTGCGGTAGAACATAACACAGCTTCTGCAGCGGAAGATGACCAAAGCGAAGATGCCAGAGTAGTGGTGAAACGAGTCTAGAAGGAAGGGTAGCAATGCCAGCGCATGATGGTAGGGCAAGCCTATACAAGCCTCTCTGCTCACAGCCATGTCCAATCACCCTGCCGGTCAGTATGTCCTGAAACACAAAAGAGGATGGATCAAATATGGCACGACAGTGGAGATCTCTTGTAAGTTGACTAATTGACAACAGATTCATCTGAAAGTCAGGTGCATATAAGACATTCTGAAGAGTGAGAGAAGGTGCAATAGATATGCCCCCCGACCAACAATGGGCAATCGAACCCCATTGGCATAACAACTGATCTGCCAGGTGAAAGAGCTCTGTAGGTAGAAAATTGCATCACGTCGCCATACATATGATGGGATGCACCGGAGTCCATAATCCAATCTGTCAGGTCCGAATATGAACTACTGGTGTACGCATAATGAGTACCTGAAGAGCTAGACGACGCTCTGGCGGATGCAGCAGCCTCTGTGGTACCTGGAGACGAAGATGCTGGAGTAGGCATCATCTCACGGAGCCTGGATGCAATGTCATCAAGGCGAGTGTCTGGCGTAGGTGCTGTGGAAGTCTCTGTCTACTTAGCAACTCGTGTTGAGGCTGGATACCCATGCTTATGGAAGCATGTCTCCTCGGAGTGTCCAGGACGATGGCAATGAGCACATCGGCCACGATGTCTTCCACCTCCTCGTCCACGCGGTCCACGCCCGCGAAAGTGAGATGATCCTCCCATGCCTCTAGTAGCAGCCATAGCCGAAGGAGTAGGCTGCGCAGTGGTCGCGGAAGTAGTAATCCTGCTCAGGCGCTTATAGACCTCTTCCATTGATAGGTTTCTCCAGTCAGAAGTTGAGTATGAGCTGCATCATACTCAGGATCAAGAGAAGATAGAAAAACTTCGGTCATGGTTGCGTTTTGATACTCCTGTTGTTGCTCTGTGCTGGTAGTGATGGGCATGAAACTCTGTAATCTCTCAAACATGCCCCGTATGTGAGAGAAATGAGCATGGAGCGGGCGACCATTCTGTTGGGTCGAGAAGATATCGAACTGCAATTGAAGTATCTTGCTTTCATTTTTCGATTGGCCATACGTATCTGCAAGTATATCCCACATGGCCTTCGCAGTGGGCCGATTCACAATATCATTGGCTATCTCCATAGTCAGTGTCCCTGAGAGCCATATGCGTGCATAAGCATCATCTTGTTTCCATGTTGCATTAACCCCAGTCTTGTCCATCGACGCGGAGTCAGTCAATAAGTGTTCCTTATTGAGGTACTGCAAGAGGGTACGGAACAACATAGACCAAAGCTCATAATTGGTCACATCCATCTTCACAATTGGGGTCGGTCCTTTGAAGGCACCCGAAGAGGAGAAAACGTCACCCTTGTTTTCCGCCATGATACGGAACATCCACGAAACACGGAACGACTGAGGGATAGAATGAAAGATCTTTGTCTACATATCCATAGAAGAGATAGGTTGTATGTGTAAACTCATACAACCATCCCAACCTTCTCAAATGTAACACAACCCTCGCAACAGAGGTCTTGTTCTACCTGCCTAGGTCTGTGCACGGACCTCTAGCCTTATCCGCGGCATCCCTAATGGAGTGCACCACCACTGGCGATAGCGTGGCCCCTTTGGGGCGAAACCGAAGGCCGCAACGGTGCCTGGGGAAGGAAGGACAGCCGCAGTTGCGGCCTGGGCAGCAGATGCCGCAGCAGCACACGGGGAGGGGCGGCGCATGGACTGCAAACAGCATTTTGCCATGTCTTCCGTGGATGATCCATACCGCTAGCGGTCCATTTCAACTCCTGGAAACAATCTGACTCTCCGAACCGCCGTTAGAATTCCCTCTCGCTACACAAAGATTGATGACGAGAGATCGTTTCACTACGTTACTTCGCTCTGTCTCAGATAGGTGCATTTTATGCGACAATGCGGTGGAGTCCCTTGAGCACCTTTTCTTCACTTGCCCGAAAGTCACTGTCTTCTGGGAGGATACAACTATGGCATGGGTTTGCGCTACCGATTTGGCTTCCTTTTGTGGTTCGTTGGTGGCCAATAGAGACAGAGAGAGGCGGGCGATCCTCTGGCAGTTGTCGCCCCTGAAGAAAGGCCGTCTGCGACTGCAAAATGAGCTCATCCATCACACCATGCAGACGATTGGCAAGCACCTTGCGACAATAAGATAAATAGCATTCGACAATGCAATTGGTCGGAACTCAACCACATGCACCGCACTCTACTTCTTAGGGAGTAAGAACAATGATTTATTAAGCTTCTCCGGACCCATATTTCCATCTTTAAATTCTATCAACATATTCATAACATCATGCTCTACCACCTCCCAAAATTCCCTGAAAAAGGCTACTAGAAACCCACCTGGTACTGGATAGCCATCCACGTTGAGGTCTGTGGAGAAGAGAGACAGAATGGGATGTGTATTCCATAGGGCTAGGATCTCTTATATGAAGAGAAAACCCTAAAGAGTACAAGAGGAAAAATACATAAATACCCCTGAGGGGTTACGGAACCCGAAGGGTTAAAGGTTACGGAACCCGAAGGGTTAGGGGTTACGGAACCCGAAAGGTTACAAATATAATTGTAATATAATAATTCTAACACTCCCCCTCAAGTTGGAGCATATCTGTCGATCATGCCCAACTTGGATACTAAGTACATTAGGCGCTTCCTTGGAAGAGCCTTTGTGAGGATGTCTGCAAGTTGAAGTTCAGTGGAGATGTATGGAGTGTTGATTCATCCTTCTCGTAATGCATCACGAATAAAATGGTAATCAACTTAAATGTGTTTCGTCCGCTCATGGAAAACTGGATTGGTGGCGATGTACGTGGCAGACTTGTTGTCGTAGTATAAGGGTACAGGAGTGGTGAATGACATGCCAAGTTCTGTTAGGAAAGAAACAAGCCATGTAATCTCACATGTGGCCTGAGCCATTGCCCTGTATTCTGCTTCCGCACTAGATCTGGATACCACTGTCTGCTTCTCGCTTCGCCAAGTGACAAGGTTATCCCCAACAAACATGGTGTATCCTGTAGTGGACCGGCGATCCTCAAGAGAGCTAGCATAGTCAGAATCTGTATAGGCGGAGATATTAGTGTATCCATTCACCCCATAGAAAAGTCCACGTCCGGGAGATTCCTTCAAATATCGAAGGATCAAAAGAACATCCTGCCAGTGACTGTAAAGAGACTTCTCCATATATTGACAGGCTCTGCTCACAACATATGATATATCTGGCCTAGTAACAGTGAGATAGAGTAATTTTCCCACTAAGCTTCTGTATCGGGTTGCATCCTCAAATGTTGGATCAGTAGATGTTGAATATTTTCTCACTTCTGCAAGGATGCCAGATGGCTTGCATCCAAGAAGTCCTGCCTCAGTCAGAATATCGAGGCAATACTTTCTCTGTGAAAGATGGAGCCCCTCTATCGTGCGAATTACTTCGATGCCAAGAAAATAATGAAGTTGGCCGAGATCTTTCGTGACAAAAACCTTCTGGAGGAAGGCCTTGGTCTCCTGAATACCATCTACATCATCTCCTGTGATAACCATATCATCAACATAGACAGCAAGGATGATCGTGCCAGTAGACCGTCGTCTAACAAAGACAGAGTAGTCAGATGTTGTCCTCTAAAAACCAAGTGTGTTGATCTCAGTAGTGAGCCTGTCAAACCATGCCCTTGGGCTCTGCTTCAGGCCGTAAATGGCCTTGCGTAGTCGACATACATGCTCCCCCTCGACTACATACCCTGACGGTTGCATCATGTAGACCTCCTCTTGAAGATCACCATAAAGAAATGCGTTCTTCACATCAAGTTGATAAATGGGACAAGCCTTGTTGGCAGCAACAGAAAGAATGGTACATATCGACCCCATTCTGGCAACATGAGAGGTCTCAAAATAATCAACTCCAAAGGTTTGTGTAAAACCTTTGGCAACAAGTCTGGCTTTCAACCTGTCAATAGAACCATCAGGTGATTGTTTGGTCGTGAAGACCCATCGACATGCCACAGGGCGAACTCCCTGGGAGCACGACACAAGATCCCACGTACCTCGGGAGGTAAGTGCACCCATCTCCTCATCCATGGCATGTCGTCAACCTTGATATTGCATTGCACTGAAATGATCTCTTGGAACGGTAATAGCATTAAGAGCATCTGCAAATCTCTTATCACAACTAGATAAACCATCTGTAGAAGTAAAGAGTGACATGGGGTGATACACACATTTTCTTTTTTGCTTGCGTAGAGCTATAAGAAGCTCCCCATGTACATCCGGGACAACAGTGGTGGGAGCACTCGAAGTGGTTATATCATCCTGCATAAAAGGGACAGGCAAAGGTACAGACACTGGTGTAGAAGGTATAGAGGTACGCTGGCGAGTATAGACGATTGGTGGAGGAGGGATGTCAAGAGGAATGGCACATACAGTCTATGTGAAATACCTTGTTTGCTCAAAGAAGGTGACATCAGCAGATACATAGTGTCTATGTCCAACAGGATCATAGCAGCGATAGCCTTTCTGGGTACGAGAGTACCCAAGAAAGATGCATTTGATGGCACGAGAGGATAATTTGTCAGCTGCATGAAAGTAATGAACAAAGGCAATACAACCAAAAATTCGCAGAGGTATAGGAAAAGGAGACTAGTTGGATAAAGTAAGGAAAATGGAGTTGCCTCTTTGAGAACTGATGAAGGAACACGGTTGATGAGATACACTGCAGTAAGGATAGCATCTCCCCAATATTGTTTAGGAACACTCATTTGACTAAGAAGAGATCTAGCAACATTTAGCAAGTGTCGGAGTTTCCTCTCAGCTATACCATTCTGTTGTCAGGTATATGGACATGATGTTTGGTGAACAGTTCCCTAGGATGCAAAGAAAGAGGTCAAGTCATGTTGGGTTAACTCAAGAGCATATTGTCGGTACGAATAATCTTAACAATGCTAGAAAAGTAAGTTTTAACATATTGAAAGAAATTTCTGACAATCTGATTAATCTCTAAACGCTCCTTTATTAGATAGACCCAAGAAGATCGACTATACTCATCAATGAAAACTATAAAGTAGCGATGACCACTTAATGTGCGGATCAGACAAGGTCCCCAAGATCACAGTGAACAAGATGAAAAGCAGCAGTACTACGAGACTCAGTACGAACAGGAAACGAAGTTCTATGGTGTTTCCCGAACTCACATGCCTCGCACTGAAAGGGCTTCAGAGCAGAGAGTTCAGGAAACATCATGGAGATGGCCTTGGCAGAAGGATGTCCAAGGCGCCGATGCCATAGGAGCGGATCTTCGGAGATAGATGCAGCACCAAGAAAATTGGAGTCTGAGGGTATGTCAAGGTAATATAGGTCGTCCTTCTCATGACCCCCACCAAAAATCTGCCTCGTCCGAATGTCCTGAAAATAACAACAAGACTCATCAAATATCACACGACAATGAAGCTCAACACAAAGCTTGTGAACTGACAACAAGCTAAGAGGAAAATCAGGAGCACAGTGAACCCCCGAAAGTCGGAGTTTGGAAGAGAATTACATAGTTCCGACAGTAGTAATCTGTGATTGAGTCCCATTAGCTACTCGAACTGACTTCACAGAGGTAGATGGTATGGAAGAGGTGAGCAGACTACCTTCTCCAGTGAGATGAGTAGAGACGTCGGAATCAATAATCCAAGCTGGAGTAGAAGTGATAGCAGAGTTGGCTATTATACCTGAAGAAGTGGCCAGAGCAACAGTTGTAGTGTTACTAGTGGTGGTAGGCCCTAGAGTCTGAAGGATTTGCATCAGGCGGGAGTAATCTGCATCATTAAGATGAACAGTCTTGCCACTGGAGGTAGGCGATGCTTCTTCCACATCATAGGCATCCTCATAAGCATTATTGGCGTGATAAGAAGGTACGCCAAACTTCTGCAGCATCGTTCAGCCGAGTGGTTCCACCTACCACAGTGAGTGCATGGGGCAGTAGAGTCTCACCCACGACCACGACCAAAGTCAAGGCCTCGTCCAGATTCCCGTCCACGGCCACAACTTGGATCGCGACTGCGTCCTCCTCGCAAGCCATATCTGCCTCCTCGCCCAGATGAGGCAATGTGTGCATAGTTCTCTGTTGAAGGTAAGACAGGAGGCCGGGCAGCGGATGCCTCGAGCTCCTCAAGTCAGCCAAAGATGGCCTTCATTGTTGGCAGTGTGTCTGATATAAGAAACTGCTCCTTCGCTGCATGGTACCTAGAATGCTGGCCATCAAGGAAGCGGTATACCTGCCAGTCAGAACGCTCTTGTATCTGTTTGGTGCAACATAAGAGCTGGAATATTGCAAGCTCCTCACACACACTGGATAGATGCCTGTAGTACTCGATGAGGGTGGAATCACCCTGAGATGCCGACCAGATTCGCCTGTAAATATCTGCAAGGCGTGACTTCGTCTTCATCTGGGAGTATGTTTGCTCGAGATCCTCCCACATTTCCATGGCCGTATTTTTATAAAGAAGATTTGAGGCAATATGAGCCTCAACACTGTTGGTCATACAGTTGATAACCAAATAGTTATCAGTCTGCCAGTTGTCGTACTCTTTGTCCTTTTCATCTAAAGGATCTTTAGTCAAAATGTAGAGTTTCCTCTGACCATCAATGCATACCATAAAAGATCGAGACCGGAGCACATAATTTTCTGTACCCTTGAGTTTGATAGTAGTGCCTTGTGCCATAATATTTGTGGCCAAGGGCTTTGTCTTGGTAGGAGAAGGTGCCATGGTGGTCTTAAAATAGTAAGACGATCCTGTGATCAACTAAAGATGCATATAAGAGCTAAAAAATGCCCTAAAACTCACGTTTTCCCTTGACGAAGGGCTGAAAACCCCCAATGGACAGCATATTTGGATTCTTGGAAGCGATCCATGATGAGTTTTGATCTCCAAAGAGTCCTACGGTACCCGTGGAGGGTAGCTGTGGGGCTGACGACCTTCGTAGGAGGTCCTGAAAGCGTCGGGTAGCGCTAGTGGGAGGGCTGCTGCACTGGAGGCGAATGGAGGGCCTTGCGGGGGGCCCTAATTCAGGGAAGAGGGCCCGCGCAGGCTTTTGCGAGGCTTGAAGGTAGCGGTGGGGATTTTAGATCGGAGCCCCGATCTAGGACCGTTGCTCTGATACCATATGGAGAAGAGAGACAGAATGAGATATGTATTCCATAGGGCTAGGGTCTCTTATATAGAGAGAAAATCCTATAGAGTACAAGAGGAAAAATACATAAATACCCCTGAGGGGTTACGAAACCCGAAGGGTTAGGGGTTACGGAACCCGAAAGGTTACAAATATAATTGTAATATAATAATTCAAACAAGGTCAAAAATGGCTCTACGGACCTCCTCCCTCATGAAGGCCGAAATAAGCCTTTCATGTCTACCCTCCAATCTCTTGAGTCCCCTTCCCAACCACCATGCACCAGAACTGGGTTGTTATCTGCTGTAACATCGAAAATGCTCAACAAGTGCCATCTCAATCTCCTTATCCATGTAAGCTAGCCTCTTCCACATTAAGCTCAAAGATTTTGTTTCTCCTCCTCTTGCCACTTGCCATTGCATGGAAAAAATTGATGTTCACGTCTCCTTCCTTTATCCATTTTTTTCTTGATCTTTGTCGTCACTCCACCTCCCTTCATCTATCATCGCCTGCAACCACTTGTTGTTGTAGTCCCCTACCACATAGTTCTTCACCACTCAAAGGCCGCAGATCCTCGATGTCATCCAATCTCAAAATCTCAGCCACCGCTTTCTCTCATTTTTTTAGTTCTACTTCGAACCACCAATTTTTTATGCTCCATCAACATACACCGCAGCAATTTGAGTTTATGTGCCAACCTTTGCGTCGCCGAACCCTTTACTTGTACCGAGCACCAGAAGTCACTCACCAATTCTCTAAAGCCATCATCCAGCAACCAAGACTTTTCAAACCTGAACATTGATCTTGATAGAAGCCCCTCCACCTGTCTAGTTTCAATTTTTAAGTTCTGAATTCGTTACATCTTTCTTTTTTCGGTGAAGAAGTTTATAAGAAATCAATTTGTTAGTTTTTTTTTGAGAAAAATCAATTTATTAGTTGTTGTCTGCTCTCTGCCATTTAATATTTCTTGTTCATTTATTCTACAGCAATATCATGCTCTTATATGTCAAATCTGCTCTAATATCTTCTTGTTGGTTATGAAATTAATTCATTATTTTTATTAGTTCATTATTTTTATATTTCATAAGAAAATATTTATGTTTTTATATTTTCATTTTAACAGTAAATAGGCCAGCTAATTTCTCCTACAAAATTTTTGTTCAATACGGAAGTATTTAACATCAATCCAGTGCTTAATCCTAAATCCAATAAATAGAAAATGCTCACATCACATCATACTTCAATGTTTATGTTTTATATTCGTGTACGTTATATTTATTTAAAGTGTGATCTCTAATATTTGAAGTTATTCTTGTATTTTAAATATTTATTATTAAAATGTTACAAACTGTGTAATCCGCATATACTTATGCATGGTCCACCACATATCTGATTACTACTCGCTTTAGACTGTCTAGCCAAACAACTACCGCATACTGACTTTCCATTTGAACCTTACCATAAATTTTCTTTCCATCTCTAATTATCGCATATTCGAACTTTCCATCTGACTGTCCAGCCAAATGACAAGTCACATTCAGGATGAGTTATCTTAGTGTATGTTATTTGCTGATGATATTGTGTTAATTGACAAGACTAGAGATGGAGTAAATGAGAAGCTTGAGGTCTAGAGACATGAGTTGGAGACTAAAGGATTTCGTATAAGTAGGGCTAAGACAGAATATATGGAGTGCACATTTGATGGAAGCAATGATGAAGGAATCGTGGTGAGATCGGTGACGATAACATTCAGAAGAGAGATTCTTTTCGATATTTGGGATCTATTTTGCAACATGATGGGGAAATTGATGGAGATGTTACTAATAGAATAAATGCAGGCTGGCTAACGTGGAGAGGAGCTTCTGTTGTCCTCTGTTAGAATAAAATTCCTTTAAAAATTAAAGGAAAGTTTTACAAATCAGTCGTAAGACCTGCTATGCTCTATGGATAGAAATGTTAGCCTGTGAACCATAGACATGTGCAGAGAATGGTTGTAACAGAAATGAAAATGCTAAGGTGGATGTGTGGACACACACACACACACACGTAAAGATCGGATTCAGAATGATGTAATCAGAAAGAAAGTTGGTGTAGCTCCGATCGAGGATAAGATGCGAGAAAACCGCTTACGATGGTTTGGTCATTTGCAAAGAAGATCATCTGATGCACCGGTTAGGAGATGCGAGTGTTGGGATGTTGAGCCGGCTAAAAGAGGGCGGGAATGGCCCAAGAAGTGTTGGAAAGAGACTATACGAAGGGATCTTAGTTTTGTGGATATAAGCTTGGGATTGATCCACGATAGATCTGAATGGAGGTGAAGAATCCATGTAACCGACCCTACTTAATTGTGGGAAAAGGCTTTGTTGTTTTTGTTGTATCGCATGCCCACCCGAATAGAAAGGCATTGGGCAGAAATTACTCCTAAGGCATTTCTGTTTTACACTGCATCATAATATTTATAGGTAAAGCATAAGCACTAATCACAACAAGAAAAGAGAGGGATGTCACTTTAGAATTTAAAATACGTAAAAGAACATGGCAGTGTAATTTAAATGTCAGCATATAATTAGGAAAACAGCATAGGTACCTTACAATCAGCAATAGGAAAACAGCATATGTACCTTGAAATCAGCAAAAGCAACGGGGGATCCTTTCCTTCCCCGCATCTTAAGAGTCTGGAAGCCAGAATATCTGGGGACATCACGCCAATGATGCTTTAGGTAAAAACTCCTAAGTTTCTAAAAGCAGGAATAAACTATCATGTTTATTTGTTATGTGCAAAAGAAAAAAATCAGTCTGCACGGCTTTTCAAAAAAAGATTGCTATACAGGGCAACAAAATTACTGAAATTACAAATATTGAAATAAATAAAACTGCACATCTCAAAAAAATAGATCCGCTTAGTGAGACTAGTATCATACTGGGAGACGATTGCCGTTAGCTCTTCCTCGGTGCAATTTGAACCCAAATTTCCAATAAACAAGGTGGAACAAGGTTGAACTTCCTCATATGTGTGCTTTTCTTGATCCACCTGCACAAACAAGCAAACACCAGTCAATTCAAATATCTCATTTTGAAAATACATGGTTAAAAGTTACCATTGTTGTAATAATTGACCGACTGGATCGAATAGTCAGTCAACCTATGAGGTACAGTGGGGTGACCAACTAAATAATCTATAATGAGCCAATATTCGGTCTGCACCGAATTAGTCAATCCGTGTATCTGCCAACTGTGACAATTCAGCAATCGGTTGGATTTTTTTATTTTCATTCACTCTAATTTATTATAATATCACAAAAATGTCAAAACTCCATCTTAGTTTGCCTGTGATGTCTTTTTTTATTACAAAGGCTTCAACTACCATGATTACATAGAAGTTATGATGCACTGCCTCTTCTTTTTTTATATTAAACCCACCCACTTGTGCATCTTGACTTTGTCTAATTGGAAACAACATAATAATATATGTATTTGATATTATTTTTATATTTAAATTTATTTCAAAATATATAACCGAATAATTATGAATAGTCGTCCCACTACCATTTATTCTTTATTAAGTGTAGGGGTGCTAATTGAATTGAATCATTCAAATTCATTTGAGATTCATTCTTTTTTTTATTTCAAACCGGGTGAGTCCCCACTGCGGGGATCACCGCCTAATATATTTCATTAATAATGTTCCGTACTACATTACCGAGAGAGCCAGAAGTTATACAAAGCGTTACATTGTGCCACTGCGTTCTCACTGTAGAAACGCTGGCTTTTGAAGATAAGCTCATTGCGACCAATCCATATAGTCCAGAGAGCGGCTAATGGTTTCGAGCAGTACTCGCTTGAATTACCAGCAAACCTTCTGATGGATTCCCAGAATACATGCATCCCATCCCACTGCAGCCAGCGGATATCGAGATCGGACCAAGCCCTCTTGGACCAAACGCAACTAAAGAAAATATACTCGGAGTCTTCGATCGCGTCGCCACACCTGTCGTATCGCATGTCCGGAAGGTGGAAGATGCGCCCCCTCCTGACTTTGTCCATAATCCTCCCCCGCCTCAGGCACCAAAGAAAAACCTTGACCCTTAGCGGAATCTTAGTCGCCCATACTATACGCATGTCATGACAAAAATCGGCATCACGTTCCTTAGTACTCCTCGTCAGATTGAGATATGCCTTCTTTATCGTGAATGAGGTACCTCCCCAACGGTAGTGGTCTCTATCCCGAGAGGACTCCCGCCGCGCAAGTGAGTCCAAAAGAGCCAAGGATTCATCTCCACGCTAATCCGAGAGCTCGACGAGAAAAGGCGGCGCCCAAGCGTCCTCCACCGTCCCCTGAGAGAGCGTCGCCTCCTTCATTGCCGACAAGGCGAAGAGGCGAGGGAATTTAGCCTCTAAGCATCCATCACTTGTCCAATTGTCCCGCCAAAATCTGAAAGTCCTACCATCACCAATGATAGGTTGAAGCCAGGAAACCAACTGAGGCATAATCGCTCGGAAACGAACCCATAACGGAGATTCAAACCTCACCCGCCGTAGCTCCAGATCGCCTCTCACCCCATAAATCTCCCGCAAAAGATTAACCATATGTGTAGTAGACGAGCCCCAAATACGGATGGCACACTTAGACAACAAGGCCATGTTCATGTCCTCCAAATCTAAGACCCTAAGACCACCATCCTTACGTATCTTGGTGACTTCTTCCCATTTAACCAGGTGCATACCGAACTCCTGCTTTTTACCTTTAGACCAGAAGATTCTCTTCATCAAGACCTCTAATTTTTTCCTCACCCCAATCAGCATCAGCCTCGTAGACATGAAAAAGATGGGGAAGGCAGACAAAACGTGCTTCAGGAGGACCAAATTCCCCCCCCACGAGAGAGCAATACCACCATCCAACCAGCTAGCTGCTGCTCCATCCTCATCACAAGACTATCCCAATCCGTCCTTCTGAGCATGGCCGCAACAAGAGGTAATCCCAAGTAACGTATCGACAAGCTCCCCACGATGCACTCCGTAGTAGCAGCTAAGTGGGCACGGTCCAAGGCATCCATCCCAAAGGCAACGACAATCGATTTAGCCTCGTTGATTTCCAAGCCAGACATTTCACCGAAGATTTCGGCCAGTTGCACCACATTGTCAATCTGCTCGTTGGTGCCGCCCATAAATAGAATAGTGTCATCCGCATACTGTAAGAGAGGGATGGAGATGTCCCCCCTACTGTAACTCACACACCAACCCATCCCAACATCCTGGTGCAGGATGAACCCCAGAGCGTCCGCCATGATAACATACAGCATCGGAGCCAAGGGGCACCCTTGTCTCACCCCCCGCTGCGGTTGGAAGAATCCCCCCTCCGACTTGCCATTCACCAAGATCCCATATAATGAAGTGGTGACGCATCTCTTCATCCAGTCCACCCACTGCTCCGGAAAGCCCCTCCTTCGTAAGGAAGTCCATAAGAACCTCCAATCCACCGAATCATACGCCTTAGCGTAATCAATTTTCCAAAGCGCCCCTCTTGCTTTCAAGCGCTGCCAATCTAGACAAATCTCCATAGCCATGACGAGGCCATCCGCCATTTGCCTCCTCGGGATGAAGGCCGATTGGCCCTGAAGAATCACTGTATCCAAAACCCCCTTAAGCATGTTCACCAGAATCTTTGCAATGATGAGGTAAGACCCATTCGAAAGAGCTATCGGCCGATAGTCGTCCACCTGCAAAGGGTATTCTTTCTTCGGAAGCAGAAAGAGCAGTGCCCTATTGATCCTTTCGAGGCCCTTGTTTCCATCCCTGAATTCGTTGATCGCCTCAAACCTAAGATCGCCTTCTTGGCTTCCTCCATAGAAAAAGGAAGAAGACCCTCGACCTGCTCCTGAGATAGCATCTCCGCGCATGTACCCGGCCACCCCCAACCACTCGCCTCCCTCCTCCTCGAGGCGGCCACGAAATGACTTCTCAAAGCCCTCCCAATAGCAGCCTCCCCTGCAATCCGCTCCCCAACGACTTCGATTTCATGAATGTGGTTCCTCCGCCTTCGACCTGACGCCACGGAGTCAAAGAAGGATGTGTTGGCATCCCCCTCCCGGAGCCACCTTTGTCTGGATCTTTAGCGCCACTCCACCTCCTCCTTTTTATCCTCAAGCATAATTCCTCTAACAAACCCTGCCTCTCCAAGAACTCCTCTTGAGACAGCTCTCTTTCATCGTCAAGGTGGTCTCAGCCGACACTCTATTCTGAATCTCCGTCCTCCTCTCCCTGCGCCTGGCCTTGGTGTCCCTTCCATAGTTCAAGAGGAAAGACCTCAGAATGGAGAGCTTAACCGCAAACCTGTTGACCGTTGAACCATCCACCGTACAGCCTCTCCAGATCTCCTTGACCTTGTCATGGAAGCTCGGATCCATCAACCAACTCCGCTCAAAGCGGAAACAAAACCGATACCTACTTTCCTCCTCGAACGACCAGAGGATTGGAGTGTGGTCGGAGTGAGTGCGGGGGAGCGCCCACGCCCTCGATAAAGGAAACTTCGACGCTCCGACTGAAGAGAGCAAAAAACAATCCAGCGGTGAGCGCGATCTTCTATTTCTCCAAGTGAAAGAGCAACCCGCAACATCAATGATAGATAGCCCCATAGCATGGAACATCTCGGATAGCGCGGCAGACCCCGAGTCACGCCCGCCACTTCCCTGCGGTCTGTCATCATGAAGCAACGTGATGTTAAGGTCGCCCCCAATGATCCAAACCCCCAACCTGGCCGAGTCCCCCAGACCCTCCAACTCGACCATCAAGTCACTCTGATCCCAACTGTTGGGCCCATAAACATTCAAGACCAAGAGCTCAAGCCCGTCCCTCCTTCTGCGAAGTCGCACCGATAGGCAGTGAGTGGATTGCACCAAATACACAAAGTCGAATAAGTCCCTCTTCCACACAGAGATCAAACCGCCGGGCGCGCCTTGCGACCCCCACTCTGCCAGCTGGAATCGTCCCCCCCCCATCAATATTCCTCATCTCAGACTCCGCTCCGACCTGCAATTGCAACTTCGTTTCCTGGAGAAGAAAAATGTCCGCCCCTGCATCTGCTATTAGGTTCTTCATTCCCATTCTTTTCTTCAGTCTTCCCAGACCCCTAATGTTCCACGACAAGATCTTTAGAGGCATGGAGACCGTTGCAGCTTCCTTAGCGGTACAAAACCCAAAAGTTTCGCCACACCCCTGTCCAAAACACGGAAACGATTCTGGGAATTCCACGAGGTCAAGGACAAGGTGGCGACTTCAGTTTGAATCACTCGCTCCCAGCCTCAAGTTCGACAATGGCGATCAACGCCGCCCTCCTCTGCCTCCATGCTGCGGAAGGTTCCCTTACATAACACGATCCGAATCTGGGCACCTCCTTTCCCACTTCTCTGGTCGCCACAGTGTTAAGAATGTCGGACTGCCCTCCTGGCAGTGGGAGAGGAATTTGCTCCGCTCATTAAACATTTAAAAAAATTCGATTCAAAGTAAAATGAATCGAATATAAATTTGACTTGTGGATTTGATTCCAAATGAATCGAATATGAATTATACAAATTCGTTACGATAATAATTCGATTCGATTTGATACTTATATACATATATATACATATGTACACATACATGTGTATTTTCAAATTACATGCGTAAATACATACAAAGATATGTATGCATACAAACATGCATGTATGCAAATATGAGCGCATGAGCATGTAATTATATCAGTTAATGACGAAATTCCGATATTACAAAATAAATTAGAATATTAGACATGATCTCTAGTAGGAAAGAAAATATATTTAAGAGCTTTATCCCAATTACCCACCTTACATTTATTTCCATGTTCTCACATTCTCTACCACGTATTTTTCCTTTTCATCATTCATAAAAAAATCCAACAATCATGAGGTAGACAATGGTGATCCCTCTTCTTGCACGTAACGACAGAGCCAAAACGGATCGACTTGGCCCATTCCTCAGATGAGGAAGAAAGAGTGCTTAGATCTACATTTACTCATTTTCCTTCTAATATAAACTAATTCCCCCTGCCTACCCCCCCCCTTTTTTGAGCAATCCACGCTCTCCTTTAAGGCTGTCATGGTTTGTATACATTTAATAAGACTTATATAATCATATTTTATTGAGATATTTCTTTTGTCATAGAAAAAAGAGTAAATGCAGATAGCAAAAGGCATACAATATCCGTAAAAGTTATGTTTTATATTATATGTTGGATATCTTCCTTGATTATATAGGTTTCCAACCAACCTTAGTAATTTGTATTAAAAAATAGAAATATAAAATGCAACCTTTAAAATGATATTGTTTTTATATAAATAATTTATATTAGAGTTAACATTTCAAATTCGAAATAAAATGAATCGAAATTGAAAATCTAAAACACAAATGAATCGAATATGAATTCAAGTTTGCTAATTCGTTTAAAATTCGATTCGAGTTTGGATATGAAAATTTTAAAATGAATCGAATCTAAATCTGAGTGGAGTCGAAGGTATTCAATTCGATTAGCCCCTTAATTAAGTGACCCCTTTGACTGAGAATCGAGAACCGACTTTTACAACATTGCCACCAACAACATCCCAGGCAAAGAGCAAGTTTTCCAAAGAGTAGACTCTCCCTAAAAAACTAGATACCCTCCATAACAAAATTTCTCTGATCCACCTAAGCGGGAAGAGGGTCCTAAAGACCTAATTGCACCGAAACTACCCAATAAGGAATTGAAAGACCCAAGAAAGCTAACGTTAACCAAGTCCTCGGGTGTGATCCTCAAGACCCACCCTGATAAGGCTTAGAATCTGGAAGTTTATCCTCCAGCCTAACAATTACCGTTACACCCATCGATCCATTTGCATTGCATACATGAATACTGGCTAGTAAAGGGCAACCGCACATCACCTTCAAAAAAAAAGAAACTATGTGAACCCTTAAAATTCCATCCCTTCAAATCATGAAAATGGCACGTCGAATTCTACCATTATGATGCAAATTATAATGATACCAACACCTAATCTTCCTCGTTTCCTTATATCTGAGATTAGCCCCTGAATATATAGTCGCGGTACATACAGATCAATGCATACTTTCAATATCGATAGCATACCCTTTAAAAGATTGCCCCTAATAATCACGAATCTGGAAGATAGTCTTCTTAAAAGTGAAGAGATTATTGTAATTCTTCTATCAATGCACCCAACAATTGGTCTTGGCATCAGCACGTGCACCATCAATCCCTCTTCATAAGAGAGACCAATCATGCCTTGTAGGCACCATCACTAAGAAAAAATCTTCTCTAATGTCCAACCTTATTATAACGAACACAAATAATGAAATCATGATAGTCCTGCAAAATTGTCCATGTTCTCCACACATTAAGAACCCTCCTTAATCTCATTTTCTGAGTAGCCATAACATGTATGGAAAACTAGTGTAATCCCAATAAGGCATCCATAGTGTTTTTCTTGCACCTTCTTCCACCCATCATGGTTCATCCCCGATGCGAATCCAAGTTGCTCGTGATGCCAGGAGGAAGCGGAGGATGCAAATCATCTGCTTTTCAAATGTAGCTGCTCTTTGGAGGCCTGGAACCTGCTTAGGAACCAAGGTTCAGGAAAGCGGTATGCGTATGCGTTCGGACAGGTCACTGAATAGCGCTTAAGCGGTATGCGGGGGCATATGCGGGGTATATGCGGTTTTACGCGGTTTCCTAATTTTTTATATAAAAATAGATAAATATATACAAAAGTGACTACAACAGAACTAAATTTATGTATAATTGTGATACAACAGAAGATCTAAGAAAAAAAACTTTCATAGAGTTCAAAACAATCTCTATCAATCAAATATCAATACTTAAATAGAATGGTTAGCACACAAAATAATAGACAACAAACAACAAAATAAAAAAGTTAGCGCACAAAATGCCTCTATTGTTGAATATAATGTCATTTATTTATGTCGTTATATTTATAATTGATCCTCCATCAAAATTACCGAACTTTACATATAATATATTACATTCATAATAACTATTAGTTGACTAAATTAGTTTCCTAAATTATTAGTATATTATTCTTTTTCTTCCTTGCGTGTTTACTCCAATCTCGCAGTACAACTACTTTGAGGATGGAATATAAATGGTCATGGAATGCTTGGTTGGCATACATGCAAAAGTAAGGAAAACATGGCACAAATAACACAACAAAACATGACACAAATTAAAAAAATAAAAAATAAATAAATAAGGTGTATGTGGCCGCACAAACCGCATATGCGGCCCGCATAAGCGCACAGAGCGCATAATGCGGGGCTTCAGGAAAGCGGTGCGCTGAGGGCACCGCATACGCATATGCGGCCGCACGGGCCGCTTTCGTGAACACTGTTAGGAACCATGCGGTTCGTATTGACTATACTTCAAGTTCCAGGGAATCCATTGGAGAGAGATGGAATAGCATAGAGAAGGAGCGAACTAGGTACTTAGCATTGATCTGAGAAATTTGGATTGCCAGAATGGAGTCATTTGTTGTCAGGATCGAGTGTATGGGAAAAATGTGGTGGCACACGCTAGGGTGTTGGTTGAGAGTTTCAGTGTAATGTCTTTGTTGGGAAAAATGAATAACTTGTTTATTCCATAAGCCCTAGGCTCTCTTATATAGGAGAGTAGCCTATGGGTAAATTACATAAAGCATACAATGAAGAAAATAAAATAGAGACGAGGTACAAATACTACTACTATATGCGTTAACACTCCCCCTCAAGATGGAGCATAGATATCAATCATGCTCAGCTTGGAAGCACACTTCTGAAATGGGCCTCGTAGCAATGCTTTGGTGAATATGTCCGCAGTCTGATTCTCTGAGGTAACATGAGACGTAGCAATGAATCCTTTCTGAATCATGTCACGTATGAAGTGACAGTCCACCTCAATGTGCTTGGTCCGCTCATGGAATGCTGGGTTGTTTGCAATGAACAAGGCAGCCTGATTATCACATTCCAAGTTCATAGGAAGTGGTACATCTAAACATAGATCTGTAAGCACAGCTTTCACCCACATCATTTCTGTAGTAGCCTGGGCCATAGCCCTATATTCGGATTCAGCACTAGATCTAGCTACCACCGTTTGTTTCTTGCTTCTCCATGAGACTAGGGCATCTCCAACATAGACGGCATACCCTGAGGTGGACTTCCTATCCTTGGGACATCCTGCATAGTCTGCATCTGCACATGCTGAGATAGAAATCCACTTTCCTTTCTTGAATAGCAGACCTGCACCTGGAGAAGATTTGAGATATCTAAGAATCATATGTATTGCATCCATATGCACCTGGTGTGGTTGCTCCATGAACTGGCTCACCCGACTCACTGCAAATAATATATCTGGTCTAGTAATCGTGACATACAACAGTTTGCCTGTCAGTTCTCTGTATCTTCTCCTGTCCACCTCCTCTGTGTTATCTTCATAAAGCTTCATGCTGGGATCCATTGGTGTCGTAGCAGGTCGACACCCAAGCATACATGTTTCACTCAACAGATCTGTAACATATTTCCTTTGTGACATTACTAGCCCATATGAATTTCTAGCAAATTCAAGCCCCAGAAAATATCTAAGGACACCAAGATCCTTAGTGACAAATTCACTACCCAGCATTTCTTTCGCCTGCTTTATGCCATGCTCATCATCTCCTGTAATCAAGATGTCATCAACATACACTATAATGACAATGATACCTCTAGCAGTCGTCTGAACAAACAAGGAATGATCATCATTGGAGCGTTTGTATCCTTGTTTCTCGAAGAGATCCGAGAGCTTCTGAAACCATGCTCTGGGGCTCTGCTTAAGGCCATAGATAGCCTTATGTAACCTCCATACCTTGGAACACTCCCCCTCAACAGCAAAACCAGGTGGTTGTTGCATATAAACTTCTTCCTGCAAATCTCCATATAGGAATGCATTTTTCACGTCCAACTGATGAAGCGGCCAATCTCGGGCAACTGCAACTGACAACAAGATCCGTAGAGTGGAATGACGTGCCACAGGCGAGAATGTGTCAAGGTAATCCACCCACTATGTATGTGTGAAGCCACGTGCAACCAGACGCGCCTTGTACCTGTCAATAGAGCCATCTGCATTGTGCTTCACTGTGACCACCCACTTGCAGCTTACTGGGTTCACATCCGGAGGTATAGGAACCAAACTCCAAGTTCCTCTGGACTAAAGTGCCGCCATTTCTTCCTCCATTGCTAGCCGCCATCTGCTATCCTGTAGAGCATCATGATGATTCTGTGGAATACTTATAGCTGAAAGTGCCACAACAAATGACCGGAAATCTCCAAATAGCCTCTCAAACGACACGGATGCTGATAATGGATACTTAGCACAGCTCCTCTGCGACTTGCCTAGGGCAATGGGAACATCCAAATCAGTTGTAGTCTCATCTGGCCCCTACAACATATCCTGCTCAGACATATCATCATATCCATCAACAGTAATATTTTCATTACATACCATAGGCGAGCTAGTGGACGAGTCATGACCATGAGCGGGAGGACGCCTGCGGGTATAGTGGAACGGTAGCGGTGAGATAGGTGGTGGTGGTGGTGGTGGTGTATGAGGTGATGGTGGTGGTGACGGCATCTGAGGTGGTGGTGTCATGTATATGGCATCAGGGGGTATAGATGCTAGTTGCTTATCTCCTGAGGCTGAAAAATACATAACAGATTCAAAAAATGTAACATCTGCACTGATCATATACCGCCGACGCAGAGGATCAAAGCACTTGTACCCCTTTTGAGTTCTGGAGTACCCAACAAAGACACACTTGACAGCCCTAGGAGAGAGCTTGTCAGTACCAGGCGACAACTGATGGACAAATGCAACCGACCCAAACACACGAGGAGTAAGAGTGAACAGATCCTTGCCAGGATGAATGAGTGAAAACAGAATCTGTTTCACGACAGAAGAAGGCATACGGTTGATTAGGTAACATGCAGTGAGAACTGCATCACCCCAGTAGGAGTAGGGAACATGACTCTGTATAAGGAGTGATCTTGTGACATCAAGAAGGTGACGGTGTTTTCTTTCAGCAATCTCATTCTGTTGAGATGTATGAGCACAAGATGTTTGGTGAATAATCCCTTTTGAGGAGTAATAATTGGCAAGAATATTGGTGCACAACTCTAAAGCATTATCACTTCTCACAAATTTCACAGATGTGGAGAAAACATTTTTTATTTCATTCAGAAAATGGATAATGATATTTCCTACTTCAGATTTATTTTTCATCAGAAACACCCATGACACTCTAGAGAAATCATCCACAAATACTATATAAAATCTGTGTCCCTGATGATCGGGTACACGACTCGGACCCCAGACATCAATATGAAATAACTCAAACTTGGAGGTACTACTCCGACCTGGACGACTGGGAAAGGACGACCTGTGATGCTTTCCCAACTGACACGCCTCACACTGAATAGGTGTGTGAGGGAGACCATAGGGTAAAACTTGACGCAACTTCTGAAGCGGTAAATGACCAAAACGCAGATGCCATAATAAGGTTGATACTTGTCCAGAAGACGAGGATGAGGATCCAGCAAAAGGAGTCTGATTCAGGCGGTAGAGGCCTTCTTGCTCATAGCCACGACCAATCACGTTGCCCGTATGGATGTCCTGAAAAATCAAAGAAGATGGATCAAAAATTGCCCGACAATGTAGATCCTTCGTAATCTGACTAATTGACAATAAATTCATTGAAAAATCATGTGCATGTAGCACATTCTTGAGCTGCATAGAAGGTGTCAATCTAATCTCCCCCTGACCAGTGATGGGGGAATGAGTGCCATTGGCAATCACTACTGTCCGACCTGGAGGGATCTGAGTGTATCCTGAAAGCAGACTCTGGTCGCCACATAGGTGATGTGTAGCGCCCGAGTCCATAATCCATGGTAAAGTATCTGATCTACTACTGTTCAGTGCAGGTATACTACCTGAGGTACGGGTAGAAGCGGAAGCAGAAGCAGCGGCATCAGACTGAGGCTTTGTAGTAGGTGTTGGGCCAGATGGTGGAATAATGCCCCTCAGACGGGCAACAAGATCGTCGAACCGTTGATCCAAAGTAGCAGCAAATGGGGGCTCTATCTGCTCAGCTGCTCATGCGGATGCAGGAAATCCGTGCTTCGAGTAGCAGGTATCTTCATTGTGTCCAACTCGGTGATAATATGTGCATGTTGGCCTAGTGCGGCCACCCCTTCCACGAGGTCCACGTCCATGGCCCTGGTGATGGAATCCGCGACCTCTGTTTGCTGCCATGGCTGAGGAATTCTGACTCACAGCTGTTGAGGGAATTGTGATCCGACTCAATTTGATGAAAAGCTTCCTCCATGGGAGGAATAGTCGAGTCTGCCAAAATCTGAGATCGTGCTGCCTCATACTCTGGATCAAGTGCAGCCAGGAACACACCCACCATTGTCGCATTCTTGTATGTCTTCTGCTGTTCTGGCGTGGCAGTAAGAGGCATGAAGCTATATAGCTTCTCGAACATCCCTCTCAGTGATGTGTAGAGAGAATGTAAAGGACGACCATTCTGCTTTATTGTGAATATATCATGTTGAAGTTGCAGAATCTTCGTCTCGTTCTTCGCCTGAGAGTACGTTGCCGCCAGAATATCCCACATATCCTTGGTCGTGGGTTGATGTAGGATGTCATTGGCAATTTCAATAGCCAACGTACCAGATAGCCAAACCTTGGCATATGCATCATCGGCCTCCCATGAGGCATGGACTCCAGTCTTCTCTGCAGGCTCAGGTTCGGTAAGAATGTGCTTCTTACCTGTTGACTTCATCATACTCATGAACTGCATTGCCCACAGTTCATAGTTTGTACCGTCCATCTTGACAATGGGCGCCGGACCACGAAAGGCACCAATAGATGGGAAATCAGTCTTGCTTTCTGACATACTGGAGATGGAAGACTGGAGCGACTGACAGAAGATGAGCTTCGTCTACAAAGACATAGACGGGATTAGTTGCATGTGTAGACCTCAAGCAACTATCCCCATGAAGATGTGCGTGCTACGGTCTTCACGTGCGCAAGAATCACGAAGATGCACGCGAAGAAGATGCGTGCACTGGAGATGCACTTAGGCGGGCGTACAGATGATCATACGCAGGAGGCCCACGGTCACGCGTAGGCGACTGCGCACAGGGTCGCGCACCGGAGACTGCGCACAGGCGCTATGCGCACAGGCGATATGTGCGCACAGGCGCTGCAAGATGCGCACCTGCGCACGCGCTGGAGGGTCTGATGCGCGCAGGCGCACGCGCGTTGCTCAGCAGGAGAACGTGGTGCGCTGGAGGCGTGCTACACGCACAGGAGGAGAGGCGGCTTAGAGGCGGCGCCGATCGAGAGAGAAGGAGAGGGAGAGGCCGGTGGGTGGGGTTAGGGTTAGGGTTTCAAGAACTACGGTCTAGGACCGTCGCTCTGATACCATGTTGGGAAAAATGAATAACTTGTTTATTCCATAAGCCCTAGGCTCTCTTATATAGGAGAGTAGCCTATGGGTAAATTACATAAAGCATACAATAAAGAAAATAAAATAGAGACGAGGTACAGATACTACTACTATATGCATTAACAGTCTTACATTCCCGTTTTCAATCTAAGGCTTGTAATTTTAATGAGGTGAGAAATGGTGAAATTTTTGGGCACATACCGATACGGTGGAGACCCTTTTTCTTTGGAGAAAAACCTACTTCCACCCATCATCCTTCAACTGCCCCCTCCCCACTCACCACCTCAATTGCCCTATCCCGCATCCCCCTCACCACGTGTTATGTCTCTTCTTCTTTCTTATTTTTCACCAATTAAATTGAGACTCATAGTAAATATGGATTTTTTCTTGAAAAGACGAATTTTTTTAGTCAATTGAAAAGATGAATATGGATATATTATATACAACTATATTATGAAAATAATAACATAGAAGCTGTCATTTATACATTTATACAGGCTTATTAGTTGCAGACAAATGTGGATCCCATATGCATGAATATAAAATATATTAAGGTGTATATCCATTCAATTGACGAACATGGCCTAAGCCTCTTTGGCTCGAGCACAAGAATTGGGAGCCTCATTACACATTTTGCAGACCATGTCACTTCGACAAAGTTCTCCCTCTATGCACCTTGGTCATGATCCTATCTATGCAATACATGGACAAATCACCAAGATCGGAAACCATGGGGTACCCAGCACTTTATAAACATTTTCAACTAAGAAATTACCATGGAACCAAAACCAATGATCTTATCCATCTGTTGGCTTCAAGAACCCCCACAAATTTTTTGAGATAGTGCTCTGTGAAATTAGAAGTAAAATCAGGGGCCATATTATAATTTAACCATGTCACTGCCACGTATATACTTTTAAATTTGTTCATTTTGATGTATGTGGACCTAGTCGTGCTCCAGATTACTCTAAACACATTCTATATTGTTGTTGTCGATGACTTTACCCATGTTTCATGGTTGTTTCTTATGAAGTCGAAATCTGAAGCTCACATCATTATGAAAACTTTCTCGATGGAAATAAAAATTCTTTTGATTTTCATGACAATAACATTCATACTGATAATGCTCTTGACGTCTGCAATTATTTTCTTCGCTCCATTTTACTGAGCATGGAATCATTCGCCAAACATCTTTCCTACAACAAAATGGTGTGGCTGAACGGAAGCATTGCCATATTTTTGATGTTACCTTAACATTACTCGTTTAAAGTGTGACTCCTCTAATGTTGTGGGGAGATGTTGTTCCAAGATTTTGGATGCACATCCTTTTTTTACATTCATTCTATTGGTCGTGATGAGAAAATCGCCTAAGGTGGTTTGTCCATTGAAGGAGGCCAACCGATGCACCAGTGAGGAGACGTAAGTTTTGGGATGTTGAGCCGGCTAAGAGAGGGCGAGGAAGGCCCAAGAAGTGTTGGAATGAGACTATAAGACGGGATCTTAGTTTTTTGGATCTAAGCCGAGAATGACCCAAAATAGATCTGAATGGAGGCAAAGAATCCATGTAGCCGACCCTACTTATTGTGGGAAAAGACTTTGTTGTTGTTGTTGTTGTCTCTGCCACATATATGTTTCGGTTTATAGTCAATGCGAAGAACCTCTCACAAATCGCCCCTAATTCTAATAAACCATCCATCCAAAAGTTAAAAAGACACCTTAAATCTTTGGCAACCATAGGTCAATCATCCTCCACATGATTTGTCACTAATGCCCAATCTCCCTGGGAATACCCTGATAGTTACTCCCACAATCAAACTAGAAGAGACACCGCATGAAGGACTCCATGTGTCCCCTAATCCTAAATGCAGCAAATGGTTTAGAGAGAAAAAAGATGGGAATAAAAAACTAAACAACTTTCATATCATGAAACTGCCCTTAACCAGAACCCAGTAACATGCAAGCTTACTCTCCAACTTCTCCACAAGAGGCACATATCCCATATCCACCTTTCGAAGCTTATCACATGCGAACAGAAGGCCCAAATAGGCAAGTGAAAGGCAAGAACATGGCATCCCAAGAGCCTATTAGCAACCAACAATCACTTCGAATAAGACAATCAACACATAGGCGGACTTTTCTCAGTTTATCACGAGTTTCGACTACTCCCCAAAAAAATCTCTACCAATATCGAGATTCCCCAAGCCTCAATTGCATTCAATGAAGAAAACATGGCATTTGCATACTACACCACCAAAATTAAAAGATTATAGCAAGAAAAATCAGTTCATTTTCCACCAACCGCCACAAGGTCTATTGTAATAGCCATCAGTATTAGCCACAAAAACAAGAGGACAATTCCCCCTCACACCCCTTTAAGGAGGAAGAAACTCTCCTTCAGATATCCCTGTGCCGTCTGGGGGCAGGGATTACTTGGCCTGGAAGAATGGTCCATTCTCTACTCGTGCCGCTTATATGGCCATCTTGCCCGCTGCCGATGGGAGGGATGACAGGCTCTTGCGTGATTGCAATCTATTGTGGGCGCTCAGGATTCCTGAGCGTGTGGGTATCTTTCTGTGGCTGCTCCGTAGGGGAAGAATTCTAACTCGTGATCGCTGTGCACGGATGTTTCCCAACTCTTCGCCTCTCTGTGGTCTCTGCGGCATGGCTACGGAAACTATTGACCACCTATTTCTTCATTGCTGCTGCGTTGATGCGTTATGGGCCGATTTGGGGTGGCTGGATCTCTCTTCATTCCCTCTTTTCTGCCGAAGCTTGTTCCGTGATAGGAATCGGCCATGGACAGCGCTTCTTGACCCAATCTCGAGGCTTTGGAGCCTGTGGCTGGGGCGAAACGAAGCTATCTTTGCTCGTCAGCGGTTCTATTTGGAGAATGTTAGATCCACGGCCTCGGGCTTCTTGCGTGACTGGACCTCCTTGTAATTATTTTTAGCATCAGGGGTTACGATCTCCGTCTACCCCCTTTACTATGTTTTGTAATTTCTCTCTTCCCGTTTTCCCCTTGTAAGTATCTCTTTCTCTTTTTAATACATTGGGGTGAGCACCTCCGCGTGTGTCCCCCTTTTTTGGAGTTTCAAAAAAAAAAATTAAATAGGCCCCAATAGAATGTCATAGTGACACATTGCTTCATCTATGAAATCCAAACCTCTAGGAATATGTTCCTTACAAGAGATGAACAAAGAAGCCTCAAATTAGCACAGTCATATTCCTTAGAAAAGCAACCTTCCAAAGCATCCATTTCGCATGCCACCACTTCATATTCATCACCACCTCAGTAGACATCACCAGGCTATCTATCAGAAGCAGACCTAATATAGAATCTGTGTTAGGAAAACAAAAGCGCCCAAAACCCCCCGCAGCCAGTTCACCATCATCTTGGGTTACAATAAAAAACTTTGCATTGGAAAGAGCAATATGCATGCAATCCCCGACTTGTTAAATAACTTCGTTCTTAAGTAACAAAAAGATGGGAATCTTGTTATTTATTCGAAAAGAAATGGGTGAAGGGGGTGCGAGCACATCAGCATTAATGCACTAGATCCCATCGAAATTCCAAAGTAAGCATGCTTGAGCAAGTGTAGTACTAGGTTGGGTGACTATCTAGGAAGTCCCCGTGTTGCGTCCATTAAAAGAAAGAAGTACTTCAATAAGCTTTCCATTGGCAAGGGAATATAGAGATTACTTGGAGATCTAGGTAGTAGAAAAAGTTACATGAATCTTGCAAGCTATAGACGAATACAAATGGAAAAAGTAGAGGAGGCTTTGAAGGTTATAAAACCTGGGAAAGGTGTAGGACCTGATGACATTTCTATAGAAGTCAGCAGAAGATGTGAACAAGGCTTGACTCGGCTAACAAATTTATTCAATGTTATTTGGCGAAGCAAGAAAATCCTAAAGAATGGAAGAAAAGCATCGCGGTGCCTCTTTACAAGCATAAAAGAGACATTCAAAATTGTTATAATTATAGAGGTATCAAACTGATGAGTCATATTATGAAAAATTGGGAGTACGTGATCGAAAGAAGATTAACTCAAGTTTCCAAGGTAATAGAAAATCTTGTCGGATTCATGCCAAGCCAATTTTTTATCACAAGCTTGAAAATTATGGTGGTTCAGGTACCCCTCATTGATTTAAGAGATATTACAAGAAGGTTCCGAATGAAGGACTTGTTCTTCTTACATCCAGATTGTATAAAAGCCTTAGAAAAGGAGAGCTAACATGATAAGAAAAGAAAAGAGATTCCAAAGATATGTCTTCATCACTTGCTCTTTCGCCTTCCTAATCTTTGGAGTACGCATCTTGAGTTGATCCAAGACGGTGATTTGATCAAAATTCAAATTGAAGTCAGAACTATAGCAGCAGGAGAAGGCTCGCTATCACCTTCTTCAGAATCTGGAATCTCTTCTTCATGTTCTTCATCATCAATTTGCTTTTGCCCTTGGTAGTGAAAAAATGGACAGAAGGAATTTCCAGACATTCAGAAGTTAATACACATTGTTGTTGCTGAATTGGCATCTGGATCTGTAGTTTTTGCTGCTGTTGATGTGCCTTGCCTATCCTTCTGCTAACCACAGACCACCCCCCTTCTGCATCCATCTTCATTTGTATTGATAAAGAAGCCTGTTGGAATTCCTGAAGAAGAAAGTTTCTTTTTCTTGAGAACGGAATCAAAGAAGCTTTTGAATCCTGCTTCTTTTTCAGAGGAAGAGGAGTCTCAATCCCCCTTTCTTTCCTCTGTTGTTTTATAGTATTCCGATTTGGAATTTCTGTACTCTGATTAGAATAAAAGAGTTGTGAAATTTGCTGCTTTTCCATTTCAACTCTATACAGATGGCCCTTGTATCAAAGGAGTCACAGGAAACTGTGGCTGCTGCTGCATCAGCTACAAGTGAGGCTTCTGCAGCTGTTGCTGTTTCCGCCGTGATCCAACTCCATCCTGTAGTTGCTGCAGTTTCTGCTGCCCATTGAAGTGGTTGTTGGACCATTTCAGAAAATGAAACAAGGGTGTTTTTGTGGACATCCTCCTTGGTTTTTGATGTTGAAGATCGATATTTTTCTGATAAAATTCCCAACGAAGTTCCGCAAAACAGCATCTGCCCTTTTAACCTCGATTGGAACCAGAAGATCTTCATCATCTTCTTGCAGAGGTTGCTTCTGTTGCTGATCCAAAGGATGATGCTGCTGTAAGCACTTTGTTGCTGCTTCTGCTGCTGTTGTGGTTCATCCCTAGCCATCTTATAGTTATAGCTCTCTCCCTGTTCTCATTGTGACAGGCTGATTTATCATCCTCTAAACCAATTGGGGTTTTTTACCTTGTATCTTCACCTTGAAGTTAGTTATGCTCCTGCTTTGGTTGCTGCTTGGACCTTGAAAAATAATAATTATTATTGCTATGCCCATAAGATCATGGTGACCGCAATAAGGAGGAAGATTTCCATAGACAATGTCTTGTCTAATTACAAATGACCTGCATCTTAGAGTGATATGGTCAGGCCCTGGCATAGATACATCCATTTCAACATTCACCCTGGTATATCCAGGTTTTGTCAAGTTTGCCACATCTTTATCAACTGAAAGAAATCTCCCAATTAGCTTAACAATAGATTTAAGTGCTCCTTCATTCAAAAATTGGAGTTCTAAGAAGCCCAATTTTTACAGGGAACTCTGAAGTCTTAATTACTCCAGGCTTGAAATACAGAGACCATCTCATAAGGATCATGAGTTGGCCCTCAATCCTCCAGTAAATCCAGATATATGGCGAAGCCTTCTCCCGCTAAGTAGTATCGGCTAAATGGATTCTTGCTCAAATCCATGTTGAAAGATTCGACTATTTTTACGCTGACTGTCGAATACCTAATGCAACCCCCACAAGGGGGACTTGAACCCTGACATTTCGGGTGGTATGCACACTGCACTACCACCAGACCATTTAAGTGGGTGCGGGAATTCCATATATATGTTTGCACAAAATTATAATTCTCAAACCTGGTCAGAACATGTCCGGAATCAATGGCTCACTTGAACCCGGTGTTCACTGTTCATATTTCATTTTCAGCTTTATTCAGTATCAATGTCCATAAGCTTTGACCTATTTTTGGAGAACTTTCCAATTAAGCAAAGCTCAAAGGGTTTGCTAAGATCCTGCAGCTCCTCTTTGGTAGAGTCAATAAAAATGTCATTACCAACCGAAAATGGCTCCCATGGTTTAAGAGGAGCACAAAATTTTGGAACCATAAGATTCTCTTTCATAGCAGCAGCATAAGAAATATGCTTAAGATATTCTTTTAAATCCAGCTCAGTAACATTTTCCCCTTCCATTTGACTGGAGAAAGATGAGGGAAGTCTTCAATATTTAAATTTTCCATCCTAGACCAAATAAAGCCAAAGAAAACCAGCAGAAGACCGACCAAGAAATAGCAAGACCCCCTGTTCAGCTCAACAGAATACCAAATTATCGCATACATGTGTATCCTTGTAATTGCTTATGAAAAAGCTGCAATGAAATACTTCTAGAATCAGCAGAGAATAACAGAATTCATCAGCCCATGCCACATGCCGCTCCTCGATTTGCTGGTGAGGTGATGGCCCCAAAGAATATTCCAGAACGCCAAGTGGAAGTAGCAGATTTGCCAACAAAAGGTTGCAAAGGACCACAAACAGAAAATAATAGCCAAGAAGGTTCTCAAACCCTATCAATATGGGGAATATCTCCTCTTTGGGGCGTTTATCCAAGGTTCAAGATCACCAAAAGTCCAAGGCAATCAGTAGCAAACTTCAATCATCTGTCGCTTCAGGCTTTAGTTAATAGGTAATTAGGTATATACTTGCTCAAAGAGCTTGATAGACCTACTGAACACAGCAAGAAGCCCAAGCGATGATGAACGGCACAAGAACACTCTCAAAGTGTTCTAATCCGACCGAAAAGTATCAAATCCGCCACCAAGATGAAAAAAACTTGTAGCAAATAGTCTAATCCATTAAGAATCAAAAGCTTACAGAAGAAAAGATTAAAATGACCTGGAATCAATTGAGCATATAGAACCAACAAAGCTTCCCCACAATCACTTCGGTTTTCTCCAGAGATTCTCTCTCTCGGTGTGTGCGCAGGATTTGACGAAGCCTGAAGTGTGGCAGTTGCTGGAGTACTCTTGATATGCGGCGGCTCGAGTCCACTAAAGGGCCCCTTAGCCATGGCATGGGATGATGGAGTTTCCGAAGGTCAACAGGCGGCTTGTGATCAAAGGGCTACATCTGCTTGGGAGGCGGTTGGAGGTGGTGCGGTCATTGCTGGAGCCGATCGTTAGGTTTAGTGCCATTGTATCCGATGGGCTTTGTTGTGGTCAGCCATCAGGGGTAGTAGTGGTGGGGGCGAAGGTATCTCGCCTGATGCGAGCTATGGTTTGATGTGATCTTCATGGGATGCCCGTTGCACCTGGAGATTCGTGACGCCAGATTGACTGGGGAGGATGGGTCGGGGTCGCCGGAGATGACCAGAATGTCATCAGAAAAGCAAGAGCCGTATAAGGAAAGAAGTCTTTCGGGAACTTTCGAATCACTGGGACTATTTACGACAAAAATGGTGGGGTCTTCGGTGGTTCCCTCTCTCCAAGGCACTGCTCAAGGAGCACCGTGGCAAGGAACGGTCCTTTGCGGAGGTGATAGCCGGGACGAACCAGGTATTGGTCTTTTTTACTACAGATCCGGTAGGCAAAGATGATGTGAACCGAGGCGTAGGAGAGACGAGTGGAGCTCAGGTGTATCCCCTTTTTTCAAGGACTTAGTGGTCGATCTGAATGAGATCGTTGGGTCGATGGGATGTGGGTCTAGGGATCCGATCCCATTGGGGATCTCGAAGCCTCTCGCGATCCGGGTGGAGTGGATTACGGAAGTCGGTGTTCACTTGGTTGTTTTGGGGGCGAAGCCAGACCGAATCCACTATAGGATTACTCGATGGAGCTGGGGGGCTATAGCGTGTCAGGACGATTGATCGTGGTGGATCAGCTTGTGGAATCCGGTGAGGCTTCATGGTGTTAAAGCATGGATGGGCAGCTCACGACATGGCAAGGGCCCATAAGGGAGGTCTGGCTTCGAGAGATGGTGCGTGACACTCCATGGATCATTGCTAGGAACATGAATGTAACTTTGTATTCGAATAACCGCTCGAACAATCGTGGGGGGAGAGATAGTGCTTCTGCGAACTTCTTAGCCATGGTGGAGCTTGGCCTTCAGGTGGTCAACACGATTGGTTGTCGACACACTTGGCGGAATGCGAGGTTGATATCACGGATTGATAGACTCTTGGTCTCTACGAAGGCACTTTTGGCCTTCCCTTGGCTGAGACTCGAGCGTTGCCCCGAGCTCACTCAGACCATATATGGTTGTTATGGACTTCTGGTGATGGTATGTGTCCATGATCATTCTTTCGCTTTGAGCGGGCATGGCTTCTGGAGGAGGGATTTCGCCAGTCCATTGCAACTTTCTGTTCTGATTGCAGACCTCTTAGTTCGACAAATTGTCGGCTTGTGAGCAAGCTTTCCTCGCTCAGGAGGCATCTGATGGAGTTTAATAGGGACAACCGAACCCAACGCCATTATAGGAGGGTGAGGGCGTAGGAGGAGGTTAACAGATTGGAGAGAGTGCTTTGTCGAGAGAGGAGGTTTTGGCAAAAGGCACCTATCTGGAGGAGATTCTTTGGGAAGACAAAAAAGAGGTGTCCTAGAGGCAGAGATCCAGGCAAAAGTGTCTGGAGGGTAATGTGAGTACGAGATTCTTCCATGCAATGGCAAGTGGGAGAAGGCGCATGAACTACATTCATGCTATTTCTGTCGGTGGGGGTGGTGGAGGGTGACCAGGAAATGGGGGTGGTGATGCAGTCGCACTTTCAAAAATTCGACAGGTGGCGCCCGTGTGCGGGGAGGGGTTGGCGGGGGACTGGAGTCTTGCAGATCTTGGAGTCGTAAGCGACTATTTTGGTGAGGGATTTCACTGAGTCGGAAGCTAAGTGGAAGCTTTTTCAGCTAAATACAAACAGGGCTCCATGCTCGGTTGGCTTCCCGATATATAAAAATAGGGAGTTTTGGGAGGGGGTCAAACGAGAAGTGATGGAGGTGCTGGAAGAATTTCGGCATGGAAACAAAGGCATTGAGAGATTGAATAAGGCACTACTTTTCCTTCACCCATAGGACACCCCAACTAGAATTGAGGACTAAATGCCTATCGCAATGTCTAATGCAATTTATCTATTGATTTCAAAGAGTTTGGCTAACCAGTTGAGGGGGGTCCTACATGGGATTGTCTCGCCTGAGTAGACGGCATTGGTTCATGGGGGGGTTGTGGCAGACAGCTTGGTGATGGTTGCCGAGATGGCCACGGACTGGGGGAGATGCAAGGGAAAAGGGGTGCTTTGGAAGGTGGACTTCCCCAAAGCGCATGATTGTGCCTGGATTGGAGATTCTTATGGGACTCTTTGGCACAGACGGGTTTCCTGGAGCTATGGATCGCTTGGATCAAGTGTTGTGTTGCGACTTCACATCTTGCACTTATCAATGGTGGACTTGAAGGGGGCTTTTTTCAGCCGTAGAGGGATCTTAGGCAAGGATGTTTGTTGGCCCCGCTTCTTTTTGTGCCGGTGGTTGATGCACTCGTTGTGATGATGAGGTTGGCAACAAATGGAGATCGGTGCTCTGGTTATCGAAGGGAGGAAATATCCATCTCACTTCTGCAGTAAGCCAATGACATGGTTCTATTCATGGGGGGAGGTAGAGAAGCTTCGACAGACCTCATCTATCATGGATATTTTTGGAGAACTATCCGGGTTGCAAATCAACAGGGAGAAATCGGTTTTTGCTCCATTTGGTCTCACTAATGAGGAGTTGCGGAATGCAACTACTGTTTTGGGGTCACGGTGTTGCGCAGTCGATTACTTACTTGGGGCTTCCCCTTGTGGCAAGTGGACAAAGCCCTGAGATTGGAGGGTTTTGCTTGATAAGTTAGAGGTGAGACTGGTAGGGTATAAGGCTTCCATGCTCTCAAGGGGAGGGGGGAGAGTGCAAGATGATTCTCTTGAAGCATGTTCTCTCAGCTATCCTGATCATTCTTTTATTTGAGGCTTTAATGAATAAGAAGCTTTTTTTGATCGGATTGGCGTCAAGAAAAGAAGGGTTTCCACCTAGTGGATTGTTCTAGGGTGACTTCCTCCAAAAAAGAAGGGCAGGTTGGGGGTGACGCGGATGGTGGAGATAGACAAGGCGTATATAGCAATGTGGATGATTCGCATCTGGGGAAATTCAGAGGACCCGATATGTCGGTTGATTAGGAAAATTCATGGTGCTTCTTTATCTTTGGAGGTCATTCCCAAGAAACTTCCGTCGTCATTATGGAAGGAAATTAGCAAAGTTCTTCCTTCGATTGCTTCGGAGTTGAGACCAGTGGTTGGGGATGGTGCGAGATTTCGATTTTGGATGGACGGTTGGACAAGTGATGAAGCAGTGGGGGAATTTTCCCTCGCCTTTTGAGTTCGGCGATTGATAGCCATGTTTTAGTGCAACAGGTGTGGGATCATGAGGCCTGGTCCCTGGCCTTTGTTTCGACCTTGTCGGACTAGAGGGTGGAGGATTTCATTATGCTACAGTCGAAACTAATATGGAGCGAGAGCCCGTCTTCAGGCAGAGACCACTAAGTTTGGGGAGATAGTAAATTTACTGTGAAGAAAGCATAAATTTACAGTGAAGAAAGCATACTGCTTCTTGGTGGAGGACGGGGAGGAGGTACAGGAGGAGATTGGGGTGGACATGGGTATGATATGGAGGTGTAAGGTGCTTAACCGGATTAAGGTTTGTTCAAGCGTGGGAGGGTTCCTATTAAATGCATGCAGAGGCAGTTGTTGGGCAAGGAGGATATTATTTGTGATAGATGTGGGACAACGACAGAAGATGCGGACAATCTCTTTTTCTCATGTCCTCTCTCCGTGAGGGTATGGAATATGGCTAACATCGCTTGGCTGGCGCGACTTGATTACGCCTTTTTTGAAGGGTTGTTAGGCGGTATGTGGCTTTGGCCATGAGGACAGCTACAACTCATTTGCACTGGTTTAGGCAATATGGTGCACAAGGAACAAGGTAATTTTGGGGACGGATGTTTCATACTAGAAATGTAATTGAGCATTGTAAGGCTCTTTGTATGTCATGGCAGTTGTAATCTGATGTAACTTTTTTACTTTTTGATACTAACACAATATACATACTGGGGAGGATCTCATCTTGGGAAGCCACCCTTTATTTCTATCAAAAAAACCTTATAAAGACTATGTATGATACGGATTCATCTTGTGTAAGGATCCAATCTGGGAACACCGACTAATTTTTTTGTAACAAGGGAAACACGCACGGGTACTCGCCCCAAGATTTGAACCCTAGTGCTTTTTGTGGTAGGCACATTGCGCTACCAACAAATCATTGAAGTAGGTTCACCTGACTAGTCACACTCAAGATGAGATACATTGTTGATGATATTATGTGGGTCCATGAAACTCAAGATGGAGTAAATGAGAAGGTTGGGGCTTGGAACATACCTTAGAGGCTAAAGGATTCTGTATAATTAGAGCTAAGATCAATATATGGAGTGATTTGATGAAAGCAGTGGTGAATGAAACGAGATGAAGATTGAAGAAGATAACATTCAAAAGAAAACTTATTTTTAGACACTTGCATCTGATTTGCAACATAATGACAAAATCCGTGAAGATGTCACTCATAAAAAATAAATGCATATTGGTTAAAGGGGAGAAGAACCTCTATTGTTCTATAAAAAATGGCGAAGCCTTCTCCCACTATAAGTATGGTCAGCTACATGGATTCTTGCTCAAATCCATGTTGAAAGATTAGAATATTTTTTTAGGCCGGTTGTCAAATACCTAACGCAATCCCCATAAGGGAGGATTTGAACCATGGTCTTTTGGGTGGTAACCATACTGCACTACACCGACTACACCATCCTCTACTATTCTATGTAATAAAAAATCCTTTGAAAATCAAAGGAAAGTACTACAAAGCAATCGTAGGGCCTGCTATACTCTAGGGATCTTTATTACTTGGATCTAAGTCCGAGAACGATCTAAAAAAAATCGAATGGAGGCAAAGAATCCATGTAGACAACCCTGCTTAATGTGGAAGAAGGCTTTGTTGTTTTTATTGTAAAGTTGTGTGTCCTAAGCTCATTCAATATGTTTAGGACATCATTCTCTCATGGATCCAAATACCGAGATATATTGTTGATATATTAACGATAAATCGGGTATCAAATTTCGATCGTTTTTGATACTACTATGTATGTTGTTTCCTGGATATCGATTAATGTAACACTGACATATTGAGATATTGAGGGGCATCGACCAAAACTAGAAGTTTTGAATATAACATTCCATCATATCAACCAATATCACTAATCCATTTTTTATCTCGTCATATCGTATTGTTATTACTTGCAACTTCTTCTTGGCTTTGAATAAGACTTCCCAAGGTAATTTTCATTATTTTAAATGTTATAAGAGGTAGATTTCTTAGGAGTTTTATATATTTCATTCTCTATTACTTGTCTCGAATTTTTTCTAGTGTTAGGCTACAATTTCCTGTAGTTATTAAGATCTTGGGGAGATGGTTTTAAAGTTTTTGATGTATTTGTTCATAATTACTCTAGATTTTTTATTTCTCTTAAACATTGTAAGATACAATCTTAGATGTTTGATTTCCTCCTGAATGAGTAATCATTGATATCATATCCTACTCCATCATCATTATCACAAGGTTTCCAAGCTCTCTCATTTTTCTGTTGAGCTGCCAATGATAACATTTCCAGTCCCAATATTGTTGTTGCTTATCCTCGTGTGATGGATGATAAGGTTATGTACTTCTGCATAACATGGGAGAATTACTACAAGTCTTTGATTAAAAAGAGTTAGTGATGCAGCACGAACGACAAGGAGAAGTTATGATGATCCGACATGTTACTCTTGGTTTTGATCGTATTTGGTAAGGTTTTACTTTATTACAAAGCGCATATCTTCTTGATTTTAGAATATATGGTATTTTTTATTATGAAAGATGTAATCTATATATTGTGATTGGACAAATATCATTATTTGCTTTCTGATATCTCTCAATAGTTAATACTGTGCGGGGTATTATGTATACAATATTATGATATATAATATACGATGAATATAAATGGGTTAAATACACCTCCATTTTGTGTATACGAGTGAATTTGAATGTTACTTATTATTTTAAGAACTAAGATGATCTTCATTCGTGGGAAATTCATTTCTTTGAGCCATTTTTGAGATTTCTTCCGCTATCATCGATATATCCTGATATATCCCAACTATCTATTTCCAATCTTACCAATACATTATCGATGTCGATATTCCATACTACCTCCTAGAACTCCTTGAAAAGAAAAGGCAAAAATAATCCAAACCAAATAATTGATCTGCATCAAGATCCTCAAATGCCTCAAGGACCTAATGCTCCCAAAACAGAAGAATATTCCTCACATGCATCTGAACTTAAGCTTGTACCCCTCCCCAACCATCTCCAGCCTATGGATAACATTGGCATGTTGAACTCCTTAAAATGCCCCATCATTGATCTACCAACATCTCTATCTCCGTCATCGAGAGAAACCCCTATGAAAAGAGAACAGAAGTGGTTCTTTCGTCGCCTTCCACTAGCCAAGGTGTAGAAGAACTTCGCATTCACATCATCCTCCTTCAGAAAAGCAAGACGTGGATGTTTCTTCAACTCCACCTCCTGCTTCTTTTCATCATCTACCACAATTATTTATGCATTCTTCTCTCCTTCGACTCCACCGTATTTAGCTCCTAACTTCTAAGTATCCTCCACCTGATCAATCCTTAATGTACCTTTGGTGAATCGCTTCTGCATCTATTAAATTTAAAGCTCCATTTGAAAGTTGCACAATTCTATTTGAGTATCGCAAACTTTCAGTTCATCTCCACATTTGTTGAACCCTCCACCTAGAACTTAACCCAAGATCATACCACCAACACCAAAAAATCATCCTCTAATAACCATAATTACACGGGTAAGAGAGGGTTAATACTCAAGAGTGAGACGAGATAAGAGTAGAGTTAAAGGTGGACTATAAATTTTTTCATTCATTGACATCAATAGCATTTGCAATTCACGAGGAATGAAAAAAGCATGTTTTCCCTTTGCCTTGTCTGAGCAACATTTCAGGGATTTTATACGAAGAGGAAAGTTTGAGCTGCCCAAGCTCGTCTGCAGGCTACGATCATTGTGTGTGGCGTGATGATTTTGTTTCTCTGAAAAAAGCTTACAGGGCACTCACAATCAATGATGTGTTTGACCCAGGCACTAGGGAAAGGGATTGCAACATGATCTGGACCATAAGGATTCCATTGAAGATTAAAATCTTTCTTAATTCAATAATATTGGGGTGGACACAGTCGCGTGTTTTCCCCCTTTTTTGACTTCAAAAAAAATCTTTCTCTGGCTCCACGGACTCGAGTAGCTACTTACAAAGACAAGAAGATCTACCTTTATCCCATGGGATGACACCTCATGCTCCATGTGTGGCGATGCGAGTGAAGACTTGGTTCACATGTTTTACTCGTGCACTTGTCTCCATGAGATTTGGCAGTATATGGACATCCATTGGGCGGAACTATCTTCCCACACCAACCTCGGGAGTTCTTTAGGAGCCAATCTATTTAGGTCCATGGCAAATCTCTTGTGCCACGTCACCACAATCTGGGAGATCTGGCTTCCACGTATTGGGATCATCTTTCAATCCAATAGGTTTTATGTTGATAAGGTGACTCATATCGCTAACTCTCTTCTCAAGACATGGCTACTGTAAGTTTTTTCCATAAAGTTTACCTTTATTAAAATATTTGGGGGAGAAACCTTTGGAGTATTTCCTACTTTTTAAATTAAGAAATGAAACAACTCACACATGATGACTTGCTACCCCTTGTTATTTCCTTATCATGCTGATAAGATGGATTGCTTTGACGTCTAGTGTTCATCATTTCAATGCAAATCGAAAATTTGCCAAAGTTATCTATATAAAATCAACCAAAACAAGCCAGTAGTAGTAACTTACATTCTTTGTAGCTTGAGTATCCTTCTTTTCAGCAGCTTTACTGCTGGGAAAAAAAGAGTGGTATTAGACAACATGAACAGATGACACCATAGAAACAAGTGATGTAAGGATCCCTTAACTAATATCTCCTTAGCTATTCTAACTATGTAATATGTGCTTTCCAAAGTTTAATTAAACCTCGGGGTGGCATGTAGATAACCCTTGCTGCCATCACTGTCCGAATCGGATCCACCATCTCCTGAATGTGTTGATGTGGAAAAACATGTGCAAGTGAGTTCTAGAAGCAAGTCCCATGAAGGATACACAAGGAAAATCTAGACTGCGTGGTTCCCAGTAATAGCTGGGGGTGATAAAATAAGGAAGATATTTAAATAGCAGAGTTTCCATTACCATCATTGCCGGATGCTCCCTGTATATTTTTGTCTGTTTTTACCCTTTTATCAACAATTACATATGGACCATCCCCTGTAAAAAAAAGTTCGAAACACAATAAATTATCTCGAATCAGATAAAGAATTATAAAGTAGAAAGACACTCTCCCTCTCCCTGTTTGCACATGCAAAGCATCCAAAGATGTACTATTGTAACTCTAATAACCGAAAGTGCAAATTTCTTAACGTGTACCATGTGGCCTTTTAGTCCTTGAGTTGGATCTTGCGAGCTCTACATGTAGCTTAGCTCCACTCTCCGGGTCAAAAATTGATCCCTGCTAATCACGAAGCTGATCAGTCTCCATGGCTAAAACCTAAAACTATCGTTTATGATTATTTATTCCTATAAAAATCTCTCATTCTTGTTAGTTATTTACTTCATTCTAAATTTAAAATTACAGTGGATATCATCTTCGTAACCTATAAAAACATTGGTGAGGATGTTTGCAGTCTGCTCCCCTGAACTTACATGGGAAGTGGAAATGAAGCCTTTCTGAATCATTTCACATGTATAGTGACAATCCACCTCAATGGCTCAATGTGATTCATTCTCTCACAAAAAGCAGGATTATTAGCAATTGAATAAAGTTACATGGTTGTCACACCGTGATTGCATAGGGAGTGGTACATCAATGCATATAACAGATCTGACCCACATCATATATATATGTTCCCCTATATCATAACTCCGTATTCTGACTCAGCATTTGATCAGGTAACACTGCATGCTTCTTGCTCTTCCAGGACACTATGGAGCCACCAACAAATATGTCAAATACAGAAAAGCATGCAATAGACTTCTTTTCCTTAGGACATCCTACATAGTCCGCATCTGCGTAAGCTGTGTGACAGTAATGAATGCCCCTTTTCTGAAAAATAATCATGCACCTAGAGACGATTTCAATTACCTCAGAATCATATGAATCGCATCCATATGCACCTGTCTAGGTTGCTCCACGAACTGACGAACCTGACTAACAATGAATAAAATGCCTAGGTAGCTCACACAAGTTCTATGTATCTTCTCTTGCCCACTTCCTATGTATCACCATTGTATAGCTTCATGCTAGGATTCGTATGAGTAGTAGCACGTCTGCACCCAATCATGCTTGTCTCAGATAGAAGATCTGTAACATACTTTCTTTAGGTCATCACAAGACCCTACCGGTTCCTGGCAAACTCTAATTCCAGAAAGTACCTTAGGGTGCCAAGGTCCTTTGTGACAAACTGTTGATCAAGAAACCAATTTGCCTCTCTAATCCCCTGCACATCATCTCTTATAATGATGATAGCATCAACATAAACCATAATAACAATTTTACCTGTGTGGATCCTCTGAACAAACAAAGAATTGTCCGCATTCGACCTCGTAAATCCATGATGCCCAATCAAGTCCAAGAGCTTACGGAACCATGCTCTTGGAATCTGCTTGAGACCATAGATGGCATTACGAAGCCTCCCCCTTAACAGCAAACCCAAGTGGTTGTTGCATGTTAGAAAATTGAGAATGCTTAAGCGAAACATGGAAAAAGATAAAGAACAATAAGAACAGTGGGATTTAACGTGGAACTCTACTCCCTAAGGAGCAGGATGAAACCACGGGAGACGCCCTCAAAGGGGCGGATATTCTATTCCTTTTTCACGATGGTTACAGGAGGTCTGGGGCTCCTTATATAGCCTCCACAAAGCCTCCAAGTCCCACCACTGGTAGATGTGGGACTAAACATATGGATAGGGTAAATGAATCTCTCTAGGATCCATTTACCCGTCTCCCTCATATATGACGCATACAACGAATACTCCAACACTCCCCCTCAAGCTGGAGCATGCAATGCTCAGCTTGGACAAACAGAAAGAAACTCAACTCACGCTATAGGACACTACGGACAATATCAACTCAACGCGCACAACTGTTACTGTCGAGGACGTTGCTTCTCATGCCGTGCATGTGAGGAGGACCAACAGGCTGGAGTGTGAGTCAACGGAATCTCCTCGTCGGAGAGCATGTGCTTTGTACTGCGCATGTCAGAGTCACAGCAACTGGAAATGAGTCTCATCGTCGGGGTATTCTGGCCCGCCACAATATGTGGACAACTACTCCATCTCTGAAAAGGGCCGAAATTGAAAAGGTCGCGGAAACGCAATTCTCGTCGGAGTCCACGATCGTTGGAGAATGGAGTCTAAAATAAGTCTCCTCGTCGGAGAACTGGGTCTCTCTCATCTGGCACAAAGAATGATACACTACTCTGAAGTACCTATGATACCACATGAAAACCATTGCCCACATGGCATATGGAATGATCCTCTGCTCTCGAGTTTATATGGCTCACATGAAAACTCTTGTCGAAACAAGAAAAGATGGGGACCACAACAAAAGATGGCAAACACGTGCACATCTGAAAAGAAGACCGCGTCCATGTGCGTGTCTGAAGCTGAAGAAGATTTGAAAACATCTGACGTCGAATCTGAATATCTCTGAACTGCAAAGTCTGGAAATCTGACTGGTCTAGAGAATATCTGAATCTGTCTCTGAATCTGGAACAAGATCTGTGACTTTACATATACTCCTCCTTCCTCCTATACTGATCGGAATAATCAACATCGACCAAGTTGGGAGAAGACAAGATAATATAGGGAAAAATAAGACATCAAATAAGCCGTCTTAATTTTTTGTCTTTTCAAAATCACCATTTTTTTGGCTATTTTCATTTCATTTATTTTAATAGCCTTCAAATATTTTTTTAACTAAGCCGTTCACCATTTTTTACGGCTTTTGCAACTTTTTTTATCTTTTGTGTACGACCTTTTTTTCGTACATGTCTTTTTCAAATTTTTTTGAACAAAATCTCTCTCTCCTACTGATCGGAATAATCAAAATCAACCCAAAACAACTCAGCCCAATTGGCTTACAATCTATGAATCTCTCTCTCCTTTTTTTAAATTTCCAACCCAAACGGTGGGCATCTTTTGGTTTTTCTTTTTTTTTCATTTTTTACGACTGGGCCTCCCAATCAAATAGCCCCTAATCCTTTTTTTAAAGGCCATCGGATCGAGCCCTAGGGTTCCTAGAAACCCCTTTCCCCTTGAAAGGTCGTCGCCCCCAAAAAGGTTCTTCGTTCTCAAGGGATCGACTGACGCCTTCTCCTGTGGCAAGGGTTGGAGTTGCCGCCGTGGAGGAAGGGCGCGGCAAGGGCCTCTGTTGCGGGAGGTTTCGCGACCACCTACGTGCGGTGGAACTGGAGGGGCCACCGAGCCCGAAGAGGGGTGCGTCGCCAGCTGAAGGCGATGGTGTCGCCTAGCTGGGGTTATGTGCTGGAGGGACCAGTGGTGGGACTTCTGGACTCGTGCACGAATAGAGGTGCGCCACTGATGGAGGCGCGATGCGGAAGGAGGTGCGATGATGTGCATCTTCGAGTTGCCGAGTTATGCGGCCTGGAGATGATGATGGAAGTGCCTCCTCGCCTCTTGTCGTTGTCATGAAAGATGAGGGAAGTACGGGCTCGCCTGGACTCGAAGCCGCGGAAGACTGGAGGTTTGCTGCGGAAAGAATGCGTCGTCTGAAGACTGAAGATCTGAAAGGGATGCGCACGAGGAGGCGTTGGAAGAGACCTCCGAGTAGGGTTCAGAAAACCCTAGATCTGTGTGCCCGTGCAAGGAGCCTTGATCAACAGGGCGACAAGATATCTCCAGAAATTGAACCATAACTATGAACTTGAAACAATGAATAAAACTTCAAATCCGAAAAATGAATCTCGAATCTTGAACAACTACAAATAGAAATCCTCAAGAACCAACCCGCTCTGATACCATGTTAGAAAATGGAGAATGCGGAAGCGAAACATGGAAAAAGATAAAGAATAATAAGAACAACGGGATTTAATGTGGAACCCTACTCCCTAAGGAGCGGGATGAAATCACAGGAGAAGCCCTCAAAGGGCCAGGTTTGTCTATTGACTTTCTCCATAGACTATAAGGGTGTGGGGCTCTATATATAGCACCCACGGAGTCTCCACATCCTGCAGGTGGAAGATGTGGTACTAAACATATGGATGGGGTAAATGGATCTCTCCAGGATCCATTTACCCATCTCCCTCATGGATGACGCATACAACGAATACTCCAACACTGCATGTAGACTTCCTCCTGAAGATCACCATATAGGAAAGCATTCTTGACATCAAGCTAAAACAGAAGCCAATCACGTACCACAGCAATAGTAAGAAGAACCCGAAGAGTGGAGTAACAAGCTATTGGAGAGAATATGTCCAAATAGTCCACCCATATATTTGGGTGAACCCACATGCAACCATTTTGACCTTGTAGCAATCAACACTACAATATGTACGATGTTTCACAATGAGCACATACTTGCAACTGACAATAGAGACTCCCGAAGGAGCTAAGACTAAACTCCAAGTGTCCGCGATTGCAACGCGACCATCTCCCCCTCTATGACAAGATGCCACCGACTATCTCGCAAAATCTCACGATAAGTCTGTGGAATCTCCACTGCTGAAAGTCATACTGCAAACTTCCTCAAATCTGCAGTCAAGCTGTCAAAAGAAACATGGGAAACAAGAGGATACAATGCATACATACGCCTCTTTTCGTAATGGCAATAGGCACATCCAGATCATTGGGGATCTCCTCAATATGTATACCAACCTCCTACAAAGGCATCTACTCAGACGGTGCAGCAGTATGCTGCAAAAATAAATCTTGAGGGCCATCAATAGAAACAATATGTCAGAACATACCTAGGACGTGTTGGATGACTGGGGAGACCCATGAGTAGAGGATGGCCTACGAACATAGAATCGTGGCAAGAACTGAGCCAGGGAACTAGGTGGCGGTGGTACAGGAGGAGGGGGAGGTGGTGCGACATCTGGTGGAGATGGTGATGGTGGTGATGTGATTATGGTGGTAGGAGACGGTGGCATGTAGACCTCTCCAAAATCAGATGGAGTGATCCGTCACCTTCAGGAGAAAAATACATCATAGACTAAAAAAAGGTGACATCATCGTTGACGTTGTACTTCCTACGAAGATGGTCATAACATATGTATCCCCTCTGTGCCATGGATTACCCCAAAAAGCACATTCGATGGCTCTATGAGAGAGATTGTCAAGACCAAGTGGCAATTGATGCACAAAGGCGATTAAGCCAAACACAGGAGTGAGGGAGAACGACTCCTTAGGAAAAGCAAATGAGAATGGAATTTTCTCACCAAACACAAAAGAGGGCATGTGATTCACTAAATTGCAAGCAGTGAGAACCATATCACTCCAGAACGAATGTGGAGCAAGACTCTAAATGAGAAGAGTCCGACTCACATCAAGCAAGTGGTGGTGCTTATGTTCAGCACCATCGTTTTGTTGAAACGTATAAGTACATGAAGTTTAATGGACGATGCCAAATGATGAGAAGAACTGCGAAAGCTCAAGAGTACAGAATTCCAAGGCATTGTTAGTTCGCACAAATTTAACTGTTGAGGAAAAAATATAATTTACTTCATTTATAAAACATTTTATCATAGATTCAGCCCCAAACTTATCCTTTAAAAAGAAAATCCGTGACAATCTAGAATAATAGTATACAGCCACAAGACAAAACATATGTCCCTGGTGATCAGGAACACAACTCAAACCCAAATGTCTCATGAATCAACTCAAAAAGGGGCTACTACTCCGACCATGATGACTTGGGAAAGCAGATCGGTGATGCCTCCTTAGCTAACAAGCCTCGCACTGGAAAGAGGAGTGAAGAGAGATCTGAAGAAACACATGACACATCCTATGGAGAGGAAGATGACCAAAGTGCAGATGTCACATAAACAGGGAGACTGATCCTGTGAGACTAAACGAGACACCAACATACGGAGTGCGGACTGGTCGATAGAGGTTGTCATGCTCACAGCCACATCCAATCACCATGCCCGTAAGAATGTCCTGAAACACCAGCGAAGACGGGTCAAAAATAACACGCAATGCATATCCTTAATAATCCGACTAATAGACAATAAGTTCATTGAAAAAACAGGGGCATGAAGCACATTTTGTAAACACACAGATGGCGTCAGGCTGATCTCCCCTTGTCCTACAACTGGAAAGTGAGTCTCATCGCCTATGATAACTGATCTACCATACAGTAATTGTTTGTGCACTACAAATTGACTTATGTCTCCATACATATGATGGGACGTACCAGAATCCATAGTCCACTCTGTAATGTCAATCCTATGACAACTGGTAAGAACATAGATATCGATAATTGGTGTTGGACCTTGAAAAGCGTATGTGTCGGGATATCGACTTTGCTTTTTGACATATTGCCAAATCCAAAGACTAAGGCTTGTAGACCAAAGGAGTTTGTCTATACATATATGTAGGGAAGTGGTTGCATGTGTAGACTCAAAGTGCAAGCAATCCCATCATCTTATAGCACGTCTCGCACCAACGGGTGATATATCGATCTGAAATCACCCAAGAAACGCCAAATTCAGACCAGTGTGATCACGTTCTCAGAGCCTAAGAGAAGGCAAACGGGTCGCGGATAGCTGCAGGTGGTAGATCGAAGGTGCGACAGTTGTCGTTGGGGCGACGACAACAACGAGGGGAGAGAGAATGAGCGGGTGGCGGGTGGGGTAAGGTTTTTTTGATATAATAGCTCCGGTCTAGGACTGCAGCTTTGATATCATGCTAGAAAAAATAATTAATATGTCTATTCAAGGAAACACTAGGGCTCTCTTATATAGGGAAGAGATCTAAATGGTAAATTACATAATATAGAAGAAAGAAATAGAAAATAAAGAAACGATCTGGTAACGTAAGAATATCTCCACACTATTAAACAACCCTCCAAGGAAAATAAGTGAAAACTTGAATCTCAATGCAAGTCAAATGCAAAGTGTGGAAATGAAAAGATGAAAAGTTGTATTCCAAGTAACCCTAGAGCCCTCTTATATAGGAGAAAGGCTATAGGGAGAAATTACATTAAGACGACAAAGAGAATATGAAATATACAAATAAGGACAAAAGATAATATTCGCTCAATATTCCCCCTCAAGCTGGAGCAAATATGTCTATCATGCTCAGCTTGGAACAACAGTGATGGAAAAGACTCTTTGCAAGGGCCTTGGTAAACATGTCTGCAATCTGATCTCCCGAAGCAACATGTGAGGTAGAAATAAACCCCTTCTGTATCAGATCTCGGGTATAATGACAATTGTAAACATATATATTCTCTTATGTACCTCTGCGTTATTTTTCTTTTCTGTTGAACCTCTCCTGTAATTTACCCATAGGCTACTCCCCTATATAAGAGAGCCTAGGGTTGATGGAATAAACAACTTCTTCTATTTTCCCAACATGGAATAAGAGTGACGGTCCTAGGCCGGAGTTCTTGAAACCCTAACCCTACCCTAGCCCCACCCACGTACCTCCCTCTCTCTCCGCGTGCCGTCGGCCCCCACCTGCGCCGCTGGCCGTGCGCCCCGAGCTCTGCGCGCCTCGCCTGCGCTGAGCTCCACCCCTCGTACGCCCCATCTGCGCCCGGCGCACATCTCCAGCGCTCTGTGTGCGCCCCTCCAGCGCATCTTGCGCACATCCCCAGTGTGCATGCCCTAGCGCTCTCCAGCGCGCACGCATGCGTTCTCTCTCGCGCATATCCAGTGCGCACCTCCAGTCAATCTCGCGCCTGCGTGCATCTCGCGCACGCCTCGCGCAGCATCTCGCGCACCTCCTGCGCTCCCTATCGCGTGCTATCTGTTGTGCATCTGTAACTCGTGAATCAACCCTACACGAGTTTGTTTCTAGCGCGCACACCTCTAGAGGAATGGGTTTGGTTGCTCGAAGTCTACACCTGCAACTAAACCCGTCTATGTCCGTGTAGACGATCTTATCTTCAGTCTACTATTCCAGACTTCTGTTACCAGTATGTCAGAAAGCAAGGCGGATACTCCATCTATAGGCGCCTTTCGAGGTCCAGCGCCTATTGTAAAGATGGATGGTACGAACTATGAATTGTGGGCGATGCAGTTCATGAGTATGATGAAGTCAACTGGTAAGAAGCACATTCTTACCAAAGAAGAGCCAGCTGAGAAGACTGGAGTTAATGCCTCGTGGGAGGCAGATGACGCATATGCCAAAGTATGGCTATCTGGAACTTTGGCAATCGAGATTGCCAATGATATTCTTCATCAGCCCACGGCTAAAGCAATGTGGGATATTCCGGCTGCCACATACTCCCAAGCGAAGAATAAGACGAAGATTCTGCAACTCCAGCATGACATATTCACCATCGAGCAGAATGGTCGCCCTCTACACTCACTCTACACGTCTCTGCGAGGGATGTTCGAGAAGCTGTACAGCTTTATGCCCCTGACAGCCACGCCAGAGCAACAGAAGACCTACCGGAATGCGACTATGGTAGAAGTTTTCCTTGTTGCCCTTGATCCAGAGTATGAGGCGGTGCGGTCCCAGATCTTGGTAGATTCTACTATTCCTCCTATGGAGGAAGCCTTTCACAGACTGAGTCACATCACCGTCCCTTCTACGGCCACGAATCAAACTGCTTCAGCAATGGCTGCCAACAGAGGTCGTGGAGGTCACCATCATACCCATGGTCGTGGCCCTCGTGGTAGAGGAGGTCGTATTCGGCCAATATGTACCTACTGCCATCGGACCGAACATACTGAAGACACAAGCTACTCTAAGCATGGATTCTTGCATCTGCACGAGTCGCCGAACAGATAGAGCCTCCATCTGCTGCCTCTTTGGATCGGCGCTTTAATGATCTTGTTGCCCGTCTAAGAGGCATTATTCCTCCATCTGGACCAGTACCCACTACTGAGAACCAATCTGATGTTGTTGCACCTGCCTCTGCATCTATCAGTACATCAGGTAGTACATATGCATTTACTAGTAGTGGATCAGATACTTTAGCATGGATTATGGACTCTGGCGCCACCCATCATCTATGTGGTGATCGAAGTCTACTTACAAGGTACAGAAAGATCCCTCCAAGTCGAACAGTGGTCACTGGTAACGGCACACATTCCCCGATTACTGGTCAGGGGGAGATTAGACTAACGTCATCTATGCAGCTCAAGAATGTGTTACACGCACCTGATTTTTCAATGAATATGTTGTCTATCAGTCAAATTACAAAGGATTTACAGTGTCGGGCGATTTTTGGTCCATCTTCTCTTCTTTTTCAGGACATCCTTACGGGCAACGTGATTGGGCGTAGCTATGAGCAAGGAGGCCTATATCGCCTTAGTCAGCCTCCCTTTGCTGGAACCTCATCTCTAACTGTTGGTCCCGTCTCTCCTCTGCTATGGCACCTGCGCTTTGGACATCTACCACTTCAGAAACTGTGTCGCGTGTTACCCCAGGTTTCACCTCACACGTCTATTCAATGTGAGGCTTGTCAGTTGAGAAAGCATCATCGCTCAACCTTTCCCAGTCGTCAGTGTCAGAGCAGTACCTCCAAGTTTGAGTTGCTTCACGTCGATATTTGGGGTCCGAGTCATGTTCCTGATCATCAGGGACACATGTTTTATATAGTTATTGTGGATGATTTCTCTCGAGTGTCATGGGTATTTTTGTTCAAGAATAAATCTGAAGCAAGGAATATTATCATCAATTTTCTTAATGAGATTCGTAATGTCTTTTCTGCATCTGTTAAAATTGTAAGAAGTGATAATGCCCTGGAATTGTGTACTCATACCCTATCCAATTATTTTTCATCCCAAGGAATCGTTCACCAGACATCATGTGCCTATACCTCCCAACAGAATGGGGTTGCCGAAAGGAAACATTGCTATTTATTGGATGTAACCAGGTCGCTTCTTATACAGAGTCATGCTCCTCACTCTTTCTGGGGTGACGTTGTTCTTACAACATGTTACCTAATCAATCGTATGCCGTCATCTGTTCTAGGTGAGAAGATCCCCTTCTCTCTTATCTTCCCTGGAAAAGAAATATTCTCCCTTACTCCGCGTGTGTCCGGTTCTGTTGCGTTTGTTCACCAGTTGTCTCCCGGGACTGACAAGCTCTCTCCTAGGGCTATCAAGTGTGTCTTCGTTGGGTACTCCAGAACTCAGAAGGGGTACAAGTGTTATGATCCTTTGCACAGGCAGTACCTTCTTAGTGCAGATGTTACATTCTTTGAATCTATCATGTATTTTTCAGCATCTAGTGATCAGTTGCTACCCCCTGCTAATAAGAATAATAATGCCATTTACATGTCACCACCACCACCATCCCCACCACCACCACCATCATCACTACCACCTGTCACTATACCAGTTTCCCCTTTACCATTTCATTACACCCGCAGGCCTACCTCAGCTCATGGTCATTGCTCATCACCCAGCTCGCCTAGGGTATGTTCTGAAGATATTACCATCGATGGATCTGATGCTGTTTCTGAGCAGGTAGTGTTACAGAGGCCAAACGAGGACACCATTGATTTAGATGTTCCTATTGCTCTACGAAAGTCGAAGAGGAGTTGCGCATCCTATCCTTTAGCAGGTTCTGTGTCCTTTGATCGACTAACTGGAGATTTCAGGAATTTTGTCGTCGCACTGTCAGCAGTTGCTATTCCACGGAATTAACAGGACGCACTGAAGGATAGTAGATGGCGTCTTGCTATGGAGGAAGAAATGGCCGCTCTTCAGTCTAGAGGTACTTGGAGTCTGGTTCCTGTACCTGCTGATGTGTCACCGGTGAGCTGCAAATGGGTATTTACAGTCAAGCAGAATGCCGATGACAGTATTGACAGGTACAAGGCGCGTCTTGTCGCTCGCGGCTTTACACAAACATATGGGGTGGATTATCTTGATACGTTCTCACCAGTGGCCTGCCATTCCACTCTACGGATCTTGTTGTCTGTTGCAATTACTCGACAGTGGCCGCTATATCAGTTGGATGTGAAGAATGCGTTCTTATATGGTGACTTACAGGAGGAAGTCTACATGCAACAGCCACCTGGTTTTGCTGTTGAGGGGGAGTCTCTTACGGTATGCAGACTTCATAAGGCTATCTATGGCCTTAAGCAGAGCCTCAGAGCGTGGTTTCAGAAGCTCACAGATCTCTTTGAGAAACAAGGATACAAACGTTCCAATGCTGATCATTCCTTGTTTGTACAAAAGACTTCCAGATGTATTATTGCAACCATGGTCTACGTAGATGACATTATGATTACAGGTGATGATGAACAGGGAATAAAGGAGGCGAAAGAAATGCTGGGTCGTGAATTCGTCACCAAGGACCTTGGGGTCCTTAGATATTTTCTGGGACTGGAGTTTGCTAGGAATCCTTATGGGTTGGTAATGTCTCAGAGGAAATATGTCACCGACCTGTTAAGTGAAACGGGAATGCTTGGTTGCCGACTTGCTACCACACCTATGGACCCCAGTATGAAGCTATATGATGGAGATACAGAGGAGGTGGATAGTAGAAGGTACAGAGAACTGGTGGGTAAACTTCTTTATATTACGATTACTAGGCCCGATATAGCCCTTGCTGTGAGTCGCGTGAGCCAGTTCATGGAGCAACCACGTCAGGTACACATGGATGCCATACATATGATACTCAAGTACCTCAAGTCATCTCCAGGTGCGGGTTTGTTGTTCAAGAAGTGCAAAGAGACTATTATCTCAGCCTGTGCAGATGCAGACTACGCAGGGTGTCCCAAGGACAGGAAGTCCACCTCTAGGTTTGTTGTATATGTCGGAGATTCTCTAGTCTCATGGAGGAGCAAGAAACAGACTGTGGTGGCACGGTCTAGTGCTGAATCTGTGTATAGGGCTATGGCCCAGGTGAGCACAGAAATGATGTGGGTAAAGGCTGTGCTTACAGATTTACATATAGAAGTTCCACTTCCTATGGCTTTGGAATGTGACAATCAGGCGGCCTTGTTCATTGCAAATAATCCAGCATTCCATGAACGAACCAAGCACATTGAAGTTGACTATCACTTTATACGTGACATGATTCAGAAGGGATTCATTGCTACATCCCATGTTAGTTCAGAGAATCAAACAGCAGATATTTTTACTAAGGCACTACTGCGAGGCCCATTTCAGAAGTGTGCATCCAAGCTGAGCATGATTGATATCTTTGCTCCATCTTGAGGGGGAGTGTAAACATATATATTCTCTTATGTACCTCTGCGTTATTTTTCTTTTCTGTTGAACCTCTCCTGTAATTTACCCATAGGCTACTCTCCTATATAAGAGAGCCTAGGGTTGATGGAATAAACAACTTCTTCTATTTTCCCAACAACAATCAACTTCGATGTGCTTTGTTCTCTCATGGAAGGCTGGATCATTAGCTATGAATAGAGCTGCTTGATTATCACATTGTAGATGCATTGGGAGAGGCACCTCGATAGTGAGGTTAGTCAGAACGGACTTAACCCACATCATTTATGTGCTCCCTTGGGCCATGGCCCTATATTCTGATTCAGCGCTGGATCTAGCAACAACTGTCTGTTTCTTACTCTTCCATGAGACAAGTGAGCTACCAACAAACACAGTGAAGCCTGATGTAGATTTCCTATCCTTGGGACACTCAGCATAATCTGCATCTGCACATCCAGTAACTGATAATGATGTATCTCTTCTGAACAGTAAACCCGCACCTGGAGAGGAGTTCAGGTATCTCAGGATCATACAAACTGCATCCATATGAACTTGTCTCGTTGATCCATGAAATGGCTAACCCTGCTCACAGCAAATGATATGTCAGGCCTGGTAATAGTAACATATAATAGATTCCCTACCAGCTCCTTGTATCATCTCTTATCTATCTCCTCAGAGTCATGATCATAGAGTCTAGCATTGGGATCCATGGGCGTAGTGGCTGGTCTACATCCTGTCATACCCGTCTCTGTCAGAAGATCAGTAACATACTTCCTTTGAGTCATAACCATACCATGTTGATTGCAGGCAAACTCCAAGCCAAGGAAGTAACGTAGCTTACCAAGGTCCTTGATCACAAACTGTCGTCCAAGGAAATCCTTTGCTAACTGAATACCCTGTTCATCACTGCCAGTAACAACTATATCATCAACATAGACCAAGACAACAACCGTACCTCTCTGAGTTCTCTTAATAAAAAGAGAATGATCTGCAGTAGAGCTGATAAATCCATTCTGTTCAATAAACTCTGAGAGCTTTTGAAACCAAGCCCTCGGACTCTGCTTGAGGTCATATATGGCCTTGTGAAGTCGGCACACAATAGTAGACTCCCCCTCAGCAGCAAACCCTAGTGGCTGCTGCATGTAAACTTCTTCCCGCAGATCCCCATACAAGAAAGCATTCTTTACGTCTAATTGGAAAAGAGACCAATCACGTACCATAGCCACTGCAATAAGAATACGTAACGTAGAGTGACGCGCAACCGTCGAAAAAGTATCCTGATAGTCAACCCCATATGTTTGGGTGAACCCACGAGCAACCAGCCTTGCCTTATATCTATCAATAGTACCATCAGCTCGGTGTTTCACCGTGAACACCCACTTGCTCCCAACTACAGACACTCCAGGAGGAGCCTGCACAAGACTCCACGTACCTCTAGACTGTAAAGCTACCATCTCCTCTTCCATAGCTAGACGCCAGTGACTACTCTTCAGTGCATCTTGATAGGAACGTGGTATCTCTACCGTTGACAAGCCCATAACAAACCTCTGAAAGTCCTCAGAAAGGCGATCCAGTGACACATGAGAGGCGAGAGGATGCATAGTGTATGCACGCCTCTGCTTCCGTAAAGCAATAGGAACATTCAGATCATCAGTGCTCACATCTTGGGCCTCAAGCTGCACATGTAAATCACCATTGCCATCAAAAGAACTCAAATGCTCAGAACATACCTGGGGTGTGCTGGATGATGGTAACGGCACAGGAGCACGAGGTCGACGCTGATAGACCTGAGGAAAGAACGAAGGTGTAGAGGACGGTGGTGGTGGAGGAGGTGGAGGAGGCGGAGTTGTCGGTAGAGATGTAGGAGGTAATGATGAAGGTGGTAGAGTGGAGATCGGAGGTAGAGGCATATAAACCTCATCCACATCATCAGAAGGAACAAGCTTGTCACCTGTAGGAGAGAAGTACATAATAGATTCAAAAAAGGTGACATCAGCACTAACATAGTACCTTCGTCGAACCGGGTCGAAGCAACGATAACCTTTTTGGGTCTTAAAGTATCCAACAAAAACACATTTGGCAGCTCTCGGAGAGAGCTTATCAAGACCGGGAGACATCTGGTGAACAAAGGCCACAGAACCAAAGACTCGAGGTGTAAGAGAGAAAAGATCTGTCTCGGGAAACGCAATCAAGAACGAAATCTTTTCACCTAGAACTAAAGACTGCATACGATTAACTAGATAGCAAGCAGTTAGAACCGCAACTCCCCAGTATGAATGAGGAGCACGGCTCTGAATCAAAAGAGTCCTTGTAACATCCAACATGTGGCGGTGTTTTCTCTCAGTCACCACATTCTGTTGGGAAGTGTATGCACAAGAGGTTTGATGCACGATACCATGAGACGCAAGAAATTTGGCAAGTTGATTAGTACAAAATTCCAAAGCATTATCAAAGCGTATATACTTGATTTTTACAAAAAAGATATTCTGTATTTCAATAATAAAGGACTGAATAACATGACCAGCTTCTGACTTGTTTTTAAGAAGAAAAACCCATGACAACCGTGAAAAATCATCAACAGCAACAAGATAAAATCTATGCCCCTGATGATCAGGAACACGACTGGGACCCCAAACATCAAAGTAAAACAATTCAAACAGACCATGACTACTTCGACCCTGACGACTCTGGAATATAGACCTATGATGCTTCCCAAGCTGGCAGGCCTCGCACTGAAAGGTGGAGCGAGGTGAAATCTGTGGAAGAACGTGACACAGCTTTTGCAGAGGAAGATGGCCAAAACGAAGATGCCATATGTAGGGAGACACAGAACCAGTGCGAATGGACGAAGCATCTGCATATGGACATTGCACTAGTCTGTAGAGACCTCCCTGCTCACGGCCAATACCAATCACCCTGCCCGCTCTGATACCATGTGGAAATGAAAAGATGAGAAGTTGTATTCCAAGTAACCCTAGAACCCTCTTATATAGGAGAAAGGCTCTAGGGAGAAATTACATTACGACGACAAAGAGAATATGAAATATATAAATAAGGACAAAAGATAATATTCGCTCAACACAAAGGAAACATCCGAGTTGTTAAACCAAGGCTTAAATGATAAGAAGCGCCTCTTGGTATTTTCACTTTGGTCAAGGCAACGCATAAGCCAAGTTGTTCTTAAAAAAGTCGGATTTAAGAAAACTATATCAAAATAACATGTCAATATAATAAATTCTACAATAAACATATTAAGTGAGATTTGACACTATTACCTGGTGAATACGAGCAATCGCAGCATTAACCAAATAACATTTTGCATTAACATACCAAAAACAATAAAAACAACACAAAATTGTAAGCAACTAAAACAACATAAGCGATGTTGATTTCCCTTAATAGACTCATACATAAGATTCAGAAACGCCATCTAAAGATTTGAATTGAGTCTTACGCTCCGCCTCGATGCCTAAAGGTAGTGCCTCACCCAACTGAGGAACACATCTCACTGGGTATTCCTAATGCTTATGTCTTGAGGCATGGAGGTTGAGCTGATTCAAGGTGACATTTTTTCACACCAAGGTTAGAACCGTGGAGAACCGGGAAGGTAGAAATCCAATTTAAAAAAACATAAACTAATCGATGTATCAAAGAAAAGTCATTGATTCAATGACATGGCATCAAAACCTTAAAGATGGGTCCAAAGTTGTGATTACTAGCTAAATAGCTACAACCACTTCGAACAACAATATGTAAGAATGCTACCTAGGTCAGCCATCTTCCATTAAATGAGAAGGAAAAGAATGTGTTGGTACCCGCAACTCAATCCTCAAAACCTACAATTAGAAAAGTCCCATGTTTATATCATAGACTATCAGTACGACAGATTCAATCACCACGAACAACAATAGGAAAGAATGCTACATTGGCTGCCAAGTGCCAACAACCTTTAACAATGCAACCATCCCTCCACAACAAGCTTTCCATTGACTGAGAAAGAAATGGGTATGGTTGTTACACGCAACTCCCTCCACAAAACACGTAATTATAAGAGGTCCTAATTTTACATCATACGCTACCACTAGCCAATTATAATAGTAATATGCTTTAGCGCATATATCTCATGAAAAACAACCAAACCTACCAAACCTCTTCCATTTAGAAGGATTTCAAATGCCAACCAAGCATTTTTTAGAATACAAAAGAAAACTATCTCGCAAGGGAAGCCATTGCGAATTTCGGATTGTCTAACTCTTGCATCGGAAATCATTGCAGATTGGAAGAGAAGGGATAAACAAGGTATTTTATGGAAAGTAGACTTTGCAAAAGCTTATGATTATTTAGATTGGAAGTTCCTTTGGTCGGTCTTGCGGAGGAGAGGATTCCCGGAGATATGGATATCTTGGATGAAACGTTGTGTGACGACGTCTTCTTTCTCGATCATGGTGAATGTCCGCCCGGAGGGTGGCTTCTTCCAACTGTGTAGGGGCGTGCGCTAGGGTTGTGCCCTTGCTCCCCTGCTATTAGTCATTGTTGCGAATGTTCTGACGCACATTGTGCACCGTGTGGTTGAAAACGGTTTCTAGGCCGGTTACTCCAGGGATGGCTCGCTGATCCCCCTATTGCAATACGGTGACGATACTATCTTCTTCATTGAGGGGGGCGCGACGGAGGCCTCTGGCATGTCCGTGGCCCTGGATCTTTTCGGTGAGATGTCTGGTCTCTTCAAGAATGCAGATAAACCTAAGGTCATTCCATTCGGTCTTTCTGTGGAGGAGGCTGACGCTTGTGGCCAAGCTTTAGGTTCGGGTTGCGGCTACCTTCCTATGGGGAAAGCATGGGGTCGAATCGGGGGGGATTCACCTTGTTGAGTGGGATGTTATCGTGCTGCCCAAGAAGGAGGGGGGATGGGGGTCCGGAGGCTGGATCAAATGAATGAGGCATTGCTCCTTAAGTGGGCAAGCAGAATTTGGGACCCTGGGGAGGACTTCTTTAGCATCGTTCTGCGTAAAATATACGGTGTTGGCGGGGTGCCGTCGAGCCCTGCTACTCGTGTGGGATCTCCCACGCCATTCTGGAAGGGGATGACGGAGGTCTTCTCCAGGAATCTCTCTGTTTAGGCCGGTGCTTGGCAATGGTGAATTCTTCGCCTTCTAGACTGATGATTGGACGGGGGAGGCATTGTGTCTGCGGTTCCCTCGCCTTTATGCTCTAGCGGCTGATAAGGATGCGTTGGTTGCGTCGTGCTGGTCGGATGGTAACTCGTTCCCTGCCTTCTCCTCTAACTTCTCGAACCAGAGGCTCGAGGAATTTCTTTCGATGCCGGATTCTATCAAGGAGATGGGTTGTCCATCAGTGGGAAGGGATCATTGGGGATGGCATATGGGCCCTTTTTCGGTTAGGAAGGTGTTTGGGGCAATTTGCAGGCCTCCCCCGTCGCGCTCGGAGGAGTTGGTGCGTGATTGCGCCTGTTTTTGGAGTCTGGGCCTTCCTGAGAGGATTGGTTTCTTCCTGTGGTTGTTCCGTAGACAAAGGTTGATGATGAGGGATCGATGTGCTAGACTTCTGGACTCTGTCTCTGATCGGTGCCTCTTGTGCGAGGAGGCGGTTGAGTCCCTTGGACACATGTTCCTCAAATGCCCTAAAACGATTCTGGTTTGGGGTGAAGCGAGGTTAGCTTGGTTATGCACGGCGGACTTGGTTTCCTTTTACGGCTTGTTGATCGCCAACAGGAGCAAAGCACGGCGGGAGCTCCTCAGACCCGTTGCCATTCTGTGGGCCGTGTGGCTGGGCAGGAATGCAGTCCTCTTTTTTGGGCAAAGATTCTACAAGGAAAAATATGGGGATACAGTCTGCGAGGTTGGTTGATGAGTGGGATCTGTAGTTGTGTGTCTTTGTTCCTTTTTCCTTTTTATCTTTCCCCACTTTAATATTTAATAATATTTGGGGTGAACACCAATGAGTGTATCCCCCTATTTTTGGCCTCAAAAAAGGGAAGCCATCCAGTAATTTATCTAAAAGGAAATAGGGGAAAACACAGCATATGCAATGCCTTTAGCATGCATCCCACCACTCTTTTTACAACACCTTACACATGCAGCTGTGACGCACCCATGATGCACGGGGGACCTTAGAGTTATGCACATGTTTTCTACATAGTATCCCAATATGCTTGAAGGCCACCGAGTTTCACTCACACTCCAAATGACCCAAAGGACGGTAAACGAGCATATCTAACCGCGTTGTCATTTGTGTACTTGATCTCCCATGTATGTCACTTCCCGTGAAGCTTGCTTAAAATGCCTTGGTCACCCACGTTGATCCATGGAATCCCGACTGCTCCCCAAACCATCTTGACATAAAGGCAAGTGAAGAACAAGCTATGGACATCCTCCTCTAATAAACACAAACCAAGCAACCATTGTCAAAACCTCTGCTTCACTTGCCAAAAGCTTCAATGTAACCAATCATTTTCTCTTTACCAAACATGTGGGCATCATAACCTTCAAAGAATCAAAGGTCCCTTGGCCTTCCAAACTCCAAAGCAACTTATAGTCCAATGCAAAATTTGAGGCTCTCCCGTTCCTAATCTCTAGGGACAGCAAAGGCACCCCCATCCCAACTTCACATGTCCCGCCAGAGGCCCTCCAGCTCAATCATTTACAACATCATGACCATAGGTCACAAAGTCATCAATCCTCTCCTCCATGAATGATGTTGCAAACCTAGGCAGTCAAGCCTCTTTAAAACATTTGGTTGCAGCGCCCCACCACCAGTTTCACCTCAATAATCTTACAAAGTTTGGGGGAAACCCCGATCAACACCAAGAGTAACTCAATAAGAGGAGACGAAGAAGAGCATGCCAAACCAAATAAGGGGGAAGAAGAGAGGGTGGACAAATGGAATGATCAATAGGAAAGAAAGAAAATACAAATAGAACGAGGTGGAGCAATATTGGGGGGTGTCCTAGTAAGGACTCACGACATGTATGTCAACAATCAAGCTTAAGTCAAAGTGCGTCTTCGTAATCAGCTACAAGAAGTAGGGATGTCAATCTGGGTCTATCCATTGGGTACCCAACCCGAACCCGCCCCATTTAAGGACCCGAAACCCGCCCCATTTGCTTTTGGACAGATTTGGGTTTTGAATTGACTGCCCATGCGGGTATGGGTATGGGTTTGTGATTGCCTTATGGGTACCTGAACCCGAACCCGCCCCAAACCCGAATAAAAAATATATATAAAGATAGATGTGTGTGTTGCATTTTAATCAAACTAGTCCCAAATCCATTTCATATCTAATATGTATCGATCTACATGTATAAATTTCCAACTCAATTTTCTCCTCTCCATACATTTATTCATATTCAACTAACTTTTTGTATCTTCAATAAATAAAAACTATCAACACAAAAGAGTTAAACACTTAACATATATAAGCCTTTAATATTCTCTATATTTTGCACATTTTTATGAATCACCATATTACACAATCTCACTCTATTTCGTCTATCTATGAAAATCTTGTATACATTTATAAACAACTTAAGATTTACCATGTCAAAGACATGGGTACCCATTGGGTACACATGTATCCGACGGGTATATGGGTACTTGCTAGAAATTTCCCGTTTAATAAATGGGCGGGTATGGGTAGTGATATTATAAATGGGTATGGGTCTGGGAATAGTAATACCCGCCCCAAACCCGACGCGCTGACATCCCTAACAAGAAGTCAACGTGGAGAAACAAGGGGCATTACCACCGAGTTCTTACACCTAACAACATCAGAGAGACATAGGAGAAACACCTTTGTGAGGTTGTTGGTGGATAGGAAGGGCATTGAGGAGAAGCAGGAAGTCAGCGTGGCTTTGACACGTTACTCCAAGGGTTTCAAACTTTCAAACAAAGAGACAAGAGTGATATGCATGGGAGATGATCCAAGGAGCAAGTTGTCACCATAACAACATGAGAGCAAGGTAGATCAACCATAGAGGATGAGGTTAAGATAAGCATGAGAACCCTATATTAGAAGAGGTCATCAGGTCTGAACTACTTTTTGATTTTCTTCTATAAAGATTTCTGGGTATGTGTGGGAAAAGGTCATGCTGGTGGTGGCAGCAGTCCAAGTTGAGAACTCAAAGTTGAGACATTGAACCGATTTTCCTCTTTCTAATAAGGAGTTGCCTACTCAGCTAGGGGAGTGTTGACCGATCGCTTTATCGAACGGGTCCACCTGATAATCGCGAAGATTGTGATGAGGATACATCACTTATTTGGTCAGCTTTTATTCCACTGATATACCAACTAGACAACTGTGTAGTGCCTTGGAGAGGCATTATTAACGGAGCCTTGTGAGGAAGACTAGCTTCTCAGACCAACCAATCAATTAGGTGAAGCAATGTGAACAATTGATCAAAATGGAGTAGGTATAATCGAGGAGTGGACTGATGCAGCGGTGCCACTTGGTGACGTTTTTGTTAGTGGATTGTTCAATGGTTTTGATGTGGGGATGTTGATCACAGGCGACAAGTATGCAACCTCAGTAGCTAATAATGCATGCTTTTTGCAAGATTTGGTGTTGTAAACTCAACGGGTCAAGGCGATGATGAAAGTGTTGGGGGGGGAGCTTCGATGTTGAAGGTCAATGATCGAAATCAACATTAGTTTTGTTCTAAATGGAGGACCATGTGATCGAAGAATGTGGAGGGCCGTTGAATATCGGGTAGAGACAATTGTTGATGACATACTTAGGATTGTCCCTCGTGAGCCCAACCTCTCGGTTGATAGGCCCGAGGCTCAATGATGGAGAGACTTGAGTCAAGGCAAAAGAGCTAGAAAGCGAAGGTGTTCTCTAGGAGAGACCATTACTTTTGTTGGTATTAATAGTGTCAACTATACATATGTTCTACATGTCCATTTTCAAATTGCTAGCAAAAGGTGGAAAACATATTTATGGGGTGCGAAGAAAAATCATGAGAGGGAAGCAGATGAAGGGACTGTAGGGGCTTGTTTACTCGACCAAAAAGAAGTATGCAACTTAAAAGAGAGTCATGGGGATTTGAAAATTAATGCAACTCAATAAGGCTAGACTAAGAAAGCTTAGTCTAAAAGGTGTTGACAAGGGAGAGTTGTGCGACAAGTTGTTGAAATCGTGTTATGGTCTATGTTAAAATTGGGAGACAGGTTGGTAAGGACACCATGTTTAAGAGGGTATTTGTGCAATTATTGTTTATAGTAATGCCACTTCTGCATAAAAGACTCAAAGATGTAAGGCCTTCTTATTCTGGTTGGACAATTGATCAGCGAAGAGGGGTTCTCACCCTTTAAATACAATTTCTTAAATTTCAAACTTCATTAAAATATAATGCTCATAAACATTCTTCCCTCAACCTTTTCCACCTCTAATATGTTGGTTGGGATTAAACCAATCGTGCTCGTTTTAGGAAATCTATATAACTCTTTAAAGGTGGGTTTTTCACCAATTTGCAGACATGTGGCTCTATATAAACCTTTTCCGTTTCATCTTTTTATTTTCTGCACATTCTGGAGATTTGTCGTTCTCCCCCTACAGCCACGTAGCTTCGTGGAAGCCTTCCCGCTTCTGCATTTTCATTCCCTAGCATACTTTGTCAATTATAATTGATCACCACTCAAAAAATCATTTTTAATATATCATAATTCTCTGGATAGGAACTGCTAATAGAGATGTACAATTTTTGTGTTATCTTATATATGTCTATGATTATAGTAAAAATACATATTAATGTTTCGTACCAACCATTAAATATATGATTAATGGAGCAATAATATGATCAATAATATTACTATTATTTGTAAAATAATAATAAACATGTTATTATCAAAAATAATAATATGTACTTATCCGTGCAAACTTTTACATATTTGAATTCCATTGGACTGAACATAATAGGGTACATTAATAATATTTTTAACGTACAAATATAATGTATAAAAGCAATATTAACGTTAATTATAACATCCCATATTATTTTAGAAGTGACTATTATTATAACATTAAAATGAATATGGATAATAATAATAATTAACAATTATAATTATTTTACATTATATTTGTAAAATATTATATTATCATAATATAATATTTTAGTAAACATAATATTATCAAATTAAAAAACAGACACCCTATGTAATATAATAATTATATTATTATTATTTAGTAAACTTGATAATCATAATATTATCGAATTAATAATTATCATCCATATATAATATAATATACACCAATTATTTTGTTAAATATTATATTATCATAATATAATTATTATAATTACCATATAAATAATAATACCAAAGCATTATCATAGAAAATAATAATACCAAAGCATTATCATAGAAAATAATAAAAGAATATATTTACCAAATAAAATAATATTATATTATAGTATAAATAATTGGGTGTTTATCACAATCATGATACAATCATAATCAAAAGTAATTGGTATTATTTAGTAAAAGGTAATTGGTTTTATTTAGTAAAATATATATTATTATGATTATTTTAATAAACAGAATCCTAATTTTCTGCAAATAATACCAGAGGATTATTAAGAGTAATTTATGGTGTATAATTATCAATATGTTCACATTGGTTACCTTTGGATTAAGTTCTCAAATCCAAAGGTGACCAATGTGAGTCAATAATTATCAGTTAAATGCATTGTGGTTACAGGAGTATATCATGTACTAACATGGCCGCCTATCTATGTTTGTAGATTCATGTTTATATTTATGATGACGTGTATGCTTCAGCGGTTCAAATTCAATCCTCATATTTCTCATTGTTTTCCTATTAATTGGGAGTATTTATCTTTACTCTTGGTTCCCATTGTGCCCTCTACCGAGAACATATTGGGCCTTCATTCAAGATTCTCTAAAGGTTTGATACTCTTTCACATTTTCAAAAATTTTGATTTTATTATACATTTGATATTGAAATGATGATGCATCATGATTTCTTCCTTTCAGTTTGTTGCTTGCATGGCTGAATAAAAAAAATTGCATCTTCGTTAGTTCTGATATATTTCCATTGTAACCTACTCGCTTTGCTCTCTACTGCGGACATATTGGACCTTCATTCAGGATTCTCTGAAGGGTTGTTGCTCTTTTAAATTTTCAGAAATTTTGATTTTATTGCCTTTGTTATTGCAATGACGATGCATGCCAATTCCTTTTTTCATTTTGGAGTGTGCATAACTGCATGGAAAAAATCACATCTAGGGGTGTCAGAAAATTCTCAAGTTCGATATTCGCTCAGGTTCGGCTAGCTAAAAGTTCGATTCAGATTCGGTCCGGAAATAAACGAACCGAATCTGAACACAAGTTTAGGTTCGATTAAATAAACGAACCGAAGCTAAAAATCATAGGTTCGCTCAGGTTCGATTCGTTAAAAGCTCGACAAGCATACACATATACATATTTACAAATCATTATCTGTATAAGTGGACCTTATTTTAATTTTTAAGATAAGTGGATTTTGTCTAAGGATAAGTGACATTTGTCTAGAGATAACTAAATATTTATGTGATAAATAGGTTTTATCTCAGTAAAAACTATCCAAAAATAAATAGTCACATCGTGGTTACAACATCCATCATCTATGTATCTAGTACTTTTCCCTTCTTTATTTTTAAATCAACGGAACAAATATAAATATTACTTGTCGGATATCTCCACATTATTCTTATTCCTTATCCCCATTCGAACATAAATAAAAACATATTATAATTATATTTTTTCAAAGAAACGAATCCTTATTAGTCTATTTTTTAAAAATATGAAGATGAGTTAGATAAATAAAAAAACTAAATGAATATTTATTGTAATTGCAGACACACATATATTTCCATTTCTCTTCTCTTCACTCCCTCTTACTAGAGAATTCTTAAGTTCGATATTCGCTTAGGTTCGATTCGTTTAAAAAGAGGTTCGATTCGGATTCGGTTCGAAACTAAACCAACCGAACCTGAACACAAGTTTAGGCTCGATTAAATAAACGAACCGAACATAAAAAATATAGGTTCGCTCAGTTTCGGCCCGTTTACACCCCTAATCACATCTTTATTAGATTCTTATAGAATTCCATTGTAATCTAATTGACACTTTTGATTGTCTGCATTTTACCCAGAGTACTTGTAATTTACAGTTGGTAATTTCGATACTTCATACTAATTGCAATGAATAGTGATAATGAAATCAGAAATAGGCAAAGAAATGAGAAAGAAATTGGATGGTTACGAGAGATTCAGTCTTCTTTTTATATCCCCCATAACATAATCGGCAGATGCAAGGCAAGAAGTCGAAAGATGAGCCCAGAAGTCCACGATCAAAATTAGAAAACGAACGATCAATTGATAGTCAATTTGCAGACTTTTAAGTTATTGTTTTGGCTGAACTCATTTTTTCCATTTATGTATTAAAATGCGATAAGAAGTGTTAATGTCTCTAGAAGATTATGTATTTGATGCCTTCAATTTTTCATAATTTTTGCCCTTGTATTCCTTTAAATTTAAGTGTTATACAATTTTACCAGTCTAAAGATATTAGTAGAATTGCTAACAATGACCTTTGGGATTCTTCCTACTACTTGCTATATTTCTTGCTTCATAATAGCTTGATCAATTCACGGTTGTCGTAATAGCTTGACCAACCCACAACTGTCGACTTATCTTCCTCTTCATCCTATCTTCTCCATCAAGCTCCTTTCCCATTCATCATTCTGTCTTATCTTCCATCAGTGTGTTTTGCTGTAACCATTTATTATATTTTAGATTTTATTTCAACCTATGTTGTATGTCTAGAAGGCATATTCTTCGTGGATCTGAATGGGATTGATATAATGAAAACTTTTTTTCTTACTTTTCGGGTATGTGCTAAGTTCCATAGATTAAATCATATGATAATAAATACTTGCACTGTGGTCTTTGCTTTGTGTTTAGAAATTGGCATTGCGTTTATCTATTTCAAAAGTTATCTGGTATTTTCTTAATTTATTTCTATTTCATCTTTATATGTACGTCTGTAATTCTGAAATATGCAAATGTAACATGCACCAATTTTTTATTCATATTATCAGTTTCTTATCAAGCATAATAATTGTAATCGATATCATTGAAATATTTGTGATATTTGTTGCTTCTTTCTTTATCAATTGCTATTCTTCTTTTCTTAAATGTTTTTTCCAATCATTATCTTCCTCCTATTGATCTGGATACCCGTTATTGTTGTATGCATCCTTTTAGACGAGCATACTTTTTATTAGTAAATGATATAATGTATGCCAATCCAGCATGTTGCAGTATGTTATTGATGTTATTGCACTATTCTCCAATATATGTAGGATCAATTTTACTATTTTCTCCATTGTCAAAAAAAATACCCCTTATTTTTTTTCAAACCTAATATTTATATAATTTAATGTTCCAGAATTTAGTGATATTTTTTCTCTACTCTATGGTGAAATAAAATTTTAGAACTATATAATTTAAGAATTCTGATTTGTAAATCGTAGAATTTATTATTCACAAGATAAAATAACAATGCAAATGCTTATCTAGGTATTGTTCCATCAAATAAAAAATGTACGCACTTTCTATACTTGAATTTTAACTTATTTCAGCTATATATTTCTAAGGGAAAAAACTATTCACAATAATTTGACCTTCTCATTAGTAATTACGACTGACATTTTTTCCTTACATATAATCACCAAAATTCACTTCCGCCGTGAAGCGCGGGTATCTTCCTAGTTTAAATAAAAAACAAGTCAAACAACAAGTATCAAGACTATTGCCTCCATTCTTTCAGAAAAATCTATCTATTCTGGTGTGGACGGCAGACGATTCTATATTTCTTTATTTCAACAGGACTCCTTACAAATGTTGGCTCTATCTACTATTAGGAAATCACAAAATCAAAAATAACTTCTAGAGTGTGAAATTAATAGAGGATCCACTTTAAGATCAAACAATTCCATCGAATTGAGTATGACCTTATGTGTGATGGCATCTACTATACCGAGGCGGAATTATCAATGAACTCAATTCTTGCAACCGCTTTGGGATATCTTTTTTTAGCTTCTGAGGTCTCTTTCTTAGTTCAAGATCCTTCTTACTAACTGGAATAAAAGATTTCGTAGATCTGTTCTGCCTAAAATGGGAATGGGCTGGGGTTATGAACTTACAATCATGGAATCAATATGATTATCATATTATAAAAGAGTATATGCCAAAACTCTAATCTCCTTATCTGAAAAAAGGTTAATATCTCCAACTAGACTATTATGTTTATTCCAACTTTTTTATTCTTTTCTGATCTCGTTGTCTTTTATAAAAATTCTTGCACAATAACAAGATCTGTTTATTTGGCATGCTAATAGGTCGATCGGAGTTTAGGTCGATCGGAGCAGAGTAATTGTACATATTTAGGAGCAACTACATAAGTTTCATCATCACCTTTCTTTAACAACTAACAAGATCTTTGCCTCCCAATAATTTATGGTGAACCCTACTCTTTATCTACAAGAAAAAACTCCATGGACTGAAGTCCTTCGACTCGACCGACATGTTTATTGTTCAACCTTTTTATTCTTTTACGATCTCCTTGTGCCTTTTTTCTTGCACGATAACAAGATCTAGTTATCTAACAGATTTTGCTTCCGTTCCAATTAAAACTTGAATGAATGCTTCAAGATAAATCAAAAATAGATTTTCGCAAAAACGGTGAAGTCCGGACAAAGTTGATATGTACACTATTTGAAAAGAGTACTTACCAGAATGTCAGGTGGAAAAACCTACCCATTGTAAACGTGTCCACAGTCTGGTTCCTACATTGTACCCATATTGGCAACCTAAACATGAAAGCACCAGTATCGCATCCCATGACTATGTGATCCACCAGTCAGCTTGTATGTATCTGACAGTAGAATCTTAACACCCAATCAAAGGAAGCTACAAAGAAATATTTGGTGTATCAGGGTGCTGGTTTAGTGTCCTCATCCTCAAGATGTAGCCATAATACAACCAGGAAGCAGAAACCTCCAAACTACATTTTCAAAACCATTGAAGCTAATATGACTAGACAATTCCATGATCAATCCGCAGTACCTCCTTAACGGAGTCGAATAATTAAAACTAATAACCAAATTATAGATCACCAGACTCTCAGGCTTAATTTCTGATAGAAGCATCAATTACCCCCAAGTGAAGAGGGAATCTCCTGGATTCCATAGTCCTAAATCCAACTTCGGCCCTCTACCCATAAACATCTATAATAGACAACCATGAACATTCGATCCAACCATCATCACCCACCCGTCTCAATCATTTATACAAATGGATGCAAATAACATAGTTGCAGATGACATAGTTCCACTGCCCGGCTATTTCCAGCGTTTACTGCCCATTCTGACAAGACTTCAAATTTACCGGAATTAAATTCCAAGACATCCATTTTTGTTCCAATTAAAAAGTGTTTTATTATTCCACACAAAGGAGAGATAAATCATCATTCCAGATCACACAAGAACATGCAACGACAGAGAAACTTCTGTAAAGGGACACTCTGGAATGCTCGCACAATCTCAACTCTAAGGCAGAGAGAGGACGGTTCTTTTAGCCGCTTGAGAGGTCAATGAAGCATACAAGTTCACGTAGAAAGAAAAAATACAATTAAAGCTGCGAGAATCTGGCCCGCCAATCATTAAAAATTATCCCACATCTAGGCCAAGCTCTCGTCTTTGAAGAGCGGAGATGGCCGATGTCCCGTAAGTACACTCTTAGAGACCTAAATACGGCACTTCTTGAGCATGTCAGTGTGCACTCACACCCTTTTTTATCACCATTTTATAGTGGCAGGTCCCAGGAATCACCGACCATGTGTGGCCGCCCAAAATTGGAAGGTCACAAGCAGAATAATCGCAGATTGACCAAATCCAGAATCCCAGATGGCAAGCTGCTCCTATTCGCAAATCACAAATGATCCACATTGTTCCTGTGAAATGTTCAGCAACCACTTCATTCAAATAGGCTGCTCGCTACCCTTGCCCAGTTACACAAAAGTGCAAATAAGCCATATTCAAAGATGCCATCCATGTCATTTAGGGCATAAGCCAGACTCCAAGAAACGGTGTCCTTTATTGGCACAAGACGTAGAAGTTACATGTTTGAAGCAATCATGTAAGGAAGGAAAAAGGATTTACATCTTGTAATCTTATAAACCTCTGCAGAAATTTCAGTAACAGTACGACCGAACATGTAAAGTGAGTACTAGAGGTCTTAATGTCTAATTTGACAAAGCCATCGAGTTTCCAGCATCTATGTCATTCCAAAACGATGCCCCTGGAAAGATGCAAGGACATGTACTGACAAAACACCAGCAATGGCATTAGTCCACGTTTGCCTACATACCACCCTCAACTCAAGAGAAGCAAATGACACTCTCAATGCACACAATCAGCCTCATTCAAAAAAGTTCATGAATCGATCAGGATAAAGCCAATAACTTATGGTTCCCGAGAACAAATGAAAAATCATCCAGATCAGACGAACCCAGATATGATGAATGAATTGATTGGGGAAACCCATTTTCCCCTCGTACTACTAGACTAATTTCTCAATTCCTGTTAAGGGAAAAAGGATAGAATGATTTATTAGAGGCCCGATGATTCTCTTATATAGGAGAAGAACCTATTGGATAAATTACAGAAAGGAGAACAAAGAACTACAAAATATAGAAATAATACTCGAGATAGTTAATATCTCGACACTCTCCCTCAAACTGGAGCGTAGATATCAATAAGACTCAGCTTGGAACAACATCTCTGATAAGGTCCTCTCGCTAGGGCCTTTGTAAGTACATATGTTGTCTGGTCTCCCGAGCTGACAGGCGTAGTAGTGATAATACCCTTCTGTATCATGTCACGAGTGTAGTGACAATCCACCTCTATGTGTTTTGTCATCTCATGAAAGGCTAGATTGTTTGCAATGAAGAGAGTAGCTTGATTATCACATTGGAGGTGCATGAGAACATTGAGAAGAGGCACTTCTATAGTCAAGTCAGTAAGAACGGATCTGACCCACATCATCTCTGTATTGGCATGTGACATGGCTCTGTATTCTGATTCAGCACTTGATCTGGCAACCATGGTCTGCTTCTTACACTTCCATGAAACAAGAGAATTCCCTATGAGCACAACAAAGCCAGATGTATACTTTCTATCATTTGGACACCCAGCATAATATGCATCTGCGCATGCTGTAACTGGGAGAGATGTGCCTCTGCTGAAAAGAAGTCCAGTACCAAGTGAAATCTTCAAGTATCTCATAATCATATGGACTGCATCCATATATGTATGTCTGGGCTGCTCCACAAACTGGCTTACTTTGCTCATGGCAAATGATATGTCAGGCCTCGTAATAGTTACAAATAGTAACTTGCCAACAAGCTCTTTGTACCTCCTCTTGTCGACCTCAAGGTTCGAAATCTCGATTTCGATCTCGTTTCGCGATTTCGATCTCGTTTCGGTGACCTGGAAAACCGACGATTTCGGTGGAAAAGTCGGAAAAGGCTCAAAAATGCGATTTTTTCCTAATTTTATTGTAAATTTCGATATTCCAAGTTATTAGAACAATAAATAACATACAAATACACAATTATTTCACACATATTGGTCATCTATATCCCTTATATAGACATATTGGTCATATCAGCCATATCGGTCATATCGGTCATATTGTTGTAACATTGTTAATACATAATAAAATAGAATAATAGTCTTACAAGTTACAACAAGTGAAAATTATTGCGAACACGCATATTAATGATCAAAGCAATAAAAGATTAAAATATAGTACATGGTGAAATGTTTTGTTCAGAACCAAGAGTTCCGCGGTGGATATGAATGGCCCCCTCCTTGTCTCTCATAATGCATCGCAGATTCAATGAACTCGCAGTAGTTCTCACATGTCATGTACGAGTACATGGCCTTGTAATCCATCACATACTGCATGTATTGGTGGTCATCGATGCCTATGAGTATCCCGAGACGAGGAAAAGCAGCACTGGATCCGGTATCACGAGTGGCACGACGAGACTGCGAACTATTGCCCTGAGATCCTCGAGACGACGACGACGGAGTAGGAGAAGATCTCTGCGGAGGAGGAGGAGGAACTGGCGTGTACTCAGGGAAGAAACCGTAGCTGTCACAGCCAAAGAAGCTGCCTGGCTCTGCTCAAGTTAGCTACCTTGGTAGTTGTCTCCGTTGTAGCTATTGTATCCCCCATACCCATTGTAACTGTTGGAGTATAAGTTGTATGCGCCTATTGTATTGTAGCAGGGTAAATGGATCCTGGAGAAGATCCATTTACCCTATCCAGTGTTTAGTCCCACATGGACCAGTGGTGGGACTTGGAGGCTCTGGGAAGGCTATATAAGGAGCCCCAGACCTCCTGTACTCATTGAGAAAATCAATAGAGAAACACACCCCTTAGAGGGCTTCTCCCGTGGTTTCATCCCGCTCCTCACGGAGCAGGGTTCCACGTTAAATCCTGCATTCTTATCTTCTTTATCTTTTTTTCATGTTCGCTTCCGCATTCTTCATATTTTATAACAGTAACCATATGAAGAGGACGGAGGTGCATACTGAGGAGGAGGAGGTCCTGGAGGAGGAGCATGAAAGTATTCCGGGAAGACGCCAAATGATCTCTCATCGTGCGACGATACATATCCGCCTAAAAGACTTGGTGCTCCTCCGCGATATGGGCTGTCAATGTCCATGAAGCTCAAAGAACCTACAGATGATGTCAAATCGTCCATGTAGCTGTCGGTTGGACGATGGCCTCGACCGTACTCGTAATCCGTAGGCCCTGGACTCGGACTTGGAACAAACTGTCCATGTGTGTTCCGTTGTCGCTCCATATATTCATGTCATGCATGTAGCCCTTCCTCAAGTCTGGTATCTTGTGGTCCACGACAACTTCCTCCTGACCCACCTGAGTTTGTCTCCCCACCACCACCAGGTCCACCACGACCAACATCATCACCATCATCATCATCTCCACTGTCATCCTTTGACTTTGATTTGGACTTGAAGCTACTCGAGAGAATTTCATCAACAGCCGCATCAATCTCGCCCTCCAACCCTCTAACACGGTCAGTAATCCGCCCGGATCTCGCCAAATAGTCACCTACATCTGCTCCCATTTGCTGGCTTATGTTCTCATTTGGTCTTCCACCTGGCTGATCGAGAATGGGGGCACCATTGGAATCCATCCACCTCTGGAGAACGTCTTTATCAGCATCGTCATCGTGCATCTTGAAAATGTTGCAAGATCAATAGGGTCTGTGTAGTCATCTTTGTCTTATCCCTCCCTTGCATGTTTCAACTTCAGCCTCAAGTTGTAATGCACGTAGACAAGGTCATTGAGCTTCTTTTCTCCTAACATGTTCCGTCTCTTAAAATGGATCAAATTGAACGTGCTCCAGTTCCTCTCACAACCGCCAGCAGATGCGGTTTGAGACAACACTTCCACTGCCAAACTTCGAAGGTTGGGAACTTCCATCCGTATAACAACCACCATTCGGCTGCAAAAAAAGAAAAAGAGAGAAATCTATAGTAGGAATAAATGAACATACAAGTGATGGTTTTATTTGTCTTCATCCCTACCAAGAAGAGTATTGGCCCGTCCATTTACCGCAGTAATATGACTGAAAGGAACCCAACGCATCCCGGAAATACTTAACCTGCACAGTGCACTCATAGGTTTAAGTCGTAATACATCTTTACGAAATTTCTTGTGACTCCAAATTTAGCTAGAAATTGAGGATTACCTTGTTCATGCACAAGATCTGTAACTTCTCGTCCTTGACGAGCTTCTCCACCACGATCTGTACGACTGCTAGAAGGTCAGCATTTGCACCAAGTCCATTCTTGTACTGGTACTTAGGATTGAAGTAATAAGCTGTACACAAAGTCACGAACAAGCTCAATATTCAATGCTCATATTCTAAAGATCTATAGAAATTTTAAAAATGAAAAAAAAAATCCATTTTTACATAATACATATCGGCCTTGTGAAGAGGATGTGAGAGCATCTTGGATCATCGCTCGTCTATGATGTCCAACCATGCTTTGGATCCCTTTCAAACTGCTTCTCTGACCTTCTCTCTCATGCAGCGCATTGCCTCGTAGATGACTCCCATGGTAGGCTTCTTGTCGCCATCCACGATCCGCAATGCAGAAACAACTGGATCCATGATCCTCGTGACCCGAGTCACGACATCCCAAAAGGAGATATCATTGATCAATATCTCCACCTTCCGTCCTCCTTCAGTTCGAGCTTCAGGTATCTCGAACCACTCACCTTGACAACACATGGTTTTCAAACCTGTCTTATATTGTTTGAGGCTTTGCAACGCTATAAAATTGGTTGCAAAGCGTGTGATGGCAGGCCTTACCAGCTCCCCATTGCACATCCGCCTCATCAATGCCAGCACTTTGCCGTGGTTGTAAATGAATGTGGTGATCATTCGTGTTTTCTCCACCACCCTTGAGACGAGCTTCCTCTTGCTGAAATCCTTAAGGATCAAATCAATGCAATGCGTAGGATCAAATCAATGCAATGCGCAGCACACGGTGTCCAAAAATTCCGTAGTTGTTGGACTTCATTATTGTTTCACCAGCCTTCTTGAAGTTGATGCCGTTATCCGTCACAATTTGCACAATGTGCTCTTTCCCAACCTCTTTTATAACGTCCTTCATCAACATCAAAAGGTACCTGTGGTCCTTCACATGCTCAGATGCATCGACAGATTTCAAGAAGATTGTCTTCCCATCGCAGTAGACAAGGAAGTTGATGATCTGTTTCCTCGTGTAGCTCGTCCACCCATCGTACATCAATGTCACCCCGTACTCTGGCCATCTCCTCCTCAACTCGGCGATGTACTCATTCATCTCATCTTTCTCCATTCCCAGATATTTGTTCATGATCTCGTAGGATGTAGGAGCCTTCACTCTCGTTCCCGCTGCAGCGATCTCATCAATGGCATGCTACAGAAATGGCCCGCCTGCAATGTTGACAGGAATGCTCTCCCCAAAGAAGAGCTTGCTGGTGGCTTTTCCCACCCTTTCTCGTGCATTGGTGAACATTCCCTTCATTGTTTTCTGCCTGGGATCCTTGCTTGCCTTGTATTGCATGGATCCGCTCCTCGTCAAGAAGGGCTCAATTCCCTTCCCCTTGTGTTTCTTGGTGGGTGGTTGTACTGGTGCGCCTCCAGAACCACTCCCACTCCCACCTGCATCATAGAAGCCGCCCCGTGCACCATCGAGTTCTCTCCTCTCGAACTCGCTCCTCAACGATTCTTGTATAGCCCTTCTGTATGCCCTTCTCTCTGCTGCAGTCTGAATGTCGGCGGGGTACACAAAATCATCGTCGTCTGAATCAGAAATGACGTTGAATTCTTTCTCGAACATGAACTCTCGCATTTGTTCTTCCCTTCTTACCCTCTCCGTCTCATTTTCCTTTTTTCCATCCAAGCTCGCCTTGACCTTGTCCCTCACATCTTTGGGACAACGTGTGCACTTGGCAACATTCTTGTTGTTGCCAATAAGATGTTGCTTCATCCTTGTGATCCCGCCTCCTCCCAACTTCTTCTCACAGAAATTGCATTGTGGCTTCGCCCATCAGGAGCGGAGGCATACCTCCAGCCAATGTCCCCACTGAAATCGCCCCTCTGATCATCAGAACTGTCAGATCCAGAACAAGAACCAGAATGTGCCATGGTGATGATCGTCGAAATCTGCGAGGAAATTCAAGAACAATTATTAAGTTGGCATACAATGCGACTGCTTATGAATATGTAAATTATTTTATGTTTTAAATTTCAGAATTATTATATATTTAATTTTTCTAACACCTACTATTCCGATTTACAGAAAAAGGACCTCAGATCTATACATTAGGATCTTAGATCTACCAATTAGGGGACCATTTTCAAGAAAGACTACCTAAGTGACACAAAATATGAACAAAAACCTAAATATTTAACAAATAATTTTCGGATTTTCTATATTTTTAAATTTTATTAATAAAAAAATTCCTGATTAAGATTTCTACTTCCAAAAGTTAAGATCCGAATATATAATACCCCAACTCATTCGTTCCACATTAAACCTCAAAAGCCCCAATTTCCTCTAACATAGATCCAACAAAATGTTCTCCAACTATGTTTTAGTTCATGTTAACTTCATATCCGAGATACCATGTTCATAGCGAGCACTATTGTGCAATAAAAACACAAAAGCCATAATTTTCGTCTCCAAATTTAAAGCTATGTTTGGGAAATCTCTCAAAATAAACACCATGGCAAGCTATATCAACATCTTAACAGTGAAACCGCTAAAAAATTATGAATTTGAAGAAGAATCGGCCTAATTTGACTTACCTCAAAGGAAGAAGAGCTTGGAAGAGGAAGGAGATGCTTCTGCCTGAACTCGGTCGAAATGGGGTGCTTTCGATCGAAATTTCGGCATATCTCGACATATCGGTGAATTTTTTAATGAAAGATTCCATATGTCAGCCGATATCCCGAGTTGAGTCGAAATATCGCCGAGATCTCGCGATATTTCGCTTAAAACCGTGGATATCGATATATATAGTAGTTTCGAAAGCATGGACCCGTCGAAACCGATATTTCGACGAAATTTCGTCGAAATATCGCGAAATTTCATTCCATGGTCGACCTCCTCAGTATCATTCTCGTAGAACTTCATGCTCGGGTCAAGCGGAGTAGTGGCACGTCTGCAATCTGCCATACTTGTCTCTGAAAGAAGAACTATAACATACTTCCTCTGGGTCATCACAAGACCCTGTTGGTTCCTGACAAACTCTAGTCCTAAGAAGTAACGTAATTGTCCAAGGTCTTTGGTCACAAACTGTTGACCTAGGAAATCCTTGGCAGTCTGAATGCCATGCTCGTCATCCCCTGTAATAATAATGTCATCAATATAAACAAAATACCTCTCTGGGTCTTATGTACGAATAAGAAATGATCAGTAATTGATCTCGCAAACCCCTGATGCTCTATCAAGTCCGAGAACTTTTAGAACCATGCTCTTGGACTCTACTTGAGGCCATAGATAGCCTTGTGTAACCTGCAAACCTTCTGACACTGCCCCTCAGCAACGAACCCAGGTGGTTGTTGCGTGTAGACCTCCTCCTGTAGATCACGATAGAGGAATGCACTCTTCACATCAAGCTGATAAAGGGGTCAATCTCGTGTCACAGCAACTGCAAGGAAAATACGCAGAGTAGAATGTCCGGAAACTGGAGAGAAAGTATCATGATAGTCTACCACATATGTCCGGGTGAACCCTTATGCCACGAGTCTTTCCTTATAGCGATCCACACTTCCATCTGCATGATGTTTTACAGTGAACACCCATTTGCATACCACAACAGATGTATCAACAGGAGCAGAAACAAGACTCCACGTACCACGTGATTGTGGCGCAGCCATCTCCTCCTCCATGGCTAAGCTCCACTAGCTATCTTTGAGAGCCTCATGATACGTCTATGGTATCTGCACTGCTAATAGTGTCAAAGTAAATTTCCTGAAATGATCTGACAACCTACTCAAAGAAACCTGAGCTACAAGAGGGTAAGTAGCACATGCCTGTATCTGCTTTCGTAAAGCAATCGGTACATCAAGATTATCTGCCAAGTACGGCATCTGAAAATTTCCCTCTTGAGAGGGCATCTGCTCATCCTGTCTCGAATCTTATTGCATAGTCAACTCAGTAGTGCCATCAAATAATATGCTCATTACATACCTGAGGCGTATTGGATGATGGGCAAGGCCTGTGAGCATGGCGAACAGAGGGAGACATGCGAGGAAAAACACAAAGTAAAAACTGAATCAAAGGAGGAGGTAGAGGAGGTAGTGGAGGTGATGAAAGAGGAGAAGGTAAAGGACCAATTGTAGTAGGTGGTGGCATGTATATCTCATCATCGAAGTCAGATGGAGCAAGTCTATCACCTGTAGGAGAAAAATACATGACAGACTCAGAGAAAGTAACGTTAACACTAACAAAATATTTCTGTCTTAGTGGACCAAAGCAGCGATACCATGTTTGGGTACGAGAGTAGCCTACAAACACGTACTTGACAGCTCTAGAAGATAGCTTCTCTCACCCTGAAGAGATATCATGAACGACGGCAACAGATCCAAACACACGAAGTGTAAGAGAGAAAAGATCCTTATCGAGGAACGCAATCGAGAAAGGAATCTTCTCTCCTAACATGGACGAGGGCATACGGTTTACCAAATAATAAGCAATAAGGACAGCATCGCCCCAGTAAGCATGAGGAGCACGACTTTGTATCAACAATGTTCTGGTTGCATCAAGTAAGTAACGATGTTTGCGTTCGGCAACACCATTCTGCTAGGAAGTGTAAGCACATGAGGTCTGATGAACAGTGTCATGGGATTTAAGAAATTCATAAAACAATAAGGTGCAAAATTCCTTGGTACTTGGTATTATCAGAACGGAGATACTTGACATTGGCAAAAGAAATATTCTTTAATTCATTAATAAAATACTTGATAATGAATCCAGCCTCAGACTTATTCTTCAATAAGAAGACCTACGAAAGTCTAGAAAAATCATCGACAGCTATAAGATAAAAACGTTGTCCTTGGTGATCAAGAATACGACTAGGACCCCAAATATCTAAATGAAGGAGCTCAAATAACTGAGAACTGCTCCGACTCTGACGGGATGGAAAAGAGGAACGGTGAATCGATGATGCTTCCCAAGTGAACATGCATCATACTGAAAGAAGGATCTTGTAGAAATCTGAGGGAGAACATGGCATAGCTTCTGTAGAGGAAGGTGTCCACACCAAAGGTGTCACAGATAAGGAGAGACAGGTCCAGTAGGTATATGAGAAACACTAACATGAGGAGGTTGGACCAGTCTGTAGAGTCCTTGATGCTCACGACCACATCTTATCACCCTACCCGTGAGTATGTCCTGAAACATAAGAGACGATGAGTCAAAGATGACACAATAATGCAGATCCTTAGTGATCTGACTAATAAAAAGTAAATTCATCTAAAAGGCGTGAGCATATAAAACATTCTTCAGGCGCATGGATGGTGTAAAATGCACCTCCCCTGTTCTGTAATGGGTAAGTGGTCGTCATTAACAATGACAACCCATCTGCCAGGTGGTATAGCCCTGTAGGACCTCAGTTGCGTTCTTTCTCTACATAAGTGGTGAGAAGCATCAGAATCCACAATCCACTCTATCATGTTTGTATTCGTACTACCAGTATAGGCATAGGTGATACCTGAGGAGCTCGAAAAGGCTCTGGCTGCAACAGTATCTGTAGTGGTGGTGTCGGTAGTAGGAGTCATGATCTCTCAAATACGAGAGACAATATCATCTAGGCGAGGATCAGCCCGGAGAGCTGAAGTCTCTTAAGACACAATTTGCTCTGTTACTCGACCAGAAACAGAATAATCATGCTTTTGATAGCATGTATCCTCTGCATGTTCAAGCTTGCGGCAGTAGGTGCAGGGACCACGTTGGTGTCCTCCGCCTCTTCCTCGAGGTGTGCATCCTCTAGACTGGATCGCCCCACCTCGGCCATGAGAAGCGGTCGTCGACCATCGTTGAGGAGTGTGAAGACGTGGCAGTCGAAAGGATGATGATCCGGCTGAGACGGCTATAGGCCTCCTCTATAGGAGGAATGGTTTCTCCAGTAAGAAGATGAGTATGTACAGCATCATACTCTGTATCAAGTCCATCCATGAAAAATCCAACCATCGTGGAATTCCTATACGTCTTCTGTTGCTCAGTAGACGTCTTAATGGGCATGTAGCTATAAAGCTTTTCAAACATGCCACGCGACGAAGAGTAGTAAACATGTAGGGGCGATCATTCTGCTTGGTATTGTAGATATCAAACTGTAGTTGAAGGATTTTGGCCTCATTCTTCGCATGTGCATAGGTGGATGCCTAAGTGTTCCACATTGCTTTGGCAGTGGGCTGAGTTAGAATATCGTTAGCTATCTATGTAGTAAGAGTCCTACAAAGCCAAACACGCGTGTACGCATCACCTTGCTTCCAAGAAGCATTTACCCTAATCTTATCCATTGCCTCTGGATCTGCCAGGATGTATTCCTTATTGTTGCACTGCATGAAGGTGAGAAAATGCATGAACCATAACTCATAGTTGGTCCCATCCATCTTAGCGATAGGAGTCGGGCCCTTGAATCCTCCGGACGAGAAGATGTCACCATTGTTATCTGACATGATGATAAAATGGCCAAATAACGGAATCCAACCGGGGAGTAGACCGATATAAACTAGCCTACAGAATCATACAAAGGATTAGTTGTACGTGTAGACTTTATACAACCATCCTCGTTAATCCTCGTCGCTTGTTGGAAAACGTGACTTAGAGGTCCGAAACCACTCTCTCTGGTAGAAATCAAATCGTAGAACGATCCGTCGATATGCTCGAAGGCGTAAGGGTTGAGTCGCAGCTCAGGGGGCATGGGCGCAAGGGGCCTGGACGCATAGGGACATGGGCGGACAGGGGCCTGGATGTGCAAGGACCTGGGCGCGAGGGCGCCTGGGCGCAAGGGGCCTAGACGCGCAAGAGGCATGGATGCGCAGGGGCCGGTGGCGCGGGCGGTGGCCTAGCTCACGCTGCCTTTCCTAGGCTTTTCCAGTTAAGAAAGCAGTTGCCGAGGAAAAATCAAACAAAATCCACTTTGATGTTCAAGCTGCAGCCGAGGTCTAAGCCAACAGTGGCCGTAATGCTGCTTCATGTACAAACATAGTATATAAAGGTAGATCAAAAGTCTGTCATATGCAGGACCACTTTCACTCGATATTGCATTTCGACTTGATTTTCAATCGTATCCCCTAGAATTTTAGAGAAATATATTTAAAAGGAGCTGGTACTCGTCGTTGAGGAATGAGAAGTAGAAGGGGACCTTGTAGCCTATCGAAATCATGAGCATCAGCATGTAAGTTCCAGATCAACGTGCTAGTCAAACAGCCATGACATCCTCAAACCAGGAGAAAACCACCTTCACTTGGATTTAGATAGAATTTAGAGGCTACTATATATCTTCCAGAGTTTAGCTTGTGATTAGCGCTTCTGAGCTTTCTGATATTATACGATATTTGATCTAATATAATAGATTAGATTATATATTGGATTTCATGTTAGAAAGAAACTATATTGCATTTTATAACTATATATCTGGGATTTTAAGAATGAAAATAAAGAGAATTTGAAGCTAGTGCAGAGGAGTGGGAACTAGGCAATTGATGTCTTTGCTAAGTGAGGGAGCTTATAGGCGGTTGTGGTAGACTTCATTTTTGTTCTGATATATAGTAGCGAGAGACTTTGGCGAGTTAAGCTGTGTGGGTTGAGCCAGTCCCTCGCGGATTCTGGAGTGAAGAATTCCCTTCCTCGGTACTATTAAGTTCAACAATTCCTTTCCTCTCCTTTCAGGTCTTATTGGAATCGGTAACCGTTGGTTGTTTTGTTGATGAAAGAGTCCCCTATCTTCACCCTCAGCCTGAGTTCATACTCCCTAGTCAACTATTAACCAATTTGAGACTCAAAATCTCATGCTAAAGAGCGTGGAGGTTCGAGTCCATATTCTAGTTGACCTTGACACTCTTTCCTCGAGCCTCGAGGGTCCATGCTTATAGATGCGATGAAAGATCCAAGCTAAACTGGGGTGGGAGAACCCATCTCCACTCCCCCCCACCATGCAACAAAGGTAAGAGAGATCACCCCCTCCCTCACCTTATTTGTGTATGCTTCCGGAAAGCACGGATAGGGTACCAAGACACCGATGTCCTCATGATGCTCTGATGGGGAAGAGAAGGCCAATTCCACCTTCCCGAATGGTCAGGAAGATCATGGAGTGGAAAGAGATGTGATTGATGAGGACTCGATCGATAGGGAAAGGAAAAGAAGTCCATTGGACAAGTGATGAAAGTCCGTCATCGAATGAGAAAGAAAGGGCAGTTGAACTTCTTTTTGAATTCTTTCTTTGTAGGGGGCGGACATTGGGGCCAGTGGCGCAGAGGCCAGGGAGTGCGAGGGCCTGGGGCGCGGGTGGTGGCTTGGCGTACGAGGGACGGGCGCGGGGGCCGGGGCGAGACGTCCTGCCGTACGTGGCGGGGGGAGAGGCGGGTTAGGGTTAGGGTGGGTTAGGGTTGGATACGGGAACTCCGATCTACGACCGTCGCTCTGATACTATGGTAAGGGAAAATAATAGAATGATTTATTAGAGGCCCAAAGATTCTCTTATTATATAGGAGAAGAACCTTTGGGTAAATTAAAAAAAGATCACAAAAATACAAAATATAAAAATAATAATACTAGAGATAGTTAAACTCTCAACAATTCCCATTTATCCCCGTGCAGCAGCAAAATGATCAACCGAGTTCAATTCCTACTCTTGTTTTATTTATCAAATTTCAGACTGCAAAAGGACAATATTGGAAGAAAAAAACGTATGACCAAAAACCCTAAAAAGGATGACGATTCTTACATCCAAATCGCCCATCGCGGCCACAGCCGACGGGTGGTCAATGAAGGTCGCGAATGCCACAACCTGTTCGCGGTAACAATGAACATGAGGAAACGGGGGATCCCCGCTGAAAAGAGGACGGACGGGAGCAAAACAGGATTGGATGCGACCTGATCGCCTCTACCGGTGTACTTGAGCTGGCAGAAGTCGAAGCCGTGGCGGCGGCGGAAGAGGTTGTGGATCTCGCGGGGTTTCACGTCCTCGGGGAGACCGGAGACGAAGAGGGTGTGGATGCCGCCGTCGCCGTCGATGGGCTGCGGGTGGTACCGGAGATATGGGAGCCCGTAGGGGTCGTGGTAGAGTGGTGGCACCGACGGCATCATCTCGTAGTGTCGTGGAGGGGGCGCCGCCATTGGAGGAGAGCGAGGCTGATGGTGGAGGGCTTTAGCGAGAACGGAAGAAGTTGGGAGAGAGGTTTAGCGCCCGGGGGACAATTGATGATGAAATGTGATGTTCTTTTAAAGTTTGAGGGATTTATAATCTCTGAAATAAGGTTGTGTGCGATAAACGAGAAAACTATGAACCATTAAACAAAACCAAACCCCATTCCCAAAAAAAACTCTTTTAATCATGTAGGGAATATCTTCTCAAGGCATATGATGAAAATTGATGCCTTTTATGGAAATTTTCTTGAATTTTAAATTTTCCTCCTTGAATTTTGGATAACATAATGATGAGTTCTGTTAGATCTTCGGTTCTTATCGAATTGGCACATATTTATCCACAAATTTTTAGATTTTTACACGCACTCAAAAGAGACATTGACTGCTTCCATAATAGTTACAGTTTTCTTAATGAAGATCGTGTAAGCTTTGCTTCATGAAGAATCTCGTATGAAGATATCTTCTTCACTTTTCAGGTCAATTTTGTCAAAATTATCTTTGGTATTTAGAACAGGATATTTTAAGTATAAGATTCATAGGTAGTCTATCCTTGTAAGTGACTAAAGTAAAGCTCAAAAATGTCTACTTTAATCTTGGCGAACCAAACTTTTGTTCAAGACATAATATGCAGTGTTCATGGCCTTTGCTTAGAAATAATTAGGTAGGTCGAATTCACAAGGCACATTCTTATAATGCGTGATTTTCCTCTCTACAACTCCATTATGATATGTTGTTCTAGGGGTCGTGAATTCTTGCTTTATTCCATGCTTGAACAGAATTCTGAAAAATTATCATCTCCAATTCACCAGCATTGTCGCTTCTTAACTTAGTGATGGTAGCTCCTTATTCGGTTCGAATCCGTTTGGCTAGCTTTTCAAATTCAGAAAAAGCTCTTTGGTAGTAAGGAACAAAACTCATATAAAATGAGAGCAGCCATCAACTATGACAAAGCAGCAATGATGCCAACTTAAACTTACAGATTTGTAAGTCCAAACAAGTTTAGATGTAGTAGTTCTAAAGTTTGTGAAGTGTCGATGAACTTCTTGGGTTTCTATGCAGTCTTCCTAGTTCACATGTTATACACATGTTCTCCTTCTTATATGACAGATTAAGTAATCCTTTTACAGTTTTATTAAGGTAAGTTTTCTAAGCCTGCGGATTTATTTGAGGTGTATGTAGCCTAGTCATTTATGCCAAAATACTGATACTTTATGTGCTATCAGAAGGCATTCTAGCAGCAAATCTTTATCGAATCTTAGTGTTGTATTTTTATGTCTATCGCCTCTAAGAAAATATATAGTGTGCATTCGTTAACTATTTAAAACTACTTTTTTGATAGCAAGACTTTAAAACAATTATCACAAATCTATGAGACACTCGTCATATTGTGCTTCAGGCTTTTAACGCGGTCAACATAAATTGAAAATAGTAGTATAGGTTACAACCAAGCCCCGATCAATAACTATATATGTGTGGTTGTTGTCAAAAGTGAGTGTGCCTCCATCCTTGGTTTTAAGGTGCAAAAACATGTCTTTGTCTCCAGTTATTTGCTTGGAACATCCCTTGTCCATGATTCAATAGTCTTTCTTTCCTTTGCATTGATCCTGCAAAATAGGGCTTTGTCATTTTTCGTCAATGATATGCTTGTTTTTTTGGTTCTGCAAAATAATGGACAAAATTCTTTGGTACCCATATCTTTCAGGTCTGTGATTGTTTACCGTAGATATAATGATTTCTCCTAGGGTTTGATACCCTCTTGGCTGGTTTTTTACTAATCAAAACCTTAGCAGGTTTAATGTGTTTAGAGGTGATAACTTCACAAGGGTTATAACCAAATCCATATTTTGTGGTACTTTGGTAGTTACCACACAGAAATTTATCTATGTTTTATTTCCCTTTAGTAAACTTAGTAGGATCATTGACTAAAGTATTTTTTCTTTCTTAGTACAGTAATGGCGTTGGTCTTAAGAACCTTAACTTCCCTTTCATGTTAACATAAAAAGATAGATAAACATTTTGTAATTTCACATACATACTCCCTAAAAGCTTCTATTTCAGAAGCATGATCCTCTAGTGTAGTGCATGCATTTTGTGTAAGAACTTTGTTATTTTTTTTTCAATTTTATAATTAGTTCATGCAGTTCAGAAACAACATAATCTTATTCTTCTATGGAGTCGTCATTTATGGATATCTAATCATCACGAGCAATGACACTGGTAAGAGCTTCTTCATCATCTAAGGGTTTTGTGTCGCACTCTGAGACTTCAAAAGAGTCAGAAGATTCATCCCATGAAGCTGAAGAGCTTCTGTCTCTAGCTTGTCATGAGTTCTCTTCGTGAAGAGCTTTCGTCTTTGGCTTTCTGCGAAATCTCTTTCGGTGGAACTTCTTTTTGCTTTCATGGAGTTCGATCTTCTTTTCCGACAATCTTGCTTTCAGATTCTGAATTTCATCAAAATGGGATAATCTTTTCTGAAATGACGTTTCTTTTGCAATTAGAGTAGGTCAGATCTTCGTCTTTCTTACGCTCTCTTTTCTTGAGAAATTTCTTGAATTTCTTGTATTCAAAGTGAAATCCTCATCAGTGCTTTCATCTAAGTCTTTGGTAGCTGGAAGAGAAAGATTCTTTCTCTTTTTTGCTTTAGTATTGGATTCATTCAATCACCGCCTTCCACTTCACAGGATAATAGTTTCCCTAAAAGATCATCAATGGATAGGATGTTCGTACCATTGTCTTCTTTAATTACAATCGTCGTGGTGCTCCATTTAGATGTGAGGGGATCTGAAAAGCTTCTTAACTTGATCATATTCTTCTATCTTGACAATGAGGTTTAGCAAGCTGTTGATCAACCATGGGAATCTTGTATACATATCTTTAATGGATTCTCTAGGCTCCATTTTGAAAAGTTCGTACCTTTGATATAAAAAGCTAATTGCAGTTTCCTTAACTAAATTCATCCATCCATACATGACACTTGACTTATTCCATATTTCATAAGTTGTCTTGTAGGCTAAGACTTTGTTGAATTCTTCTTTAATAATAACTCAAAATATCGCATTATCGCTTTGGAGTTGTTGATAAACTTTTTCTTGTCAGCATCTGTCAGGAGGGCTTTTTATAGTTTGGACTCAATGGTATTCCAAACTTCATAATCTACCAATTCTAGGAAAATTTATATACTTACCTTCCAAATGAATATCCAAGTGAAGAGGGCGTACTGTGGACTGTCTTTTCTAGTTGTTGTTGCTAAAGTTGCTTGTAGATGTCATGAGATTTGCAGTTAGATCTTTACTCAGAATCAATGAACATGCTCCGATACCATTTGATAGGAATTGCATAATGATCTTTTACTCCGGGGGGGGCAGTGAATGGTATGTTAGTTTTCAAAATTTCACGAATAATATCATGTAATAATATCCAAGAAACATTACAAGACAACGGATAGCAATCACAGTACACATGGATGTTAACGTGGAACCCCAATTGAGTAAAAACCACACTCCAAGTTTTCTCGACTTTGGAATTCCGATTAGCCAAGCTAACCAATCTTTTCACTATAATCTGAGATATTTAAGCGGACATATAATCGGTTACAAGCTGGAAAGCCTACATCTTTAATCAAAAACTAAAATCACGACTTTGGATTAAACATCAAATTCAACACTACAACATGGCTTAGATGCAATTTGAGGCATCAACTTCACTTAGAGCTACCTATAAAGAAAACTTCGGGAGTATCCATAAAAAGAGATTAGTGGAACATGATAAACAATTATCTTAACTTTGATAATTTAATAAAATTATCAATTTTAATATCACATAATAAATAAGAGGTCATTAAACACAATAATCACAACATAGATTCAAGTAGATATATCTCTAATTTACCAGAAATAAATCTATAAAAAATATCACCAAATTTTTAGTCTCCTAGAAGAAATCTCTGACTCCACGTAGAAAACTTGGTGAGATGGCTACATATCAAGATTATATTTCTAGCGGATTTTGGAAACACTCATCTCTGAAGAATGAAGAACGCTCAAGAACAAAAAAGAGAAAAATATAGGAGTTTCTTAAAGAGCTGCAAAAGACCCGTTGTGAGTTGTCTATTTAAATGAGGGGTAGGGGGTTCCTTATTAGTGTTTCAAGTTTGTAATCGTCAAGGAGCTAAATAGTAAGTTTTCAATTCAAAATTCAAACATTGACCGATCAGACATAATATGATTGATGGACAAGGATCAATCAGCCATTTCAAGATATTGATCAATCAACTCTAACGGTTACATATTTCAAATTTCAAAGATTGAGCGATCATAAATCAATACTTACTGATAAATAAATTGTAAAATTCAAAAGAAGAAAACATTCAACATATTATCAATCAACACAAAGTATCTTACCAATAAAAAATGCTTTAACAATCATAACTAGAATTTGATCACTCTAAACGAGGAATCGTATAGAGCATGCAAATGATCAAAATATCAACAACATTGATTGATCAGACCTGGTCGATCAATAAAGGTAGCATGGTCGATCAACAAAGTCTTTTAGGTTATCTTTAATATTGACTTTTTTCTTGCATTTGACTTATTGAGAAAATAAAAACTCTATTGTGATACTACATAGATATAATTCTTTGGCATACTTTAGAGTGTGTTGGTGTTTAAACAATAATTACAAGAAATAAATCTTGGATAACATATAGTAACAAGTTAAAAATAAGTAAGAATTTTGAGGAACTTCACTTAAGATATTGAACTTGAAATATATGCGGAGCAATACACAAATGCAAGCAGATTTAATATGCGCGTGTGTCATATTTAAAATAGGCTTAAGAAGAGAAATAAGGTTCTAACAACTTGGGCCAATATAGACTTTTTATTTGCGACCTTCATTCATTTCTCTCAACTGTTCATATCACGATAGCTTAGAATCCCTTCCATAGTCACTCCTTCTATTATATTATATTTTATTCTATTGAATTCATTATGTTATAGATCCATCAACAAATTCACCAAAGATTTCCCCTCATATGAAAGGTAATTGAGTAGACGTTTAATAAAGCTTTTCTGTCCACTTTAGTTATTTAATATTTCTATTTTCTTGTTACCATAAGCCTTTTTGTGGATTACTATTAAGAAGCAACTCATAGCTTAATTTATCCTCTCACTTAGCATAATTGGAAATAATAGGGCTGACCACTTTATCTCAATGCTCCATGTAAGGCAGTGCATGATTATGACATCTAACATACTTTTGATGAATCCACAATTCATCTACCTTATTCATTAATTGTAGCTCATTTTCCAAGACAATTCATTCGGTAAATCATCGAAAATACACAAATAAATAATTGACATGTTGTACATAATTAGGTATAGTTGTTGTATGTTAAATTCTCTATAAAACCCCTATATTGTTTTTGTATATATTCACATGTATATTGACCTAACTTTGAAGATTTTAAATTAATTCATACTAAACTCAAAATTATATAAAATGAAGTCAGTTGTGTACATGTCACTAACATTATAAAGAAAAATAATAGAAAAATACTAACATATGTGTGTGTGTGTGTGAAATAAAATCAAACCCTAATTCGAAGATAAAAAAGTCGTAAATATGAATATCTCTCGCATATTGTTTTATATGAACTCGTACTCGCTTTTGAATTAATGTACATTCAAATATCTACAATTCAAAATCAAATTCAAAAGAAGTGGAGTTCATACGTGAAAGTTGGGTTGGGGGACCTTATTGTATATTATAACTATCAGCTAACTTTAAGATATAATTTTATGTATACATTTAAATTGTTTTAAGTTAATACTTTTTATTTATTTTCTTTCATTTATGTTTTAATAAAATGTATAAAAATCCGAGTCCTTACAACTATAAAAAATCAAAGGAAACAGAGTGGTGTGAATCTGTATATAAAATACGCATAAGTCTCGCTTGTTTCATTTCTTCATTATTGATTATTAAAACCCCCAAATAAATTATATAATGTGTAAATATACCTCTTTTATTTTAAGTAATCATCTTTTATGTATTCAGGTAAATGTAAAAATACAATATTTTATATACATTGAATACCATCCAAAAAAGGAGTTTATACAAATTACGTCTTTTGGTCTTGATCCATTCACGAAAGGTGTAGGGCTCATCGAAACGAATAATTTAGTGCCTTTTTAATTTGAAGTTGTTTTTCCATTTTATTTTGATTTTCTTCCATTTTTCTCTTATTTTTCTAGTGTGTACACATGATGGCTTATGAACCCATCGCGTGCCGCTTTCCCTCTCTCCCTCCGCACATAATAGGAGCCGTTAGATCATTCTTTGATCCAATGCTCCAAGTTCACCCCCCCCCTCTTAAGGCACTCCCTCCACATGGCACTGCCTCCATCGGCCGATCTTGATTGATTGGACGAAGGATAATTCGTCTACCTCCTCCACACTCTACGGTAACCCAATGACCTTGGCCAGTGATTCCACTATCGATCGAGCTCCTAACATCTTATTCAAGAACCTCCCACTCATGTCTACCCAATAACCCACACCTTTGTCTTCCCACAAAACCTAGTCGAGCCATTAATACCACGATGACCTCCACAATGACATGCAACTGCCATTCTGCGAGCAAGAGATAGTGCTCCAACCTTCCTTACATGATAACTGATGTTGAGTCCAGTCAAGCGACGACTTCCCACATCCTCTAGCAAGATCCAAAGGAGGACTCCCTCCTTTTCTGCAGTTGCACACAATTATTTACTATCTCGTCCTAGTCGGGGTCTTGAGCAACAACTGGATGCTCCGATGAGCCTCCACTCCCAAGCATAACACCCATCTCCATACAGGTAACACCCTTCTCTGTATTTCTCTTTCTCTGTCTTTTCTCTTCTTCTTAAACATCATGTTCTCTTCCTTCTCTTTCATATCAATCCTACAACTAGGGACGAGCATGGGTTGGGCTGGACTGGGCCTTGATGGGCCCATACCAAGCCCATTTAAAAATCAAGTCATGGGTCGGGATCAAGACTGCAAAACTTTTTGGTTTGACCCAAGCACAAGCCTGACCTAATTCCTATGGACCGAGCTTGGGATGGGTCGACCTATCTCCACCCATTAGATATTATTAACTCTGAGTCTTTTGTTTCAAATCAATCTCAATTCAAGTTAGACCAGCCAAACATGTTTAAAACATATGACATGATACTTTTGAAACAACTAAAATTCAATTCTACCATATCCGAGGATTTTACACAAGTGCACTCAATGCTAGATACCATGAACATCTCTCATGTACATAAATTGAAAGAGTAAAATAAACTTACACAGTTAACACCATCAAGTGCCCCAGGCCCTTCGTGTTAAAAATGAGCATAAGGCCCATATTGGGTAAAGGTTCAATAATAGAAAATGTTTTGATGGAAAAACTAAACACTAACAAAGTCAAGAATAACCACCAGACTCTAAACCATACACTAATTAAGGAAAAAATTCTGAATTGAACTATAATGATCATCAACTCATATATCCCACATACGACTTTCTTGATTCATGATATATGAAGATAGGATACACGAACAAAGTGCAAGTGAGAATTTCTGGACATGTAGGATGTGGAAGGGGTTTAGACCCTCTTCGGGCCAGTCTCTTGGGTTAGGTCGGACTGGTATGAGACAAGCCCGAGATGGTCCTAAAAAAATTTGGGCCTAAATATTGGACCCAAGCCCGGCTCAGTGTTCATTTGGACTTGGTATGGATCGAGATGTTTGAGCCGAACTTCAGGTTCGCAGGGCCAATCCAACCAAATGCTTATACCTCCTTCCTGCATCAGATCTCTTCTCTCGATCATTTTAATTTAAAACTCATCTAAACACACCAAACAACGATAACTTCACAAGTCTCCATCATCAATTCTACTTCTACCTTCACGCAACCTCTCCTTTCGTCCAACATGGACGGAGCTTCAATCTCTACCCCTCCATAAATGATAAGAGCCCATTCGTCCCCATATTTCCTGGAGATTAAAGCCAAGATCGAGTTTTGGACTCGAGTAGCATCCCTCACATGCAGGTTGGTTTTGGATATTCCATACAACAACTCCTCAATTTCTCATGGGGAAGCATCAGAGCTCTCGTTCAGGACGTAGTGAACCAAACAAACCGTCCTCCTTGCAGGCATCAACTCACATCATTGATCGTTAGAGCCAAAGCAAAGAAGATGACAAACGATCTATGGACGCAACTCCAACAATCGATCACCCAACCAGTCTGAACAAGGCTTCCATCCAGTGCATCATCTTGTCGTCGTCAACAAAACTTGACCTTCTCTAGGTCCTTCGTGTCACCACTCTTTGCGTCACCCATCGAAGAGGCTCACAAGTGATTCCGTACAATATTTCTTCTATTCCACCAGAATCGAATGATGGTGTACTCCATTTTGACTTGCAGGTGTAACACTATTCTTCGGACCTCCAAAATTATGCAAAAATAAGACTAAATGCCTGCTAACATGCATTTTCATGCCCTATATTTATTTTGAAATTTTGGTATTTAAAGATTTATTAAAAATAAAATGAGCACATTTTTTGTTGCTATTTAACTTAAAAACCCCAAAAATATTTTGAAAAATTCCTAAAAAAGTATATGTTATTTATTTGAGTATTTATTAACTCCAAATAAAAAACCATTAAAAATAGAGAAAGAAAAATCATAAAAATTAAAAACTCCAGAGTCCAATAAAAATATTAAAAATCACCAAAAAACCCAGAAATAATTATTTATATTTCTTAATTTTCTTTATATTATTCTCTATCTGTTAAAAATAATTTGGAGAATTTTATATATTATTTGATATTTGTAATTTCCCTTTTAATTCGACCTATTTATTAAATCTCTGGTCTGGGAAATTTTTGACTTAAAAAATAAAATTATCAAAAATACTTAAAAAATAAAAAAGCAATAAAAATTCTTAAAACCCAAAAATATTTTACTTTATGATTTTTAACTATTTTATCTACATTTACATATATAGTACCTTATGTAGTATATATAAACAGTTATACCTTATATTGCTATTGTATATTATAAAAACCTAGATATAAATTTTAAAACCCTAAAAAAATAAAAAGACTGTACCCGAAGGTATTTTCCTGAATTTTCCATATTTAGTATATAGTTTATGTATAGAGGTTAATGGGGCTGCCCCCTTGGAGCAGCCAACATGGCTGCTCCTGCACTATTTGCGGTGTTTTTTTTTCAAAAATATCGCCGTGTATATTCATCCCTATATCCCTCCTATATGTCAATCGAATTTCGTCAAAAACAGAGACTCCTACGGCCTCCATCTAGACGATCATTTTTTAACGGTAACAGGATTTTTTAAATCGACACCATCTCGATGGAGACCGTAGGAGTCTTTGTTTCTGACGAAATTCGCATGGTATATAGGAGAGGTATAGGGATGAATATACATGATTTTATTTTCAAAAAAATAAAAAAAATCGCCAAAATAGGGGGCGGGGCAGCCCATTAAATCCTTATATATACATGCCTATATTGTCTATATAACTATATATACATTTATATTACATATTAAAAAGAAAAGGAAGTAAAAAATTAGAAAATGTAAATTAAAATAAAAAATAGAAAAATTAAAATACAAAAATAATTTCAAAAAACCCACATAAAAGAGATAAAAGACAAGTTTGAACATAGTAAATATTGATTAGCAATAATCGTAGGCTATCTGGTTTGCTCTATGTGGTTCGACCACTACATGCTTGCTATACGCCCAGTTTTGTAGGAAATAATAAATTTTAACTCCACATTTTTGTCAATCTTTGCTATCATTTCATCGTGGGTTAATTGTTGATTGATCATGTGGTCTCGTGAGTGGTCGACTCAGCGATGACATATCTTCGCTTCCGTGAGGATACTATTTCAGACCCTCACCAGATCCATGTCATCACAAAGCTTAAGCTAAGTATAGGGGGTCGTGTATACTCTGTATATACTTTAGCCATAATTCGTATTTTTAAATAAATATAGCTAAAATACTACATGTACATATATGATTCATCAAAGTAACTAATTAAAAGATGCATATTATTCCTTAAATTCTTTTTTATATACTGGTTAATAAATCAGGTAAACATGTTTTGTAAAATGTTTGGAAAATAGTTTGAAAAATCTATTTGAAAAATCTTTTGAAAACTATTTGAAAATATTTTGTAAATGTTTTCAACCTTTGTAAGATTTTTGGTTTGTAAAATTTTCTTTTCTTTTATGAAATAAAAATATCTTCAAAACCTATTGCAAATGGTTTGGAAAATAGTTGCAAAATATTTGAAAAAAATCTATATATACTATTTGAAAAATCTTTGCAAGATAGTTTTCAAAAATTTGTATATGTTTGTAAAGATTATTTGCAAAATTTTTTTGGACTATAGCTTTCAAAATGGTTTGTAAAACCATGTTCAAATATACATCGTTCAAATTAATTCTTTACAAAATGTATATAGGTACCTATAAAAATAATTAACATTCAATCTGTAAATCCTCCAACAACAATTCTTGTAAATAAAAAGATGCACGCCCATATAAATATCTGTGCATACTTCCTTTTAGTGCCAACAATCTTTTTGTTTTGAAAAATATCTGAAAATTTGCAAATATTCAAAAACATTTGCAAAATCTTCGTCGAAAAAATTTGCATAAAAATTTACAATTTTTAATAAAACCTTAACAAAGTTAAAAAAACAGAAAATGGCATCAGAAAAGTATTTTTGCATGGTACATAACATTCACATTTTTTTGGAATAATATAGACAATTGAACAAGTCAAAATAAAGTCCGGAGATTGGCGCTTGGAATAGACATCAATACACCTAATTTCATAGGAACCCATTGAGGACTGGAAGTAAAGATATTTCATGTCACCTTGACTTAATTCTTTAGGTTCCATAAGACTATGTTCATGATTCAATTCAATGTGCTTAAATAGAACCCTTCATATCATTCGTATGACTCTTGATACAGTGACTTAACTGGAAACCTCGCACCTAACACTTAGCTCAACCCAGATGGGTTGTTGAAAAATCTTGGATTCTAAGTCGGGATAATGTAAGGCCGCTTCTTATGGGTGGATCGGGAACCATTCTTGGGAATTGGCGACACCAGCACTCTAATCCACTTCTTTTGGTACTAATGATATCTAAAGATCGGAGATGGATTGAGATAATCCTTTGGATGAGGAATGGTCTACCAGCGCAACTTTTCCAAGGCCCTAAAAAATTTAGGTGGAACAACATATGCTATATCCACCGAGGCATAAACAAGGATGCATAAGCTGTACAAAGTCAAAGAAAACATCCAATGAAGCATGTACCAAAAATTCCACCAAAAAGTTGTAGCTTCAGAAAAAACATGCTTCTTGGTGAAGAATCAATTACACCGACCGACTTCACAAGGGAATGGAGACTACATCAGTCCATCCCCACTTCTCTTTCCATTCTTCTAGCTTCTCTCCCCCATTAGATTGTAAAGACCGGGAAACCTGACCTTAGAAGGGAGTATATGTCTCCACGAGGTCGAGTTACCGGAAGAGCAGACACATTGATGGTTCAATGATTTTGTTTGGGAAGAGCTGAACAAATTCACACACATGGTTCTATCATTTCAAGGTAGAAAGAGTATGCGACCGAGATGATGGTTCTTACATGTCTGTGAATTGAAATGGATAATAGGAGTGCGGAATCTAAGGACTGTTATGTTATACTTCCCAACTTCAATGTGGTTCCTAACACACCATTAATCCAAGGCCTTCCATGAGCTCCAAACTTTTACTTTATTAAAAACTAGTTTAAACGTGACAATTATTCCAAATTATTCATTTTTCCTTTCTTTATTTTCATTTTCTGCACTTATTGCATAAGTGTTTGCTAGGGACTATCAAAGGTAAGTTTAGGGGGTGATGAATCTCTGTTTCATCACCTTTATTCTATCGTTTTGGCCTTAAAAAACCCAAGCCAATGCATGTCAATGACATTATTTTGTATGAATTAACATTCATTATTTATTCTATTATTGTATATAGAATAATATTTTTAATGCCAAAAACTACAGAACAAGGGGAAGAAAAGAAAAAATAACCAAAGGTATTTTATGACCCTAAACCCCGAGTCCAGTCAAAAATTGATTTGCTCGACAATGAATAAAGTAGGGGGAGATAAGAGCCAAATACACAATAAAAATTCCATTCTTTTATTCATCAATAAAGTAATTTTTGAGCCCATTTTATTCTTTATTATTTATACATAAAATAAAGGAACTTTTTACATGAAAGTTGTATATAATAATGGATAGAAAAATACAAAATTGAGTTTGTACAAAAATAATATCCAGTATACCTTTTATGCTCTAAATAAAAAGCCAAAACCCCAACTTCTCAGACCCATATCTCCTAAATAAAAACTCAAAATATATCAAAATCATCTTTAATTATATATTACTTTTAATAAGCTATTTAATGAGGGCGGTTTCATATTTTTTGGAGTTAAGGTGCGAAAGTTAGGTTTTGGACCCCCATTGTACCATATACTTAAATAAAACATTCGTTTTATTTATTCTATATTATTTCTATAATTTTATTTTTTATAATTTTGTAAATATTATATATAACATATGTTCATATTTATAATATAATAAAATCATAAAGAAAATACAAAATAAAATAAGTATATATAAACATAGAGATGAAATACCTATACTTGTACTTGTATACTAAATACCCATATTTATTTAAGTGTACGCAATAGATCAGAAAAATATAATTAAAATATATTTATGTACATAAAAAAGCCATAAATATATAAAATAAGAAAAATAAAAGAATAAAGCCAAAAATATAAAATAAAAATAAAACACCCAAATCAGAGATGAATATACCTATAAGTGTACCCTTAAAAATTAACTTGTAATAATTAAACCCAATAAATAAATAATAGTCATACTAAAATACTACATAAAATAATAAAAATTAATTATTTTATACCCAAAAAAATAAAATCCTTTACTATTTTTAACCCATTTATTTTTGAATAAAAATACTATTTTGTCGTGACTTGGGCTGACGTGGCCCAATCGCGTTGTGTCGTTTGTTGACCTCCTGTCAACTGGCTCCTCTGGCATCTGACTTGATGCAAATAACATTTTCCCCAATTTTGCACCCTTTTTCCTAAGTTTCTCATCACTCAGATCTGAAGGCATCTTTCACCAAACATGTCTCTAATCATCCCTAATCCATGCAATGCCCTCCAGACCATTGTACATATAATCAATTCATCCTAAATGATTGGACAATAAGGATGCTTATCTCCTTCTATAAATAAAACCAAGCTTGTTACTTCCCTTTTTGATCCCTCTCCAAAGTTTGAATCGAGTCCAGGTGATCTGAGAGTGTGTCATCGGTGACTGAGGTGGATTCCTCGCACATGGGAGCATGTTAGGAGGAGGAGAGGAGGTCCACGGTGGTCCTCTGACCATCCTGCTCCCTCACTGTAGGTATAAGAGCTGCACAATTTCATTTCTTAGGTAGAATTAGGTATCACCGTTTTATTCTTGTTCTTAGTGTAGCTTTACACACATTATATTAGCTTAGTTTCAGATCTTAGTGATCATCGAAGCCGCTAGGGCTCCGACCATTTTCCATGAGTTCTGTGCTTGTTCCGGCCACCATGATCGCCTCATCTCAGTCCCCATCATGTACTTCACCTGATCAAACCATTAGACCAACCGAATCGTGCCTCGATCTGTGAATAGAGGGTCCTCTTTCTTTCACCAGATCCTCTTTTCCCACCTTCATCCTTACGCAAACCAGCTTCATTTATAGCCGAGTGCATCAATTCGTGCCAAGGAGTGTTTTCATGCAAGTTCCAGTGACAACGAACCCTTCTTGGGTTGAATTCGACCCTGCAGGAGACTCTCCAGGTGCTCCTTCTTCACCGACCGATCAGGACCCCATCACTGGGCGATGAACCTTCCTAAGCACCTCAACCGTTGCGGACAACCAACCCGGAGGTGTAGAACCCAAGATCTTCGTCGGAGACCGCCAAATGGAGGAGAACGAGATGATCGAAGGATGGGGGAAGACTTGTTCTTCCCCGTTCTTCCTGAAGAGCAATGATGAATCCCAATTCATCACCCTTTATTCCTTTATTTTAGCTAGAAACTTGGGCAAAACATCATGTAAATAAGTGTAAATATCATAAATTACCAAAACACATGCATCTTATAAATATGCATAATTAACATGTTTTTGTGCATAAATAAAGGAATAAAGAAACACAAGAAAAAAGTGAAATATTTAGAATAAATATTGAGTGACCTAATCCCAAGGGAGGGCTAAACTTGGGCCTGACCGCAAAAGAACCCAAGTAGAGAGAGATAAGTCATTTATTCATGTACATATCCCCATGTAAATAAATAAAATTTATTTTCCTCAAAATAAAAATAAAAAAGTGTTTCTTATATTATGTACATATTCATAAAAATAAACCAAAATAAAAATAAAAATAAACAAAACCTTTCTCATCATTGTATATACCATGTGCAAAGAAGAACATATCTATTTATTTTCTCTTTGTAAATAATTAATAAAAATCCAATAAAAATCTTTCTATATTTCACATTTCATATTGTAAATAAATAAAATAAAAATCAGAGAAATAAAAATAAAATAAAAAGAAAAAGAATAAAAACCAATTTTCACCTTGTATATATACCAGGTACATATGTATATACAAGTATTTATTTAACTAATGTAAATAAATTATAAAAATAAAATAAAAATACCCTTTTATTCCAAATTTTATGTTATAAATAAATAAAATATAAAATTGGAATAATTATATAAAAAACAATTAAAAATAAAAATAAAAAAATAAAAAATAAATACATGTATATACCTATATATATAATAAAAATATAAAGTAAATACATAAATTATTTTTCAAAAAAATAAATAAAAATAACAAAAAAATTATTTGAAAATAAATAAATATTTTTTATGTTTAAAGTTTTTCGAAATAAAGGCATTTACTATTTTTTATTGAATTTTCAATTAATTAATAAGTGGTTGTTCCTGATTGGTCCACGGGGATGTTGACCCCCGGTCAACTCCCCCCCGGACCATTCAATTCGGATCTGTGCTCCCCGATCTGACTTCTCATAATTATCCCCACATGATCCGAGCTCCATTTGCCTAAACCCCGGGTCCTAATCATTTACTTCATTGATCTGAGATCTTCGCCCGATCCTTTGCCTAGGGGTCCGTGCTTCACCAAGCCGGACCCGACTCCTTCTTCTCGGACCTGCACCAGTATATAGCATCACCTCCGCCTCACATGTCCAGTCATCTTTGGCTTTCCCCTCGACGCCAGTGAGCTCCGTTCCTCCACCAGAGTGACAGCAGTGTGCGGGAGTGTCGCAGCGAGGCCCGGGCAGCCGGGAACCACTGATCTGGCGACGATCATCGCCGTGCGCCGCCGCGAGGTGCGCTCAGCCTCTAGAGCCGTCGACCCATCGAGTCCATGACCCCCGGAGCTCCAGCAGCTCCGGCCCAAGCGATTGCGCCCGCCAGGTAGCTTAGTTAGCTTGTAGGTTAACCTAGATTTCAATTTTGCGATTTCAGTCCATTTAGCACCGTCGCCGCTATTCACCCTCTCCGACCATCTATTTGCCATTCCGACCTGACCACCACCTTCGCCATACTCCTCTCCACCTGCTGTGCCCCTTCATTCCCCCTGTCTCGTCCCGGAGCAGGTACCTCACCCTCCTCCGCCGTCGCCTCGCCGGAGGTTGTCGCCCCGACTCCTACACGCATCCATTTCATCCCTAACCGGGTCGAGGCACTTTTCTCTCGACCCAGCGTGCTTTCTGTGCGGTTTTTTAGGTCAAAGGGACCTCATCTGGAGGTCCAAAGCTCGAGCACATGAGCTTCCTTCTTCTGCCGTCGCCGGGCCACTCTGGTGGTCCCCAGCCTCATCGGAGGATTCCATCAGCTGCGGAGCACCTCGGCAAAGCGTTTCCATATCTCAGCAGCTCCAGAGGAGGACCTCGGTGTGCGCATTGGGCCGGCGAAGTTCGCCGACGTCGAGTTCTTGGAGGATCCTCCTCCATCATCCGATCAGTCCCGATGCTCCAAATTCCTTCTCAGCCGTCTATTTGAGGAGCACCAGCCACCGTCAGATCCATCTGAGGCTCGATCGGGACCGCACATCTAGCGAAGAGGCGCCAGCTAGCCTCCATCGTCCGATCTACACGTGGCTTCCTCCTCGTCATGGATCCAGCGAAGGGTTAGCCACCTCCAGCCATCGTCGGATCCTCCACGTGGCCACACCTTTCGGCCGCCCGCTTTTAATAAGGGGTAAATTTCTATTAGACCCCTCTATTTCTTACGTTTAATAGTTAGTCCTGTAAATATCTAGTTTAGTTGTTTTAATTTTGGTTATTTTGCATTGTGGACCTCTATGTTTCTGTGATTTGTATTTCAATCCTTATGTATGTTAGCCACGTGCATCGACACGTGAGGATCTGGTTTATTTGCACTTTTGGCCCTATATTTCCTTGGTGTTATTATTTACATGTTTTAAAATAAGAATTACCTTTATGCCCCTCCGTGCTTGATCCACGTGCGTTACGCGTGATTTCTTGAACTTTTTGCATGAGGGCCTCTGTACCCTGAAAATACTTTTTCTTGCATTTAGGTCCCTATGCACTGTGAGCCTTTGTTTTTATTAAATAAAAAAGCAAATTAAATCCAAATTGCGTGAAATTTGGAAACGTGGCTCCTGCCACTGTGTAAAAATTTCTCAAAAAATTTGGTACATTTTCGAGGCTTTTTGATATTTTTAATAATTTAAAAACCTTGATTTTTCTTACTGTTCGATTTAGAAAATCAAAGAAAAATATTAAAACTCCTCAAAAAATTCTAAAAAAATTAGCCTAAGTTAGTTTTAGTGTCTTTTAATTTCTATCCAATTTTCGTGATTTTTGGATATATAAAAACCTTACAAATTAAAAAACCCTAAAAAACATAAAAATTCTAAAAAAATCTAGAAAATACAAAAAAATTACAAACTCTTTTTTGAACTTTACCTTTTGTATATGCTTTGCACAGAAAGTATCATCAGATTTTTATAGCTAATTATAGATTTTTGATTGGCCTTTCAAATCTGATTGTACATATTGCTCATGTTTTCACCTTTCTTGATTTTTAGAAAATTGTATAAAAATTAGAAAATTCTGAAAAATTCACCAAAAACATTAAAAAACCTAAAAAACATAAAAATATTTTTGTTTGAATTTTTGGAGTATTTCTGATTGATTAAATAATTGGTTGTGTGTCCTTATTTCTATATTTCTTTAAAAAAATCAAAATACAAAAACATTAAAAAAAATATAAAAACCCACCAAAAATATTTTTACCTTTTATTATCGACTTTTGACTACTTCGTAGGCCGCAAGGCCATTACGTGCTCCCTGAGTCCAACCCTGGATGCTATACCAGGTTAATCCTTTAGCAAGGACCGTTATTTTGGTTTTCATTGATTTTATATCCCTTTGATTTGGTGGTTCTGTCCTTATTCTTCTTGATTGAGTCTGATCTTGCTATTCGGGTCACAACGACTTTAATATTTCTTACCTTATCCTGATAGTGAGACATTTTTCGGTCATCAGAATGGCGCCGTTGTCGGAAACACAGCTTAGTAGTCTTTACTTTTTCGCGGCTTTTTGTACATAGCTTTGTAGATATTTTTATATGATATTATCTGCATAATTTTTCGAATAATAGTGTCTGATACATTTCTATTTGCTTTCTTGCGAGGGTCCGAGGACCGAGGCGGCTTTTTCGGAAGCCGAGTCAACCGCGAGAGTCGGAGGCGGCTCTTTTCTGCATAGAGCCACAGGAGGACGCGAGGAACCGAGCACGAGTGCGGGAGCCGCGTAGAATAGCCGTAGAGTAGTTTAGAGTAGTTTATTTTTATTTCCAGCAAATTATTAATTTGTAATAATACAGGGATACACTTGGACACTTATGACATTTCGGGGTCTGTTTCGCCGAGCACCGGTGTGCTTGGGGGACCCCACCAACTTTTCTGCGATTTTTCGCGGTTTTTGACAGTTTATTTACTGCTTATTCGATTTACGCAGTTTTCAGCCTTAGCTTAGGATTTTCATTGATTGCGATGTAATTAATTAGGATCCAAACACCTAATTATCTGCCTGTACCTATAGTTCGAATAATTGGACCTAATTAATTAATTTACAAGAAAAAGCCAGATTATTAGAGCTCTGGTCCACGTGCCTTGAGGAGTCACATACAGCGCGTGCAGGATCTGTTGTGGCAGATACCGAGTGACTCCCAAGATAGGACTCCGGACCTAGGCTCGAGTACCCGGCTACTGTTCTTTCGTGTAGAAATTGCTCTGCTAGGGATGGCTTTCCGTGTGCATCATATAGGTAGTTTATATTCAGTCTTTTTATTTATGCGCGGATCACCCTGCATGTACACTGTTGGAATCAGGTATGCATTTCTTACTCTACATGCATCATTGATTCCCACGCATCGACTTTTTCGTCTTCTCCCCCTGTTTTGGACTTAAAATAATCAGGAGAACCGAAAAATTCGTTAGGCGTTGTTTTTATCTGAAAAATACATAAAAAGAAAAACAATAAAATCGGGACTGCTAATCACACTTGACCTAAAAGACACATCATTGAAAAATCTGTCTTTGGGAGAGTAACCCCCTCGTTTGGTTTGGATGAGCGAGAGAGTGACCCGCATCCTAGGCTAGAGCCATATCCGATTTCTTGACTGACTACCGACCTTTTGTTCGGGACAGTCGGTTGAGAATATTGGATTCCTATCAGCTCACGTAATCGCTCTGAAAGACTGACTTGATCACATAAAATAAAATTGACAAGATAATTGACAGATCTCTTACGGTCTTCAGCTCAGTGTGCGTAGGTGAATCGAGGGTTTGCTTTCTCATCTTGTGTGTTTCCAGATCCCTCTCTCTTTCCCATCTATCTTTCTCCCTCCCACCCTCCCTTCAGTCTTCTTCGTCTCTTCCCCTTCTGTATCCCTGGATGATGGATCTCCCTCACTCTTGGCCGACTCTTGCGGCTTCTCCATCTTCTTCCCATCAGTCCAGTCCACCTTCGAAGGAGGTCGGACCTCCGACCAACCTCCCGCTCCCTCCCACCCATCCCATCCACTACTCTGGGCATGCTGCGCTAGATGTTTGCGGACATCATATGGAGCAGATGCAAGACCCGGACGATGCCATTGCTGAGTTGAGAGTGCACTCTGTTCTTGATCAGAGAGAGCAGATATGATTATCATATATATCCTATGCCAGATTGATGGAGGAGCAGGTAGGACAGGGAGTTCAATCAGCTTCTACACTAGGTCCATTCATTCTGGATGTAGACCTTATTCAGAGACTGCCGTCATTTTCAGGGGAGGTGCACGAGGTGCCTTATCTTCACTTGTCCGAGTTCGAGGAGTTTTGCAGGACACAGATCTATTCAGACATTACTGCATAGGAGATGATGCTGAAGACCTTCCCGTTCACACTCAGGTTAGAGCCATGAGATGGCACAGACGATTGGGGAGGAGATTCACTACATGGGGAGGAGATTCGCTACATGGGGAGAGCTACGCCGAGAGTTTCTACAGAGATACTTTCCCCAGCGTAGAGCAGAGTTGATGCGGTCTTTGATCACCGAGTTTTCAGTAGACCCCCAGGAGCCATTGCATGAGGCATGACCGAGGTTTATTGACCTCTTGAGGAGACTTTCCGACCATGGACTTCCATTGACAGACCTTATTGAGATCTCCATGCGGGGGATGACCGCAGACCAGATAGCACTGGTGACTACCACATGTGGCGGTTCACACTGCAGTTCTGACATTCACTTACTGGATACCATATCGCGGTTACTTTCATAGAGACCATCTTCACGAGATGCCGTAGTCGGGACAACACATGAGGATGTTGCAGTACCAGTGCGGTGTGTCACATTACATGAGGATACAACTTCTACAGACCAGTCCGAGGACTTGGATGATCCAGCACCACAGAGTACAGAGGAGATGACTACGATAGTAGAGGTTCTGACTCAGAGTCTACTCGAGTTCCCGTTGTTTTTCCAGCTAGAGTTCGATTCAGCCCCAGAGTTCTCAGTCAACGATTCTTGGATATCAGATCTTCTGATACTCCAGGAGCCGGAGGAGCCCCCGCTTTTACAGCCATTGATTCAGCCACTTCAGAGTCCAGTCCTGGATGATTCAGCTTTTTTTCTGCAGAGGGCACTTCTCGGAGTCAGATAGACACCGTGACTCAGCCCAGTAGCCACAGTTCGATATGGGACACCACTTCGAGAGGCCAGACATTGAGAGTCCCATATTCGAGCCTTTTGTCCTCCACTTTGTTGAGACAGACACACTTGCTGAGGACCAGATGGCGGCCAGCATTGCCGCAGAGCGGGGATCAGCCGCAGACAAATTGCCAGCCTCCGCGGTGTTGACCAATACCTTCTCCTGCTTCCAGATTGCCGAGAGCCACATTTCTGATGATGATACAGCCTGTTGCACCGAGTGGATACTTGATAGCAGCGCAGATGCCTTTTCAGATCCTAATCCTCTATTTCTCACCTCTGATCTTGCATTTCTCCCCGAGGGTTATCTGCGGGAGAATGCCACACACGATGAGTACTTGATTTCACCTTATGATAGTGTATCTGATCTGGCGGATCACGAAACCAAGTCTTTTGATCCTTCTGATTCTGAGACATCTCACCTCGACGACCCTCGCGAGGATGAGCCGATCCTTGAGATATTCGATGATTTGCCTGATTTCTCTTCATTATATACATCGGATATCAGTTTCCTTAGAGAGTCTCCTGATCTTCACTTTCCATACCTCTTCGAGACACTGATCGATGTGGAGCACTCCATGATTGATCCATCCTTCTCCACGTTTGATTTCTTCGGCTCTACACTTCCACTCCAATCTGATCCAGAGCCGACGATTTCTTTTGTGCTACCGGATCCTGATCACATACTTTCATATCCTTGGCCGGTAGTAGACACCCGCCTGATTGCCTACCTGGGTGTCATTCTTTGCACTGTTGATTTCGTCGTTGTTCTCATACCGAGACTGCGACGACAGTATGGCATTCGTCTTACAGTTGCCATCTTGAACCTCGACACAACGTTATCATAGCCTTTGCGCCCAGCTAGGGGTGTAAAACCTAGCGCTTGTTGAGAGACACCTCAACATTGTATCCTTTTGTATATACGTGTTTTCGTCTTAGTTTGATCTTTCTTTCTTCCATTTTTGTTTTCACCCCAGGTCTCGCTTAGGATTATCTTTGTTATACTTAGGATTATCTTTGCTATACTTAGGATATACCTCATCCTAAGTATAGGGGGTGGAAACACCGGGTTGTTCCTTTCGTTCCGTTTCATCACTTCTGTCGTTGACTATACTTAAGGATTCTTCACCTTAAGTATAGGGGGAGTGATGCCCCTCCATCTTGTTTTATATTTGTTGATTTTCTTCGTCATTTCTACCTATGTTTTGTTGAATATACTTAGGGATATTTTACCCTAAGTATAGGGGAGGTAGACCCTGTACATTCTCACTCAGATTTCACAGCCTGCTATACTTAGGATTATTTGATCCTAAATATAGGGGGAAATCCCGAGTACTCTTCATTCTATTCTTTGATTCGTCTTTGTATATAGCCATTCCTTTTCACTTCCCTATACTAAGCACGAGTTATGTCTTCTTCATCGCTCTTGACTCTGAGGACATCGTTCGAGCTAAGTATAGGGGAATGTGTATATATTTCATATATACTTTAGCCATAACTCGTACTTTGTGTGAGTGTGTTAATAAATAAAAATGGCTAAAAATCCATAAAAGTTAAAAAATTTCCTTGTATATAAAATTCATCTTGCACATACCTATTTATTTATAAAATTATTTTTGTACAAATGATTGTAAAATCTTTTTGTGTAAATAGTTTGTAAATATTTTCATATCAAAATTATGTATATAGTACAAAATTTTTGTAAAATGTTTTGAAAACAAAAAGTTTGCAAAAAACTTGTGTAAATTTTTGTAAAACTTCGCATTCATGCATACATTCATGTTTTCAAACATTTTTCAAAAATTTTGCACAATTGTAAATAGTTGTAAATTGCATATTTGTAAAATATCATCTTTGTAAATATTTGCACAGTTTTTCCAAATCATAGTTGACATTTAAACTGGCCTGGAATTAAATTGACAAATGGAGCTTGGTTAAGACCTTAATCCACCTAATGATAAGAGGAACCTTATAAGGCTTAGGATTGAGACTTTTCAGGTCCATCGGGACTTAATTCTTTGAGTCCACTAGGCTATGAGCATATGTCATCTTAATGAGCCTAAGTAGAGCACTTAACAACACACGCATGACTCTCATAGACAATGGCTTTACTTGCACCAGCACCTTACACATAGCTCTCCACGGATGAGGTGGTGAGGAGGCAGTTTCCTTTGGCTTGGGGTAGCATATGAGGGTAGTACTTCTAGGCGGAACCTCTCTTCTTCTTATACTGAAGGAAGTGCTCTCATCTTGGTCTGGTGGTTATGAAGTCTAAAGACAGAAGCCGTGGGTTGCAATAAAGCTTCAAAAGAGGGATAGTCTACTGGCTCAAGAGGAAAAACTCCTTGAATATATGCTGCACCATGTAGATATGTTGTACAGAAGCACATAAAAAAAAGAACTCCAAAAAAGTGGTGGATCGGATTGAAAATTTAATAATCACACCGGAGTATATATAGTCAAATAAAGCAAAAGCTTATGGTATAAAAGATTGCAGCGGGAGACTCAACTACACTGGTTAGAGCTCCCAAGGATACATGGCTACACTGGCCATAGTCCATTCTCTTCTTCCCTCTCTTCTTGAGCCGGTTGCACTTGAACTTAGAAGGGAATACCCCGCTTCTCGAGGAAAGAGTTGCTAGAGCGAGGCATTAGAGTTACCGGTTAGGGGAGGGTGTTTCTTTGTCACTTCTGAGGTGGGGATCTACATACCACTTACACCGTACAAGGAAAGATTCATGGTCATTAGAGTTTGTGTATGTAGACTTGTTCTGATCTGGTTTATTGAGGAGTCTTGACCATAGATTGGTGGAACTTAGAGGCTGTTAAGTTTTAAGCTTAAGTCCAAATAAGGTTCCGACAAATTAATAATCCAAAGGTCTGACCGAGCTCCATATCTCAATTTAATGAAGGAAAGTTTAATAATCAACCTTGATTTCGCCTCTTTTTCTTTTTCTTTCTCTTTTGCACCAATTTTTCAAATAAGTATTTGCTAAGGGACTAGCAAAAGTAAAGTATAGGGGGGCGATGAATCCCAATTCATCACTCTTTATTCCTTTATTTTAGCTAGAAACTTGGGCAAAACATCATGTAAATAAGTGTAAATATCATAAAATTCCAAAAAACATGCATCTTGTAAATATGCATAATTAGCATGTTTTTCTGCATAAATAAAGGAATAAAGAAACACAAGAAAAAGAGGGAAATATTTAGAATAAATATTGAGTGATCTAATCCTAAGGGAGGGCTCAACTTGGGCCTGACCGCAAAAGAACCCAAGTAGAGAGAGATAAGGTCATTTATACATGTACATATCCCCATGTAAATAAACAAAATTTATTTTCCTCAAAAAATTAAAAAATGTTTCTTATATTATATATATATTCATAAAAATAAAACCAAAATAAAAATAAAAATAAACAAAACCTTTCTCATCATTGTATATACCATGTGCATAGAAGAACATATCTATTTATTTTCTCTTTGTAAATAATTAATAAAAATCCAATAAAAAATCTTTCTATATTCCACATTTCATGGTGTAAATAAATAAAATAAAAAGAAAAAGAATAAAAACCAATTTTCACCTTGTATATATACCAGGTACATATGTATATAAAAGTATTTATTTAACTAATGTAAATAAATTATAAAAATAAAATAAAAATACCTTTTTATTCCAAATTTTATGTTATAAATAAATAAAATATAAAATTGGAATAATTATATAAAATAAACAATTAAAATAAAAATAAAAAATAAATACATGTATATACCTATATATAATAATAATATAAGGTAAATACATAAATTATTTTTTCAAAAAAATAAATAAAAATCACAAGAAAATTATTTAAAAATAAATAAACATATTTTATGTTTAAAGTTTTTCGAAATAAAGGCATTCACTATTTTTTATTGAATTTTCAATTAATTAATAAGTGGCTGCTCCAGGTTGGTCCACGGGGGATGTTGACCCCCGGTCAACTCGCCCCCTTGGACCATTCAACTCGGATCTGTGTGCCCCGACCCGACTTCTCATAATTATCCCCGCATGATCCGAGCTCCATTCGCCTAAATCTCGGGTCCTAATCATACTTCACTGATCCGAGATCTTCACCCGATCCTTTGCCTAGGGGTCCGTGCTTCACCAAGCCGGACCCGACTCCTTCTTCTCGAACCTGCACCAGTATATAGCATCACCACCGCCGCACATGCCCAGTCGTCTTTGGCTTTCCCCCTCGATGTCAGTGAGCTTCGTTCCTCCACCAGAGTGACAGCAGTGTGCGGGAGTGTCGCAGCAAGGCCCGTGTAGTCGGGAACCACTGATCCGACGACAATCATCGCCGTGCGCCGCCGCGAGGTGCGCTCAACCTCTGGAGCCGTCGATCCATCAAGGCCATGACCCTCGGAGCTCCAGCAGCTCCATCCTAGATGTTTGAGACCGCCAGGTAGCTTAGTTAGCTTGTAGGTTAACCTAGATTTCGATTTTGCGATTTCAGCCCATTTAGCTCCGCTGCCGCTATTCACCCTCTCCGACCATCTATTTGCCATTCCGACCCGACCACCACCTTCGCCATACTCCTCTCCACCTGTTGTGACCTTTCATTCCCCCTGTCTCGTCCCGGAGCCGTCGCCTTGCCGGAGGGTGCCACCCTGACTCCTACACGCATCCATTTCACCCCTAACCGGGTCGAGGCACTTTGCCCTCGACCCAACGTGCTTTCTGTGCGGTTTTTAAGGTCAAAGGGACCTCATCTAGAGGTCCAAATCTCGAGCACAGGAGCTTCCTTCTTCCACCGTCGTCGGGCGACTCCGGTGGTCCCCAGCCTCATCGAAGGATTCCATCAGCTGCGGAGCACCTCGACGAAGCGTTTCCATATCTCAGCAGCTCCAGAGGAGGACCTCGGCGTGAGTTCGCCGGTGTCGAGTTCTTGGAGGATCCTCCTCCGTCGTCCGATCAACCCCGACGCTCCAGATTCCATCTCAGCCGTCTATTTGAGGAGCGCCAGCCACCGTCATATCCATCTGAGGCTCGATCGGGACCGCACATCCAGCGAAGAGGCGCCAGCTAGCCTCCATCGTCCGATCTACACGTGGCGTCCTCCTCGTCGTGGATCCTGCGAAGGGTTAGCCACCTCCAGCCACCGTCGGATCCTCCACGTGGCCACCCTTCGGCCATCCGCTTTTAATAAGGGGTAAATTTCTATTAGGCCTCTCTGTTTGTTACGTTTAATAGTTAGTCCTGTAAATATCTAGTTTAGCTGTTTTAATTTTGGTTATTTTGTATTGTGGACCTCTATGTTTCTGTGATTTGCATTTCAGCCCTTATGTATGTTAGCCACGTGCATCGACACGTGAGGATCTGGTTTATTTGCACTTTTGGCCCTATATTTCCTTGGTGTTATTGTTTACATGTTTTAAAATAGGAATTACTTTTATGCCCCTCCGTGCCTGATCTACTTGCGTTACGCGTGATTTCTTGGACTTTTTGCACGAGGGCCCCTGCACTTTATTGTTTTGTTACTGTTTGGCCCCTGAAAATGTTTTTTCTTGCATTGAGGTCCTTGTGCACTGTGAGCCTTTGTTTTTATTAAATAAAATAGCAAACTAAATCCAAATTGCGTGAAATTCAGATACGTGGCTCCTGTTACTGCGTAAAAATTTCCCTAAAAATTTGGTACATTTTCGAGGCTTTTTGATATTTTTAATAATTTAAAAACCTTGATTTTTCTTACTGTTTGAATTAGAAAATAAAAAAAAGAATAAAACTCCTCTAAAAATTATAAAAAATTAGTGTAAGTTAGTTTTAGTGTCTTTTAATTTCTATCTAATTTTCACGATTTTTGGATATATAAAAACCTTAAAAATTGAAAAACCCTAAAAAATCATAAAAATTATAAAAAATTCTAGAAAATCCAAAAAAAATTACAAACTCTTTTTCTGAACTTTAATTTTTGCATATACTTTGCATAGAAAGTATCATTAGATTTTATAGGCCAATTATAGATTTTTGATTGGCCTTTCAAATCTGATTGTACAGATTGCTCCTGTTTTTACCTTTCTTGATTTTTAGAAAATTGTATAAAAATTAGAAAATTCTGAAAAATTCACCAAAAATATTAAAAACCTAAAAAGTATAAAAACATTTTTGTTTGAATTTTTGGAGTATTTTTGATTGATTAAATAATTGGTTGTGTGTGCTTGTTTTTATATTTCTTTAAAAAATCAAAATACAAAAACATTAAAAAAATATAAAAACCCACCAAAAATATTTTTACCTTTTATTCTCGACTTTTGACTACTTCGTAGGCCGCAAGGCCATTACGTGCTCCCTGAGTCCGACCCTGGGTGCTATACCAGATTAATCTTTTAGCAAGGACCGCTATTTTGGTTTTCATTGATTTTATATCCCTTTGATTTGGTGGTTTGATGAATCCACGATTCATCATCTCAATATCTTGATCTTAGCAAAATCCACGAGTAAATTCCCTAATAAATGTATATAAAATCCATAAATTAACAAAATGACTCTTGTAAATAAAATATATTAATTATTGTGTATTAGATTGTATAAAATAAACTAACACTAAAAAGCCGCAAATTAAAGGAGTTTTTCACCTGTAAATAGCTCAAAACTTCATTTATTTTTAATAATTTCATTTCAACTCTTTTTTTGCCTAATTCTTTCTCTAACTTGTTTATAAAAATGTATATAAAAATACAAAAATACAAAACAAATTTCACCTCAAATAAATACTCCTAGATCCCAAAGAGAAAAAGCCGTAAAGTCCAACTTCCAAGCTAAATTCTCGCTCCGTATGAACTCCAAATTCACCAAACTCACTTTTAAAGTTCAAGATAGAAAATTATCTATCCAAGGAAGTGGTTTCATTAAAATCGGAGCTCATTTGCAAAAGTTGGGTTTTGGGATCTAAATGTACATTGTACATTATGTATATATTCATTCTTTCTTCATTTTTTATTTTACCTTTCTTAATTACTAAAAATACAAAAAAATCATACTTGTATTGTATTTTAATTGTAGTGTTTTATTATACTTTTTCCGTTGTAAATATATCTTATTAAAAAGACAAAAAAATTACATATTAGAAAAGTAAAAAATGTGTGTACATGGTGTTTTGTCTTCCCTTGTAAATTCTCCACTCTTTTTCTTATCTTTTATTTATTGTATTATAAGTAGCCTACTTTATTTCATTTTATTTTCCCTTTATTTGTTTCCCATTCTCTACAATAACTTCTATTCTACCACCAACTCCCATTCCACCCCACATTCTTCATCTAACCTCCATTCAACTCCACCAATAATCTAACCTCCATTCATCTCCACCATCTTTCTAACCTCCCTTTCTCTTCTTCTTTATAATCATCTCTACATTCTCATTTTCCCCATCCGCCATTCTTATAGAAAAAGGCGAGAGCTTGGAACGTGGAGTTGGTGACAGCGGCGAAGCGTCTTCCTTAAGCGATGACCTCCTTCAGGTAAGATCCGCGGAGCTCCGCTCCGCGTCACGAGTTCCCCATCGAGCTCATGTAGCTTCTCCAATTTTGTTTCGCCAATTGGATCGAAGTGACGACAGGAGTCCAGCGTAGTTGCTCCGCAAACCCGTCGGACATCAGGTAAGTATTTCTCCTCGTTTCTCTTGTTATTTTATTTTATCTAATATCTTGTTTCCTTGTTGTTTGGATCACCATCATTTTTTATCCATCACAACCCCATATCATTTTTTATTTTCATATCATCACGATCAACCCACCATCATATTTGCATTTGTTCATATTTGTCATTTTGCATTTCTTCATCCTTTTATTTAAACAAAAAAAATTAAAAAGCATTTGTTCATTTTGCATTTGTTCATCTTTTTATTTAAACAAAAAAAATTAAAAACATTTGTTCATTTTGCATTTGTTCATTTTCTGTTTAAACAAAACAAAAAAAATATAAATAAAAAAAATTAGTTTGCATAACAGAAGTAGAAAAAATAAAAAAATAAAAAAAGTTGCAGGGAAGCAGCAGCCCACGGCCGCCGCCCCCTGCACCACCCATCGTCTACGCCACCGCCGGCCACATCAACGCGCCCCCAGCCGGCCAAGCACCGCCACAGCGCGGTGGAATCCGCACCGCCGCGCGTGGCCCCCTCTCCATCCCGCCGCCTCTCCGCCGACCAGTCCAGCCGCCCCCTTCCGCCGCGGCTCCTCCGCGCTCCTCCGTTCACGCCACACCGCCGCCTCCTCCACCCTGCGACCTCGCACTACGCGCGCGACTCCGCCCGGCCTCCACGCGGGCGCCCACCGCCGCTCGCCGCGCGGCTCTCGCCGCCGCCTCCGCCTCCGCCCCATTTGGGATCCTCCACGATCGAGCCCTAGCACTTGTGAAGAAGAATGTTATTTTCATCATTTAGTTTATTGTAAAAATTGCATTTTTTTTCTTTCGTATGTTTCCATAATTACAATTCAGTCCCTGTTTGTGGTTTGTGTTGTCTTTTCAATTTCTGCTTTGCACAAATATCCCTGTGTTCGCATTTTAATTTGGACCTCATTTATGCATCTTTTTATTCAATGAAAAATGCCATTTTGTTGAGCAACTAATTGTCTACATTTTGACTATTTATTTGTATTTTTGTGAGTCTTGGGTAATTAATTAAAAATAATTAACTGAAATTCTGTGTAATTTACCCAATCTGGAATCTTAAAATTATATCTCACACACGGTTGCTCTAAAAAATCTACAAAAATTATATATGATGTCTTGAATTGTGATAACGTTACAGTCCAAATTTCACGTCCATTGGAGTTGTCTTGTGCCTGAAATAATTTGTAGAGTGAAATTAGTATTTTATTTTTAGTTAAATCCACATATATCCTTTTTGCGAAATTTCAAGTCTCCTGTATTGCACATAAAAATATCTATTTGAGATAATTTTCTCTCTGACTAATTTGATAACGTGGATTTAATAGAAATTAATTTCTCATTGCCACTCTGTTTTCACTAAAAAAATCCATAAAAAATTCATATATTGTCAAAAAAATCCAAAAATATTACTATAGCTTTCTTGCATCATGTTTTAGTTCCAGTAATATTTTCATAATTTTTGCTTACTGTTTGTGTGATAAATTGTGAGAAAACCCATAAAAATGTGCATTTTTCATTGTTGCATTTTAAACCTAAAAAAATACAAAAAAATGTGTTTTGTGTTCATCTCTGGATTAGGACTTTAGGAAAAATATATTTTGGCTAAATTGGACTATTTTGACATTAAAATTAATTTGGCCTATTGTGTGATTTCTTAGTGTCTTAATTCACTTGCATTCACCTTTCACCTTTGTTTTTGCATTAAAAAAAATATAAAAAAATACCGCACTGAAATCTAAAACTTAATTTTCAAATTATCCTGAAGTTGTTCCTTTGCCTCCCTTAGTTCGACCCCGGACTTGCCCGGGATATAAATTAAAGCCGAGGCACTCTTCACGGAGATCTTCTCTCGCTTCTGACCGAATCGCTAAGTACACGTATTACAACATGACCAAATTAAATATCGTATTTAGCGACTCGTCATGGTTCTGTCCTTATTCTTCTTGATTGAGTCTGATCTTGCTATTCGGGTCACAGCGACTTTGATATTTCTTACCTTATCCCGCATGTAGAGCGCGAGGATCACTGTAAGTCTTCTGAATTGGGCATGCATCATTGATTTCATTATTTGCATCGGTTTTTCTCGACTCCCTCCCCTTGTTTTTTGAAACTTAGGTTAAAAGGAAATCGGGACTAATCGTTAGGCGTGCTTTATTTGGTGGACTAAGCAAGTGATAATCAAACTTAAAATCGGGACTGATAATCAGAGTTGATAAAAAAAATTGACTAAAACTAACACTTGTTTTGGGAGAGTAAAACCCTCATTGTATACTTGGCTAATTGTGATTGTTGAGAGGTGAGGATGTATCCCTAGGATAGTGCCCAAAACCTACTTTTGAGCCTTGCGTAATTGGATTTATATCTTGATTTATCACCTAATTAAAACTGAAAAGATAAACGGTCGGACTTTTGCGACCATCACTGTGTTGAGTAGGTGAACTCAGGGTTTGCTCTTGTGTTTATTTGTTTTGTGTGTTATTCGGTGCACTTGCACGCTTTCTTCCTCGATCCGCTTCATTCTCCCATTTTCCCTCCAAGATGTCAGAATATTGGTCATCATATCCACGTCACTCTTCTTCGACCGTATTTCGACCATCTCCACCCTCTCATTCCTCCTCATACCCATACCCCAACCGCGAAGTCAGAACTCCGACTGACTTCCGCACTTCTTCGTCCTTCTCACCTACCCCACACTCTTACACCCACGACCCACAACCACTCTGTTCTGACTCACCATATTCTTGTCTGCTTGCTGGAATCAAGGAACAAACCAAAGAGCAAGCCACTACTGAGATGAATAATTGACAGAATCAGTTGACCCCACATACCTCACTTTCACCTCGAGTTGGGACAGAACAACAATTACCATATACACATCCCGACTTAACCTTATGGTACAACATGGTCGACCAGACAAACCGAATGGAGAGGCATGCACCGTACGATCTTCCTGACTTGATTGACCTGAGTGATAGAGACCACATTGACCAACCTTCATATCACCCATTCGGAGAGCCGACATATACAGGGGATTGGACTCATGAGACCGATCTACAGACCCCCTGTCTACTGACTCCACCTTATGAGGCTCCGACCAACATCTGCCATACAGATGGGTCATACTCAACCCAGCATTACACGCCTGAGTCAAGATGTGTTGAGTATAAGATCCCAAGTTCTCAGCAGTATCCTCCAACTGAGCAGACTTCTCTCATGAGGTGTAATGAGAACTTATTGGAGGATGACATTTGTAGACCGATCAAGAGTCCAGGTAGGAATGTGGATCATGGATTTCGCGGATTGAATATTGAAAACCTGGAAGACACCGGATTGACCACACATCATGTACAGCTGGAGTCCCTTCTACCTCCCTCTTCTACTAACCACTTTCTCTCCAAACCAGAGTCTGTACATTCTCCTAGTCCTCCTTCACCTATCAAAAAGACCAAAAAAATTGAAAACTCAGAAAATACCATAAAAATTGAAAAAGGAAAAGATCTAAAAAATTGGATCCTGCGGTGAGGGAAGCATTGGATAGAAAGTTGATTTTTGAGCTTCCCTTAATAATGTCCATTGAGCACTTTCCCGACCTTAAAAGATTTGTGAGAAGTAAATTGATGCCTAAAAGGTCGGGCAATAAGAGAACAAGGACTGAGATACGTATAGTGTCTATGGCCACATCTTTGATGATAGGGAGAAAAACCAAGAGCCGCAGAGTAAAGCGGTTACCTAGATTTGATTGTGAAATCAAAGATACCACATTCACCCATGCAAGAATTGATGATGACTTACCGATTAATATCCTCCCGACCTCCGTGTTTGCCAAGCTCAAACTCGGATCTGCTAAGAAGTCAAGAGAAATCATTCAGTTGGCAGATCGTACCATTAAACGGTCGAGAGGAACCATTTCAGTTATCGTCACTTTCCAAGGTGCTCTACTGGAGATAGACTTCACGATCATTGACATTGAGCACCGAGGAGAGTTTACCCAGTCTCCGATCATTCTTGGGAAGCCGTTCTTAGCCTTGGCTAAGGCAACTATAGATTGTGAGACTCGGGAGATCAATTTCTCTGCATTGGGAGCACTCCAACCTCACCCGATCTTTGAGGACATACGATATTCCAAGGTAACCCGTAAAGTTGCAGACAGTCGTGACCTTCGAGAGACAGTTGAGTCCCGTCTCTCTACTACACCTGAGATACCAACTATCCAGACGACCATTGGTTTAGAGACTTCCTACAACCACACACCGCCTACTGCTTGCACCACCACCGCGACAGCTTCTAGAGAGGACTCGCGACCAGAAGCTATCATTGAGTCGGACATGACCTTTGTGGATTGCCTTGATCATTTCGATGATCCGACACAAGAACCCAACAATGTCAAGCCAACTGAGAACACTGTTCCTTATCAGAGATGTGTGCTGACCCTGCAGGAGTATTACAATGCATATGGTGACTCATCTGATGATGAACCTCTGGTCAGAACCTCACATACACTACATCCAGGACATACAACAAAGGAGACAACTGGGACCAAATTGACCAATCTTGATAAATCGGTTGCTCCATCCTCTAGTCGGTTATCTAGTAAGAAGAAGAAGAGTATTGATTCCTCGAGGTGTTCCCCCGAACCCCTCAAGGCTTGTCAATCTCCTCTTCCTCTTGATGCTTCAGGTTCTAGAAAATCGACTAAGAAGGTTACCTTCGATGTTCCAGAGAAGGAACTTTCTGAGGAGTCCTCATCAGGTCCGGATGAGGTGATCTACATGAGTGAGCTCAGTTCGGCTGTTCTGAAGCCATATTTGAGCAATCAGCCGTGTGTCGACCCCCGTTGGACGTTTCCCACACCTCACTATTATTCCTCTACGAACGATTCTGACATCGACACATATGTATACTACCCACCCCATCGCTCCCGCAAGAAGGTCCGTCACAAACCTTCTTGATCCCTGTACAGATTCAATCACTCTTGTACATTCTCCCCTCTTTGTATATTCTCCAGATCACATCGGTTCTCACACTTACTCTTGTCCTATACTTAGGCTTACCAAGAGCCTAAGTATAGGGGGAGCCGATGCCCGCTATGTGTACATACTCATCCATTTCTCCTCTTGTTCTCGTCCGCCCCATTTTTGCTCTTCTTCTACACTTAGGCTGTCCAGAGCCTAAGTATAGGGGGGGCGGATCGACTTCTATACTGTTTATTATTTTAGCCATCCTACGCTTAGCACGAGCTATGTCTTTTTCTCGCTTCTTGTGCCATGAGGACATAGCACATGCTAAGTATAGGGGGCGTGTATATATTACATATATACTTTACCCATAGCTCGTACTTTCACGTATTTTTGTATATATTATACAATAATTATGGGGTGGGTAAAAAAACTTTTTTAAAAAAATGTGTACTTTCTTATTTACCTATATTTTTTCTTCAAAAGAGAGAGAGAGAGAGAGAGAAACCTTTTTTAAAAAAAGCAAAACTTTTTCTAAATAAAAAAATCTTCCTTGCCTTTGTTTGTCAAAAAATCTTTTTGAAAAAAAAACCTTTTTCTGAAACTTAAAAAAATCATAAAAAAATAAAAAAAACACTAAAAAAACTAACTAATAAGTTGGTTTAATCCCTGACACAATTCACATTCACACAAGACTAGTGATGTTCAACAACACTTGGTTTATGAGCTCTTGAGATTTTGAGTTAACCAGCCTTAGTCATTAGGGTCATTGACTTAATTATTCACATTTCCCTAGTTTGAAAGATTTGTGTGCTATATTGCATACTTAATCTCTACCTTAAGAATATGACCAGCACCTCACATACACGACTGCAGTTATGATGAGATGAGTTGAAATTTCACTTGAGGAACTGGGGTGAGGGATTTGAGTTTGGACTTGATTTGATGATGCTCGAGGATGGGATAAAATCAATGAAGGCTTCATGAAACCTGAGTGTCAGCATCTTTAGCCAGTATGAGAACATGGTTCTTGTACTATCTCTTGACATTTACCTATGTGCCAGGGTGTGATAAAATAAAAAAAAATGTTGATCAGTGTGCGCCAACTCTTGGTAAAAGCAGTGGAGCTAGCCAAAAATACTACAAAGCAATGAAATGTCAAAGAAAAGCTCTCATTCCACAAAGTCAATTATCAAAAGAGCTTCCACCAAAGGCGAGCGCTCCCAACCATTTTAAAGTGTCCACTTGGACCACCGCTATTAGGACCAAGAGTCAGGCTTGCACCAAAAAAGGGCTCTGCATCGTAAATGCTACAAGTCTGGGTGTAGAAGGTATAATAGATACTCAAAAAAGGCACACCCCGGTGTACTCCCAGGAAAACAAGTGCAGACGGCTCCAACTTCTCTTGACGGACGCACTGATCAACACCAAAAAAATGCGTTGAGTAATAAGGCACTCGAGAGGATCCTTGTTCCAATGAGAGGGAGAGAAGAAATGACACAATCCTATGCCCTCCATCAACTGGCCTTCCATCTACACTTTCAAGTCTGACAACTAAAGAGACGATGGATTGGATGCAAGAAATGATTTATTCCCTAGTGTTGAGGATCAGGTCCTTAGGAGAGTCTCTTGGACTGGAAGGAACCTTGGGTGACGTTGTGACTCTACTCTTGTAACTGCGGTCAACACTTAAAGTCATATCCCTACTATATATGTATACAAAGAGAGTCTGATGATTAGGGAAATTGGATACCTTTTGACTAGAGCTTGGTTCAGCTTAGAATTTTAGGGTCTCTAAAACTGAGAGTTCTTGAACGGATCAAGTCTTGTATTCACATGCACAGTCAGGGGTTAACCTAACTTATTCATTCTTTATTTGCTCGAGGACTAGCAAAGTTTAAGTATAGGGGGGTGATGAATCCACGATTCATCATCTCAATATCTTGATCTTAGCAAAATCCACGAGTAAATTCCCTAATAAATGTATATAAAATCCATAATTAACAAAATGACTCTTGTAAATAAAATACATTAATTATTGTATATTAGATTGTATAAAATAAACTAACACTAAAAAGCCACAAATTAAAGGAGTTTTTCGCATGTAAATAGACCAAAACTTCATTTATTTTTAATAATTTGATTTCAACTCTTTTTTTGCCTAATTCTTTCTCTAACTTGTTTATAAAAATGTATATAAAAATACAAAAATACAAAACAAATTTCACCTCAAATAAATACTCCTAGATCCCAAAGAGAAAAAGCCGTAAAGTCCAACTTCCAAGCTAAATTCCCGCTCCGTATGAACTCCAAATTCACCAAAATCACTTTTAAAGTTCAAGATAGAAAATTATCTATCCAACGGAAGTGGTTTCATTAAAATCGGAGCTCATTTGCAAAAGTTGGATTTTGGGACCTAAATGTACATTGTACATTATGTATATATTCATTCTTTCTTCATTTTTATTTTACCTTTCTTAATTACTAAAAATACAAAAAAATCATACTTGTGTTGTATTTTAATTGTAGTGTTTTATTATATTTTTTCGTTGTAAATATATCTTATTAAAAAGACAAAAAAATTACATATTAGAAAAGTAAAAAAATATGTGTACATGGTGTTTTGTCTTCCCTTGTAAATTCTCCACTCTTTTTCTTATCTTTTATTTTATTGTATTATAAGTAGCCTACTTTATTTCATTTTATTTTCCTTTTATTTTTTCCCATTCTCTACAATAACTTCTATTCTACCACCAACTCCCATTCCACCCCATATTCTTCATCTAACCTCCATTCAACTCCACCAATAATCTAACCTCCATTCATCTCCACCATCTTTCTAACCTCCCTTTCTCTTCTTCTTTATAATCATTTCTACATTCTCATTTTCCCCATCCACCATTCTTATAGAAAAAGGAGAGAGCTTGGAACGTGGAGTTGGTGACAGCGGCGAAGCGTCTTCCTCAAGCGACGACCTCCTTCAGGCGAGATCTGCGGAGCTCCGCTTCGCGTCACGAGTTCCCCATCGAGCTCGTGTAGCTTCTCCAATTTTGTTTCGCCAATTGGATCGAAGCGACGACAGGAGTCCAGCGTAGCTGCTCCGCAAACCCGGCGGACATCAGGTAAGTATTTCTCCTCGTTTCTCTTGTTATTTTATTTTATCTAATATATTGTTTCCTTGTTGTTTGGATCACCATAATTTTTTATCCATCACAACCCCACATATTTTTTTTATTTTCATATCATCACGATCAACCCACCATCATATTTGCATTTGTTCATATTTGTCATTTTGCATTTCTTCATCCTTTTATTTAAACAAAAAAAAAATTAAAAAGCATTTGTTCATTTTGCATTTGTTCATCTTTTTATTTAAACAAAAAAAATTAAAAACACTTGTTCATTTTGCATTTGTTCATTTTCTGTTTTAACAAAACAAAAAAAAATAAAAAAATTAGTTTGCATAACAGAAGTAAAAAAAAATAAAAAAAGTTGCAGGGAAGCAGCAGCCCACGGCCGCCGCCCCCTGCACCACCCATCGTCTACGCCACCGCCGGCCGCATCAACGCACCCCCCAGCCGGCCAAGCACCGCCACAGCGCGGTGGAATCCGCGCCGCCACGCGTGGCCCCCTCTGTTGGAAATGCGAGCCCACGGCGAGCCATTATGCAATAATTGTTATTGCAAATATCATTCCCTGATCTGAAATGAAGAATGAATAATTTGTATAATAGGTCCCTTAGTACAATTAGGGTTATGTACCATGGCCATCTTAATAATCATACAGTTGTTGATTCAACTATTGAATCATAGAGGTTGGTGCTTGGATGAATATCTAAAGAGTTAGATTGAGGACTCATCAAGCACCATCAAATGATTATTAAGAGATGATCTCCAGCCTGAGTAGGAGATGGCAATCCTATCTCTGAAGGCTAATATCTGACCGACCTCTTGATGCAGGTCCTCTGCATAGGAATAGAGATTCGGAGGTGTCAGATTAGTTAGGTCAAAGAGTAGACTTAACGAGATCGCGATAACCAAAGTCCTATATCATATGCTGTCATGATATAGGCACGCATCCTCTGACCGGAGACAGATGTGTTGCTATATGTCCAAGTATGTACATTTGGCAGACCAATAGGTTGATGACCTAATCAAGGTCTATACACCGGCGCGCTGGTGTGCATATAAGGGCATATGAGTAATACGATCTCTCTAAGGGATCATACAGGTTCAGTTACTGAACCGGAAGACATGAGCTCACTCATGAGATATTGGGAAGAATCAAATTCCATGCGCATGGTCGTCTCGCTTTGGAAGCTTGACTGAATTTGTAGGTTTGATATATACTTTTAGTATATGATCAAGACCTAGGTATGATATATGCTTTTGGAAAGTGTATGATCGATACCAACTCCCAATGATCGAATGAGAAACTTACTGATAAAACCATGAAGTAGACAGTATAAAGTTGATCCGATACTTCGGGTTTAGTCTGAGTCTTCCAGTATGCAGGATGTACAGGTATTGGGAATACCTGAGGGTGATTTGATCATAAACGATTGTATAACCATGACGCTTCCAATCCTAGGGAGTGATGAAACGGGTCTGGATTTTAGTGACTCCTCTCATTAGAGAAGTGATCTGATCTTGGTCCAAGTGTTGGACATTGATCTGAATGTGATTCAGATACAATGAGAAGATTAGATTTACGGTCTTGATTTAATCAAGCATCTATGGGAGGCCCGCGATCTGGATTTGAGATATGATCTCAATATCCATGTCACTATACGTGGAACAATACAATCGCCATGTCCTTATCTCCAAGTATCTGCGGAGAGATTGCATTATTCTTGAAGGGTTCAAGAATAATTCCATAAGATCTAAGCAATGAAGAAATAATGATTAAATGTGATTTAATCATCTTGATGTGTGAAGAAATTATCCAATTTAATTAAATATGATTTAATTAATGTGGATAAGAATAATGTGGATAGAAATATCCAATTATTCATAATATATTATAAATGTGATTTATAATGTATTAGAGAGAGCTAATTATAATTTATATGTGTTGATTAATTATTATGTGTATTGGATACACATTGTGTAATTAATTAACAATATGAATTATATGTTGTTTTGGGTTGTGAATATGATTCACAATCTTTTCCATGGCAAGAATGCAATATTCTCAAAGATAATTGTGAATTATTTTTGAAGAATAAAACCCAACAAAATTTGTTGCAAATTAATAGGAGAGAAATCCAAGGAGATATGAAATCTCATGGAAATCCATGAGATTGCTCTCCATTGGGAAACAAGTGGGCGGCACCCAATTCCTATATGGAATGGGTGGCCGTCCCCTCTTGGTTGCACATGGAGATTTGATCTCCATGTGTATTCTCTCCTTATTTGTTGGGATGATTTAGGAATAAATTATATTGATTTTGTCAAATATATTTTGACCTAAATTTGTTGCTTTTGACAACAACAATCTTGGCCATTGGATTGACACAAATCAATCTCACCCATTGTTTTTATGTGTCCCATGGATTGAGATCCATGGATCCCAAAACCCTATAAATAGAGAGGCATACTATGCTATCCAATAACTTGCAATATTGGAGCTCTCTCTCCCTAATTTCTTCATACACGCCAGCCCTCTCTCCCTCTCTTGTTGATGACCGTCCACCATACCCTAGAGGAGAGAACCGTCGTCGCCTTCGCCACCGCGCCACCGCTTCGACATTCTTCGGTTCTCCGTCTTCTTGGAGAGTTCCTCTCATGAAGGAGACGTTTGATCTCGTGCGACGAGATCAGGAGCAACCATGCTTGGATCATCTTCTTGGATTGTGAGGACAACGCGGTTCATCCCCGCGCTCGCAAGCGGTCTCGCCGACGATCGGACTTGAGACAGGAGGTCTCTTTCTTTAGAGACTTGATCAACCACACTTCAAGAGGTATTGCATTATACTTGTTGTGGTTATAGATGAAACGATCTGAGAATGGTTCTCGGATCATGTGGTTTCATCGAATAAAATTTTTTAAATTCCGCTGCACTGAACAACTAGTACGACTAGTCGTTCTTCGTCGTATTCGATACGACGATCACGCTTCCGTGATGCGCTTGAGGATATTTTCCATATCCTACAAGTGGTATCAGAGCCTTAGGTCGACGGTTTCGAATATGATTCGAAAAACCGAGGACGACTTGGGTTCGTTAAGGTCGCGAAAGTTTTTTTCGCATTTGATTTCGCAGATCTGTTTAGTAAATAAATTCAGCACTGTTTAAATTGTTTAAACACAAATTTATTACTTAGATTTTGTTCCCCATTAAATAAGGAAACCATAGGATCTGAGTTTACGTAAATCTGATTTCGTATGCTCTAGATATGGTTGTTTTAATGAACATGTATGCACTGTTGCGGGAACTGCAGATCTGAACGTGATTAAAATGTTAATTACTGTTTAGACTTGCCTCGAAAAGCGTGTAACATCATTGGATTCTGTCCTAAATCAAATTAGAAATCTATGAAAATTGATTTTGTCTAATTTGGATTTAATATGATTGAGATATGCTAATTTTAGTAAGAAGGGGTCACTGCTGAAATTACAGTCCTAATCTAGAACCAAGTGATTGTCAATTAGTGAAATTAATTGTTAATTTCGTGAAATAATCATGAAAAAAATATTTGTGAAATATTTGAAGATGATTATTTACATAATTGACTTGGCCTCAACCAATTAATTGATTAGATTTGATCTAAATCTTAATTGGAAACACATTCATCAAACTTAATGTTTGATTGGTGATTGTCATTTAATCATTTAGTGAAATTAAATTGTTTAATTTCCTAGAATAATTGTGCATAAATATTTGTGAAATATTTGATGATAATTATTCCCTTAAATGACATTGCCTTAACCAATAATTGATTAAGATGTGATCTAAATCATAATTGGAAACCACAATCTTTCAAACTTGATGCTTGAATAAGATTTGGGAATTTGTCTAGCAAGTTTCCTTATAATAAAAAATGTTTTGATTATTACTATATGGTACAATTTCGGTTGAAGAACCGATGATCATCTCAAGTACAAATTAATCAATTTGGCATTATCCTTTCCCGAGGCGGATATGGTGCCTAGTCGGAGAGCATTGGGGTTGCGGGTTGCAACGTATGTGGTCCGTCCCACTCTCGTCGGTACTGGCCATGACAACGGGTAGGGACGGGATAATGTCCGAGGGATTAAAATGTATTTTTCTAATTATTAAAATTTGAATTAATACGTATTTTGAGATATTAAAATGTATTCAAGTAAAATAATCAAGTTTGATTGATTGAATTGGATTGATAATTAATTTAATATGATTAAATTGATTATGTCCAATTGAAATACTCTAATATGATTAGAGCTAATAATTCCCTTGGAAGAATTAATTATGTGAATGTGATTCACGATAATTAATTAAAATTTGAATATGATATGGAGGATGACATAAGTGACATCCATGGTCTCCCGTCAAGGCGGAGGGTTCCGTTGCCAGGGATTGCATGTGGGAGACGCCTGTCCGAAGTGACAGCTCCTGTATGCAAGCGCATCTGGATCGGGCTCGTCGCTTCTCGAAAGAGTAAGGACGTATGCGTAGTGACCCCAGTATCGGGTCCTCATATTATTGGGGCGATATTGGATTGCGCATAGCGAGTTGTATTCCTGTTGACGGTTGGTTCAATTAATGACGGGTCAACATCGCCTTAGGGGTGGTGGGCCCGGGTGTTAAAGACCGAATTGGGAGATGCAAGTTGGACTTGCAAGGCGGAATGTGTTCCCGCTTCTTTTTATCCGAGTTGTAGGTTCTCATATTATTGGGATGCAACAAAGATAAGGAAGGAGATCCCAGATCTTGCTTGAGATATAATGGTAAGTATATCTCTTACATTGAAAGTGATTAAGGGAATGAACTTTCAATGTTGACATGGCAAGACAACTTTGATATAAAAATTCCTAAATCAAAGTAAAATATGTATATATAAATACATACATCTATGCAAATTTCTTATTTCAGATAATCCTTCATTAAAACCCACTCAATGATATACTCAATAATAACCAGTGAAATATCTTGGATTGGACTCATGATCCAGATATTGTACTTGCAATTGAACACATAATGTATGTGGTTGCAATATGCAAGTCTCCTCATACTAATGAGGAATGACAATTAAATAGATAATAGGACTACAACCCTAGGGTTTGTATGTCTCTATAGTCTTGGTATCATCAAATGTACTTTGGAAGTGACATGTTGATGATGATCATAATTGTCATATAATCCTTATAAAATCAATGAAGATTTTCTGGCATACATATGTGCTCTTGACATTTAATCATGAGTGACATGGTTCTCTGCATCATGTAGAATGGTAGCTCTATAAAGAGATGATGTATTCAAATTGTTTGAGTACCTACCTGAACCTATGTTTTATGAGTTTAGATGGATGTAGATGATGAGTGTCATTATTCTACTGTCTATACTCTAGTCATTCATGAAGCTTCATAGTATTCATATTGTGTGAATCTAATGAAGCATAAATAAATGTTGAAATACTCTTATTTTGAATTCTTTTGAATTTATTGTAAGAGATCCTTAGTCTTAAGCAATGGTTGCTTATAGATAATGGGAGCGCAATGGAAGCATGGGTTGGACCCAAGAAAGAAGGAAAGTCAAAGAGTTGACTGGACTTCTGTGACTTCCATATGACATCCAAAGAGTTGGATGAATGCCAATACTGTAATAAGTTGATGTGTTGATAGTATGACTATCAAGTCTGTCTAGAATCCTTAGAAAAGGACTCGGATGGAGCATCGGAATAATCTATATAAATCATTGATATTGACTTACTTATTGAATAAGATAAAGTCAAATAATTGTATCTCAATCTTCTGATGACATTTGCAATGGGTTGCATATGTTTTAGAAGACTGGAAAATTTGATCTTAAAGGTTTATAGTTGTCCACATGAATACTGATGCAATTGTTGCAACAATCTCTGTTGGATTAATAGACTTGTTAATTTCAGTGGGAGAGCCCTTAGTCGTAGAGAATGTCTCTATGACCTAGATATAAGAATACACTCATTGTTTGTTTCTAAATGTTGGAAATAAACATGAGTTCTGAGATAGAACTATCATAAAGAGTTATGATGAAGATATTTCAGATAGTAATCTAAAATCTAGTGGACTCCGCATACATTAGAAAAGTTAATGAATGGTTCATTAACATTTCTGAATACTGAAATTAAACCTTAAGATCAATAGGAGGATGAAGATCATTTGACAATGATCTAGCATCAAGCCTTGGACATTTGTCTATTGATTTGATCAATAGAATAGTAAGAGATGAAACTTTAGAATGTCTAAAATTTCAAAACTTACATACTTATGAATATTGTCCAATACATCCTTCTTCGGGAATGGTGTAAGATGCCAAGGTATTCAGGATCTCATACATATTGATGTATGTGGATCATCTATATCATAGTAAACATTGTGGATATGTGATATCTATTGATGATTGTATGATATGAGATTTCTTCTCTTCACCTAAGAAACCTTTGAAATGTTCAAAGATTTCATTAATTTTGGTTTAGAACCAAAGTTTGAAGGAAGATAAAATGAATTTGATCTAATCTAGGTAGCAAGTACCTACTAGATAAATTCGAAGAATACCTTATGGAGATATGAATATCATTTCTATCTCAATCCTCCTAACACACCTTAACTCAAAAGAGTTATAGGTAGATACAGTTGGATCATGTGTGACATGATCTTATCAATGTTGAATTTTAGCATAATTATCCCTTAGTTTCCAGGTATATGTGTGTAGTAGAGACTACAATGTATATCCTTAATAAGGTTCCATGTATGTTGGAATCTAGCACTTGAGAGTGTTGCTTCATTAGGAAAATAAAGGATGGTATTGGATACCTACTTTATGACCTTGAGATTCTTAAAATATCTCATCTCCGAGAATGTGATTCTTAGAGGTTGAGACTCTTGAGAATCAAGATGAAAATGAAGTGTAGGAACTCATTTGTAATGAGACTCCTGAAATGGGAAACTAAAAGGACAATTAAAGATGAAACATTAATACCTCTTCAAATAAGTTTGAGGATGGATTCCATGTGTTAGAGAAATCTGACAATGATCGAAGTTCATGTGATGAAGCTTCTGAAGATCATAGCATGGATAGATGGATAGCAATAAAAGTCTAATGTAGACTTCATATACAAGTGTTGTATATGGACCCTCGAGGATCCACCTATATGGGTAAGACTTGTAAAGATGTAAATGGATCTTCAAGAGACAGGGAACCTGATGAGAAGGTAGAGATCTTCAAAGCACGGTTCGTAGCCATAAGCTACACACTGGAAGAGAAGACATTGCTTGCAATGAGACTTGCTCTTCGGTGACCATGCTTAAAACCGTCAGAATATTGCTAACCTTAGCTACACAACTTGACTATTGCATCTTCAAGATGTAAGTCAATATTGCATTCCTCTATGAATACCTCTTTGAGGATATTCACATGAAGTAGCCCCAGGGCTTCATGGTTGAGGAAAGCAAGGTGTGCAAGCTAAGGAATCCATCTATGGACTCAAATAAGCTTCTTGAAGTTGGATCATAAGATTTGATGAAATTATAAATGTTATGATTTCAGATAGAATCTTGATGAACCATATGAAGCTTAGTGGGAGTGCTTTTGTGTTCATCGTGCTAAATGTAGATGATATCCTAATCATTTAAAAATGATATAAGGATAATAATTAGTGTTTTATAATCTGGTTGTTCCATAACTTGAAATAAGATTTCAAAGATGCCTCTCAGATCTTAGTTCTGAAGTTGTTCAGAAGCAAAGAGAAGAGGATAATGGGACTGTCACATTTGTAGTTCACCTTGGATATATTCTATTCATAGAAATTCCAAGAAAGGCTTCTAACCCTTAAGATATGGTACTGACCTATCTAAAGGAATAACACCTCAAAGAGTTGAGGAAGTGAATGCTGGAACTACTTGCCCTTGGGCATTAGTTCTGAGAAGCCAAGTGTGTGCTAGATGTGTACAAAAGCCAGGTGGCTGCCATGCAGTGGGAGTAGTAAACTGTTACTAGTCCTACTATGGAAATAAAACACTTGGTTGCAGTAACAACAAAATCTTCATAGATGACAAGATTTTTTGAGATAGTGATCTCAAAGTCTTATCTTCAAAAGTTTAAGACTTTATAGATAGTGATCTAAAAGGTCTTAACTAAAGATACCTTAGGAGATAGAGATTTCCAGAAATAAGGATATTCTTATAAGGATTATGGAAATACTGGTTATGATAATTGTTAAGTTGTAGTGTCAAGGACACTATAACTAACAAGATTGAGTATTAGTTGCATAAGATGCAACATTCGCATTGGATGCGAGCACTGTTACTGGAGATATGCAAGTGCCGTAAAAGGACTTGGCGTAGTCTCGCGGGAACAGAGTGACTGATCAGCTTACCTAGCTACTTTCTAAATAGCCTATGATTGTCACATGAGTGTGAGTTTAAATGATTAGCCCATTAATGGCTCTTTGGGCTAGTGGGAGATTGTTGGAAATGCGAGCCCACGACGAGCCATTATGCAATAATTGTTATTGCAAATATCATTCCCTGATCTGAAATGAAGAATGAATAATTTGTATAATAGGTCCCTTAGTACAATTAGGGTTATGTACCATGGCCATCTTAATAATCATACAGTTGTTGATTCAACTATTGAATCATAGAGGCTGGTGCTTGGATGAATATCTAAAGAGTTAGATTGAGGACTCATCAAGCACCATCAAATGATTATTAAGAGATGATCTCCAGCCTGAGTAGGAGATGTCAATCCTATCTCTGAAGGCTGATATCTGACCGACCTCTTGATGCAGGTCCTCTGCATAGGAATAGAGATTCGGAGGTGTCAGATTAGTTAGGTCAAAGAGTTGACTTAACGAGATCGAGATAACCAAAGTCCTATATCATATGCTGTCATGATATAGGCACGCATCCTCTGACCGGAGACAGATGTGTTGCTATATGTCCAAGTATGTACATTTGGCAGACCAATAGGTTGATGACCTAATCAAGGTCTATACACCGGCACGCTGGTGTGCATATAAGGGCATATGAGTAATACGATCTCTCTAAGGGATCATACAGGTTCAGTTACTGAACCGGAAGACATGAGCTCACTCATGAGATATTGGGAAGAATCAAATTCCATGCGCATGGTCGTCTCACTTTGGAAGCTTGACTGAATTTGTAGGTTTGATATATACTTTTAGTATATGATCAAGACCTAGGTATGATATATGCTTTTGGAAAGTGTATGATCGATACCAACTCCCAATGATCGAATGAGAAACTTACTGATAAAACCATGAAGTAGACAGTATAAAGTTGATCCGATACTTCGGGTTTAGTCTGAGTCTTCCAGTATGCAGGATGTACAGGTATTGGGAATACCTGAGGGTGATTTGATCATAAACGATTGTATAACCATGACGCTTCCATTCCTAGGGAGTGATGAAACGGGTCTGGATTTTAGTGACTCCTCTCATTAGAGAAGTGATCTGATCTTGGTCCAAGTGTTGGACATTGATCTGAATGTGATTCAGATACAATGAGAAGATTAGATTTACAGTCTTGCTTTAATTAATCAATGTAATTTACCATCTAACCATATTCCAATATTTTCTATACGATGTTTTATCAATGTGTTTTACCACAAAGGTGCATGACAATTTTACCGCGAAGAAGGCTTATAAGGAGTATTATACACGTCATTGACGTTTGACCCATGAGTAGGCATGGCATTGATGAGTTCGATCTGGAGCTGGAAGATCTCATGTAGGGTGAAAGTCTTTATCTGACATTTGAGAAGAGGGTGTTTGATGACAGTTGCTTAGATGGCTAGATTGTTCTTGAGAATAGATGACTCTTGTTAGCATTGTCGCGAGGAGACAGAGGACATAGATCATCTCTTTTTTTTGTGTTTGTCATTCAAGAAGATCTATGAGGAGACACACATATGTGGTGTTACATCCTCAGGGGCCAAGGTCTTCTGAAGTATATTAAGGGTTTGTTTGGTTGCAGGGTTGGGCAGGATTGGGCTGGCCCAACCCGGGGTATCCCTCCTTCCAAACATCACAATCCTCCTCACAGGGTTACCCCAACCCAACTCAACCTTATCCAACCCTGCAACCAAACGAACCCTAAGAGTTTTGGGATTGTTATACCGATCGAAAAATTTGTGTAGCTTGCATTCTTTGAGCAATTTGATTGGCGAGGAATTGGGTTACATGGGAAGAGAGTTGTACATCGAAAATGTCTTGGGACATGCCAGACTCATGCAGAAGTTTTGATCTTTGTAAATTTTGTGTTAATTTTGTGAATATAAGTTTTTGGTGTCATCTTTACGGCTTGACACGCTTTTTCTTTAAAAAATAAAAGGGAGAAAGAGGAAGGGAAGTAAAATGCGGGGTTTATATACAATGTAGATGAATAACATTAATCGAGGCTTCTTTTGAAATCGATGGAGATGGCTGACGGTAATGAGATGGCCAATTATGCCTCTTTATCTCCCGTGATTTGCGAATTAATTTCTATTCACTACAATAAAATAGTTTTACTGTAAAGCTTTCTTTTGAAGTCTGCCCGTAAAATATATGAAAAATAAACAAATAGTAGTTGTAAAATAAATTTATATATAAATTTGGAATAACCATTGCTAACGAAGAACCACTGTTATAAAAAAGGTAAAAACTGTCATTAGAGTCATACATCAATGGATATCATTAGTCGCTTAAATAAAGATTTACTTGCACTGAATAATATTCATTTCTATATGTTTCACAACAGACATATAATGATGAAATTATATGTTCAGGCGCGCAGTTGACGAAGGATGGTGCGAGGGGTTTCGTTGTGGCACCATCTCCTTACCTATCTTACAGTACGCTGATGATACAATGATTTTCCTAGGCGGATCAGAGGAGATGACTAGAAGGGCGGAGCAAATTGTGGGAATTTTTAGTAGTCTATCGGGCCTTCAGATCAATAAAAATAAGTCGGTGGTGGTTCCTTTTGGTATGGAGGGTGACGAGGGGATCCGATGGGCAGAGTTGCTGGATTGCCCGTTGGGCGAGTTACCGATTTCTTACTTGGGGCTCCCACTGGTGGCAGGCAGGCTCAAAAAATCAGATTGGGACATGGTCATTCAGAGGATGGAGCAGAGATTGGCAGGATGGAAGGCAGTTACCTTGTCAAAGGGGGGAAAGCTGATTCTTTTGAAGCACGTGCTCTCAGCAATACCTATTTTCTTTATTTCCACTAGATTGATGCCTGTGGGAGTACGCAGGAAGGTCGAAGCCATGATGAAGAGATTCTTCTGGTCTGATGGTAAGCAGAACAGATTAGGGTTGCATTTGGTAGGCTGGGACGAGCTGACGAAATCGCGGGACAAAGGAGGCTTAGGGATTCAGGATTTGGCGTGCATGAACAAAGCTCTATTGGCAAAGTGGGCTATCCGGATTTGGGGCAAGACGGACAGATTGGTTGCTAGACTTTTGCGTGAGCATTAGAGTGTGCAGGGCTCCCTAGAGGCAGGAAGAGTGAGGTTTGAGTCCCCGCTATGGGCTGGAGTCCGAGAAGTTCTACCATTGTTGGCATCAAGAATGAGACCGCAGGTCGGGAATGGGGAAGGCTTCAGGTTCTGGCGAGATGATTGGACGGGGGATGGTTCGTGATGAAACGGGTCTGGATTTTAGTGACTCCTCTCATTAGATAAGTGATCTGATCTTGGTCCAAGTGTTGGACATTGATCTGAATGTGATTCAGATACAATGAGAAGATTAGATTTACAGTCTTGCTTTAATCAAGCATCTATGGGAGGCCCGCGATCTGGATTTGAGATATGATCTCAATATCCATGTCACTATACGTGGAACAATACAATCGCCCTGTCCTTATCTCCAAGTATCTGCGGAGAGATTGCATTATTCTTGAAGGGTTCAAGAATAATTCCATAAGATCTAAGCAATGAAGAAATAATTATTAAATGTGATTTAATCATCTTGATGTGTGAATAAATTATCCAATTTAATTAAATGTGATTTAATTAATGTGGATAAGAATAATGTGGATAGAAATATCCAATTATTCATAATATATTATAAATGTGATTTATAATGTATTAGAGAGAGCTAATTATAATTTATATGTGTTGATTAATTATTATGTGTATTGGATACACATTGTGTAATTAATTAACAATATGAATTATATGTTGTTTTGGGTTGTGAATATGATTCACAATCTTTTCCATGGCAAGAATGCAATATTCTCAAAGATATTTGTGAATTATTTTTGAAGAATAAAACCCAACAAAATTTGTTGCAAATTAATAGGAGAGAAATCCAAGGAGATATGCAATCTCATGGAAATCCATGAGATTGCTCTCCATTGGGAAACAAGTGGGCGGCACCCAATTCCTATATGGAATGGGTGGCCGTCCCCTCTTGGTTGCACATGGAGATTTGATCTCCATGTGTATTCTCTCCTTATTTGTTGGGATGATTTAGGAATAAATTATATTGATTTTGTTAAATATATTTTGACCTAAATTTGTTGCTTTTGACAACAACAATCTTGGCCATTGGATTGACACAAATCAATCTCACCCATTGATTTTATGTGTCCCATGGATTGAGATCCATGGATCCCAAAACCCTATAAATAGAGAGGCATACTATGCTCTCCAATAACTTGCAATATTGGAGCTCTCTCTCCCTAATTTCTTCATACACGCCAGCCCTCTCTCCCTCTCTTGTTGATGACCGTCCACCATACCCTAGAGGAGAGAACCGTCGTCGCCTTCGCCACCGCGCCGCCGCTTCGACATTCTTCGGTTCTCCGTCTTCTTGGAGAGTTCCTCTCATGAAGGAGACGTTTGATCTCGTGCGACGAGATCAGGAGCAACCATGCTTGGATCATCTTCTTGGATTGCGAGGACAACGCGGTTCATCCCCGCGCTCGCAAGTGGTCTCGCCGACGATCGGACTTGAGACAGGAGGTCTCTTTCTTTAGAGACTTGATCAACCACGCTTCAAGAGGTATTGCATTATACTTGTTGTGGTTATAGATGAAACGATCTGAGAATGGTTCTCGGATCATGTGGTTTCATCGAATAAAATTTTTTAAATTCTGCTGCACTGAACAACTAGTACGACTAGTCGTTCTTCGTCGTATTCGATACGACGATCACGCTTCCGTGATGCGCTTGAGGATATTTTCCATATCCTACACCCTCTCCATCCCGCCGCCTCTCCGCCGACCAGTCCAGCCGCCCCCTTCCGCCGCAGCTCCTCCGCGCTCCTCCGTTCACGCCGCACTGCCGCCTCCTCCGCCCTGCGACCTCGCACTGCACGCGCGACTCCGCCCGGCCTCCACGCGGGCGCCCACCGCCGCTCGCTGCGCGGCTCTCGCCGCCACCGCCGCCTCCGCCCCATTTGGGTTCCTCCACGATCGAGCCCTAGCACCTGTGAAGAAGAATGTTATTTTCATCATTTAGTTTATTGTAAAAATTGCATTTTTCTTTCGTATGTTTCCATAATTACAATTCAGTCCCTGTTTGTGGTTTGTGTTGTCTTTTCAATTTCTGCTTTGCACAAATATCCCTGTGTTCGCATTTTAATTTGGACCTCATTTATGCATCTTTTTATTCAATGAAAAATGCCATTTTGTTGAGCAACTAATTGTCTACATTTTGACTATTTATTTGTATTTTTGTGAGTCTTGGGTAATTAATTAAAAATAGTTAACTAAAATTCTGTGTAATTTACCCAATCTGGAATCTTAAAATTATATCTCACACACGGTTGCTCCAAAAAATCCACAAAAATTATATTTGATGTCTTGAATTGTGATAAAGTTACAATCCAAATTTCACGTCCATTGGAGTTGTCTTGTGCCTGAAATAATTTGCAGAGTGAAATTAGTATTTTATTTTTAGTTAAATCCACATATATCCTTTTTGCGAAATTTCAAGTCTCCTGTATTGCACATGAAAATATCTATTTGAGATAATTCTCTCTCTGACTAATTTGATAACATGGATTTAATAGAAATTAATTACTCATTGCCACTCTGTTTTCACTAAAAAATCCATAAAAAATTCATATATTGTCAAAAAAAATCCAAAAATATTACTGTAGCTTTCTTGCATCATGTTTTAGTTCCAGTAATTTTTTCATAATTTTTGCTTACTGTTTGTGTGATAAATTGCGAGAAAACCCATAAAAATGTGCATTTTTCATTGTTGCATTTTAAACCTAAAAAATAAAAAAAATTGTGTTTTGTGTTCATCTCTGGATTAGGACTTTAGGAAAAATATATTTTGGCTAAATTGGACTATTTTGACATTAAAATTAATTTGGCCTATTGTGTGATTTCTTAGTGTCTTAATTCATTTGCATTCACCTTTCACCTTTGTTTTTGCATTAAAAAATATAAAAAATACCGCACTGAAATCTAAAACTTAATTTTCAAATTGTCTTGAAGTTGTTCCTTTGCCTCCCTGAGTTCGACCCCGGACTTGCCCGGGATATAAATTAAAGCCGAGACACTCTTTACGGAGATCTTCTCTCGCTTCTGACCGAATCGCTAAGTACACGTATTACAACATGACCAAATTAAATATCGTATTTAGCGACTCGTCATGGTTCTGTCCTTATTCTTCTTGATTGAGTCTGATCTTGCTATTCGGGTCACAGCGACTTTGATATTTCTTACCTTATCCCGATAGTGAGACCTTTTTCGGCTATCAAGCAACCACCATTGGATCAAGGGGGCACCCAGTTATAATCCTAACCCTTGATCTAGCGGCAAAACAATGCGGTGCTGGACCTTCTGATGCCTTCAAGTGAAACGATCTGGTCTGTTGGTTTGCTCCTAATAAGGGTATTTTACACAGACCCCCTTTGCCTTTTAAATTTTATTTTAGTACAATAAATATTCTTTGGAGTTTAAAATACTTAGGAAAGTTGCAATAAAGCCTTAGAGGTTTCTTGTATTTGCCCATATGTACCTAGGCGAGGTTGGGCAATTTGCATGCATACCACTCCAATTTTTTGTATTTATATTCAATCCAAGAATATTGTATGTGCTGTGTATATTTTTGTGGATAAATTGCATAAAGGACTAAAAATTTGGTTTCTTTACATGTATACCCCTCCTAGGTATAATATTTTTTGTATTTACCTAAGAATTGCATGTATGCCCTAGGATTTTGTATTGGTGGTTCAAAAATGAAGGAAATTTTTATTATAATCGTAATTTGGTCCATGCTAGTAAATGCATTGTATTTTCTTGGGATTTTTGTGAAAATAACTCCTATTTGATTTTTATTCTGCAAAAATTATGGTGAAGGAATGGGATGATATATTTAACTGCCATAATTTTTCTTTGGATTTAATGCATTTAATTGATTATTAAAAATCAAACAATACCTTTATTTCCCCTATTTGAATATGGAAATCAGAAAAATGTTAAACACCTATAAAAATTCCAAAAAAATTATATGGTATGCATTGCACTATATCTTCATCCAGATCAAAAATCACATAAAAAGAGAATAAGAAAGCTTACAAATTTAAAAGCTACAAAATCCAACAAAAAATGTTAAAAGTCACCAAAATCCCAAAGATATTTATTTCTGTTTTTGAATTTTCTCTATATTATTATCTATGTATTAAAATTGATTTGAGAAATATGGGTTTTATTTGTTATTTCAATTCAGACTATTTATTAATTCCTAGATTTGGGATATTTTTTACTTTAAAAACCATAAATATTATCAAAAAATCCAGAAAAATCATAAAAACGTGAGAAAACGTGCAAAACCTAAAAATATTTATTCCTTGTATTTTGTTTATTTACTAGTATTTATGTATATATAACCCAATATTGTATATATAACCTTACATAGACTTATAGTTTATAATTAATTAAAAATATTTTAAAGATAAGAAAATCTAAAAAAGGTGATTATAGTTATATCTATCTATATATATATAATCTAAGCACATGTAAATATGTGAATACCTTGTATGTATATCTTTACCTATGGATATATGTATAAATGTATTAATCTAATATATATATATATATTTTCAAATATACCTATATACTCTTTCTTAATTTCATTAAAAATAAATAATATAAATAAATAAAAACCATAGGACAAAAGACATGCATTACATAATATCCATTGATTAGAAATAATCGTTGGCTTCCTAACTTGCTCTTTGTGATTCGACCTCTACGTGCTTATATGCTATACATTTTTGTGTTGTAGAGAATAATAATTTTTAACTCCGCATTTATGCTATTCATTGATTAATTAATATTGTGAGTTAACATTTGACTTACATGGGTTTCTTGATTGGTCAATGCATCGACTACGGTCTCGCCTTGTGAGATCGTGCGACCCTCATGAAATTCCTTGTTATCACCGTGTTTGAAAGATTGGTCTGTAATCTTCAATTTCGATGCCCCATCCATCTTAGGGAGCAAAAGATGAATGAGAGATTGATTTTCTCGAACCCCTTATTTCCCTCCAAATATTCTTCCACCACTGTCATAAGCTCCCATGCTAGGAGATCCAAAAATTGTCTATAAAAAACATAGGAAAACCTTTCGGACCCTGACATCCATCCGGATTGAGAGAGAAGAGAGCCTCCCGAAGCTCCTCCAAACCAGTCGATCTTGTTCGATCCTCTGCATCCCCTTTAGAGATGCACTTCATCCCAAGCCCTGACCACCTAGAACCACAATGAGGGCTCCTCCTGGTCACAGACTTGAAGAAGCCCATGATAGCCCTCGTAACCTCTCCCCCACCACAATGGAGTGAATGATGTTACGCCTCCTTCTCCCAAACTAGCCATCACATGAAAGAACCTGATGTTTGCATCACCTTCCTTAATCCACTTCATTCTAGATCTTTGCGTCCACTCAATCTCCCTTGCCCGGTCCTCTTTCTCCAGCACCTTCTACACCAACCCACGACTCAAAATCTCCTCCTTGTCCAGGTCTCTGACATCCTCCAACAAGTCTAAACCCGTCGACTCCTATGCCTGCTCCCTACGGAGGTATCACTCATCCTTGAAAACCTTCTTGAACTCCTAAAGCCTCCTACGCAACGCGACCAGCTTTTATCTCTGAAAAATTCTTGTATTTGTATAAGTATTTATAAAAACTCATTTACTTGTAAACACACTGTCTGCATTTAATAATTCATTAAAAATATATTACATTAGAAAATTCTCATAATTTTCCAATAGCTTAATTTTACATTCTTTAACATTCTGATAAAGTTTGATGATGTTTGAAATTGACTTGATTGAAAAATTATGAAATAGCCCATAAACTTGTTTGGCATCTCCATTCATTCCTTTAATTGCATAAAAATTACAAAAAGATTCTTCTTGAAAACCATATGAACTTCATGATATGAAATTAGTCTTAAGAAGTTGTCCCAGTGATTTACTTCAACTTTGTCCAAGTAAAAAAATTACCATTCACATTTTGATTAACTAATAATTCTGATCGATTACAATGTAATCCTCACTAATTAAGAAGGGTAGAAATTGACCTGTCAAACCATGGTGGTCTATTATTCATCTGTGTTGCATGCTTTACAAGACGAGATTCTAATAAAGTTCATCCATGGTGACTAAAGAGATAACATGACATGATCTGTACTATTACATTCAAGGAGGTATCGGACATCACCTCATGTATACAAAATAGGGTAAAATATCAATATGTAGATGCAAGGTAGTCTATTTGCGAGTGGTACATTTGGGAGGAGATTTTGACAATCAGATAGAGGGGTTGTTATTTTATGGAGTCGTCATAGTACACTTTGTGGGTTTAGTCTCAATGTGATTAGGTTGGACACATAAAAAAAGATTATTCTTTGAGGAAAAATAAAGTGTATTAACAATATACTAATGTTGCATACTACATCTAGACCATAGAAATGGACTTCACAACATACTAATGACCGACGAAAGAATGACATAGGATTTAATTCATTGAGATTTGATGACCAGTTGAATGTCATACATTAATATATAAAAATATATCAACTGTTATCTTTCGACCCCTCTCGTCGCTATGGTAATATACAAAAGATATTTTTTATAAGAATAAACATAATTAAAAGCGTTCCACATGCGCACGCATGCCCCGCCCCCCACCCCCATAATGCATATCTAACACATTTACATATGTGCGTTCTTATATGTGTGTGCATATGCGCATACATACACATGCATAGTTATTGACATATACAAAATACAAACTCATGTACATACGTATGCACGTACACACATATGCGTATATTTATGCAATAGTTACGTCTATATATCACATGTGTATGGACTCGTATATATAGATATATCACATGTGTATGGACTCGTATATATAGATATATCACATGTGTGTGGACTCGTATATATAGATATAAATACATACATATAAATATTCATACATCCGGTATGAACACCAACTACATTGTCCTATAAAGATAATAAAATCGTTGTTATATGCAGGGGCGGAACTAGTATACATTATGGGAGGGCCATGGCCCCACCATGATTATTATACGTCACTTATATGATGTATTAAGTTTTTAATACGGTCCCTCATTAATTGTATTATAATTATTGTTGTTAGAGAAATGTTAAAGAAACATTAAATGGTTAACTGGTAGAATGGTAAGGCTATTATTTTGGAGACTAAGGTTCGAATATTATCTCTGTTAATTCTACTTTCTTTTATATGGTTTATCCAATCACTTCCAAAGTATTAAAATAATTTGATATAAAATGGTATTCGAATCAGGGGCGTAACTAGTATACATTATAACTCCCCCCCATGACTATTATACGTCATTTATAGAATGTATTATGTTTTTAATATGATCCCTTCTTAATTGTATTATAATTAACTTTGTTAGAATAATGTTGTAGAATCATTAAATGGTGAAGTGGTAAAGTGGCAAGGCTATTATTTTGGACACTAGGGTTCGAATCTTATCTTCATCAATTTTACTTTCTTTTATATGGTTTATCCGATCGCTTTCAAAGTATTAAAATAATTTGATATAAATTTATATTCGAGTTAGGGGAGGAACTAGTATACATTATAACCCCCCATGACTATTATACGCCACTTATACAATGTATTAAGTTTTTAATATGGTCCCTTCTTAATTGTATTATAATTAATGTTGTTAGAAAATTGTTATAAGATCATTAAATGGTTAAGTAGTAGAGTGGCAAGGCTATTATTTTGGAGATTAGGGTTCGAATCTTATCTCCATCATTTTTTTCTTTTAGATGGTTTATTCAATCACTTCCAAAGTATTCAAAAAATTTGATATAAAATTGTATTCGAGTTTATTTATCTCTTCCATTATTTTTAATACTCTTTATAAATAAAATAAATTTTATCGTTTCCTTTTAACCATGATTTTTTTGTTTCAAAATTTCACTTGATAATTTAACCTTTTTAGGATGTATTTAAAGAGGCTTAAATTAGTTTATTTCTCCAAATTTTAAAAATAGTCACAGAAAATACCAATCTATTTTAAATTCTAATATTAACAATAGATTTAAATTCTACGTTTATCAAGATTGAAAGAGGTTCATTTTAAAAATATTAATTCTATTTAAAAATATCATTCAAAAATACATAGATTTTTCTTATTTTTGAGCATACATAATAATTGTATACTCGGCCCCCCTCCTTGATGAAATTTCTAGTTCCGCCCCTGGTTATACGAATCATCAATGACACTACAATGATTTGTTATTCATCTTGAATTTCAAATGTCATCATTATTTTTCGCAAAATTGATTATTTTTTATGATTTTTTACCCTTATCCTTTCAAATTTTTTTAATAACGCTTATGTATCTAACATTTTTCAAATCAAACTTATGCTTTTATAATCTAAAAAATTCCAGTCTTACCTTATGTCAGAGGGTACAAATATAAGATGAAACATAGCCTACTTCATGAAAATTGTAACTTTACCTACTTTATGCTCATTTTGACCATTTTTTTTAATTTTTTGGCATGTAGGCTCCCTTTCCTCCAAATATAGTAACAATAACACACTACTACGAATTTTTGTACAATATCGGGGCATACGAGTAATTAATAAAAGGTTTAAAATGGGACTGCCCCTGGGAATGTATATTCATCCCTATATCCCGCCTACATGTCATTCGAATTTCGTCAGAAACATAGACTCATATGCCCTTTATCTAGAACATGTAATTTTAATGGTCGTAGAACTGCTATAATCGTACATGTTCTAGATGGAGAGCATATGAGTCTTTGTTTCTGACAAAATTCGAATGACATGTAGGAGGGATATATGGATGAATATACATGGTGATATTTTTCAAAAAAAATAAAAAAAATTGACAAAAATGAAGCGGGGACAACCCATAGCCCTTAAAAAACTTGGGATAAAAGTGTTATTGAAAAATTTGGAGGAAACACGAGCATAAAATCCTAATTTTTTAATGTCCTTCAAATTATTCGTTATTACATGATAATTTTATTTTAGATGAAAATTACTTGGGCGATCAAATTAATAAGTACCCATCTTACATATAATATAAAGACACCCTAACCATCAGGAATTTTCTAGATATCCCACTTGTCAAGAGAACATTTCGGTGGAATACTATATTAGGAAAAGTACTTCGAAGGATGATCAAATCAGATTACAAAATAAAATCAGATAGAGTGGGGCTAAGATTCGATCTGGTCACGACGTCTCTAAATTATAACAACTCAGATCTAAGCCTCGGGACACCACACTCATTTGGCCCCTACGCACATTAATATCCATGAAGATAATAGCAAGAGAGCTTATCCTCCCACGCTACGAACAAATTTTGTGGAAATCGTACCCTAAGCCAGGGGTGGAATAAGAAATTTTATCAAGGAGAAATCGAGTATACAACTATTATGTATGCTCAAAAATAGAAAAATCTATGTATTTTCGAATGATATTTTTAAATAGAATTAATATTTTGAAAATGAACCTCTTTCAATCTTGATAAACGTAGAATTTAAATGTATTATTAATGTTAGAATTTCAAATAGATTGGCATTTTCAGTGGTTATTTTTAAAATTAGATAAATATAATAATTTAAGCCTCTCTAAATCTATCCTAAAAAGGATAAATTATCAAGTGAAAATTTGAAATAAAAAACTTCATCGTTAAAAGGAAACAATAAAATTTATTTTATTTAAAGGAGTACTAAAAATAATGGGAAAGATAAATAAACCCGAATATAATTTTATATCAAATTATTTTGATACCTTGGAAGTGATTGGATAAATCATATAAAGAACGTAAAATTGATGGAGATAAGATTTGAACCCTAATCTCTAAAATAACAAGCATGCCATTCTACCACTTGACTATTTAATAATTCTACAACATTTTTCTAACAACATTAATTATAATACAATTTAGGAGGATCGTATTATAAATTTAATACATTATACAAGTGATATATAATAATAACGGGGGCCATGACCCCTCTATAATGTATACTAGTTCCGCCCCTGCTCCCAAGCCCACAGATTTTCTTGGAATTTGGATAAGGCACCATCTTTATTTGCTCGTCCCCTCCTTTTATTAAGGCGCAGTTTGAAGGGAGTTTACAATAAATACAAGTGATATTCAAACAGTGGGCCTGTTTTTTTGTTTCCTTTTATTTTGTCTTTGTTCAATTATGGGCCCATTTGTGGTACCTGTTGTATGTCATCGGACCACCTGTTGATTATTCTTAAAGATCAATGAGAATGAAATCTAGATATATGATTCTGCATACAAGTACAAAGGAAAAAAATAAAAGCATTGTATATTAATACCCTCATAATCAAATTAAGCATGACTTCTATACTAGTTAAGTAAATCCACAACGACAACTCTCATTGCCTAAACTCGCTACTAGAATTACCCCGCGTGGACTTGTAGCCCCTCAAAGGAAAAAATAATATTATTCAAATTGTAACGTCCCGAGTTTAGGTCTCTGATCCGTTATCAAAGAAAACTGATCCTGACAACTTGTTAGTAGGTGCCTAAATGGATTCGTTGACAACCATCCAAAATGTTTAAGCCTAAGTTGTCAAGTAGTAATCCCCACCACTTATAACCTACTCTCATACTTTGTGAGTTTTAGATGTGTGATTATATTTGGGGGTATGGGTGTTAGAACAAAAGTTAAGTGGGGGAGATTGTAACACCCATACCACAAAGATAGTCCCACATCTAAAACTCACAAAGTGCGAGTAGTGGAGATTACTACTAGACAACTTGAGCTTAAGCATTTTGGATGGTTGTCAATGAATTCATTTGAGTCCGAACACAATAAGTTGTCAGGGTCAGTTTTTCTCGATAACGGAGTGAGTACCTAAGCTCGGGACGTTAGACAAATGAATATTAAAATTTGTACTACCACAAACTTGCATAGCATAGGTTTCAATTAATCAATGTAATTTACCATCTAACCATATTCCAATATTTTCTATACGATGTTTTATCAATGTGTTTTACCACAAAGGTGCATGACAATTTTACCGCGAAGAAGGCTTATAAGGAGTATTATACACGTCATTGACGTTTGACCCATGAGTAGGCATGGCATTGATGAGTTCGATCTGGAGCTGGAAGATCTCATGTAGGGTGAAAGTCTTTATCTGACATTTGAGAAGAGGGTGTTTGATGACAGTTGCTTAGATGGCTAGATTGTTCTTGAGAATAGATGACTCTTGTTAGCATTGTCGCGAGGAGACAGAGGACATAGATCATCTCTTTTTTTTGTGTTTGTCATTCAAGAAGATCTATGAGGAGACACACATATGTGGTGTTACATCCTCAGGGGCCAAGGTCTTCTGAAGTATATTAAGGGTTTGTTTGGTTGCAGGGTTGGGCAGGATTGGGCTGGCCCAACCCGGGGTATCCCTCCTTCCAAACATCACAATCCTCCTCACAGGGTTACCCCAACCCAACTCAACTTTATCCAACCCTGCAACCAAACGAACCCTAAGAGTTTTGGGATTGTTATACCGATCGAAAAATTTGTGTAGCTTGCATTCTTTGAGCAATTTGATTGGCGAGGAATTGGGTTACATGGGAAGAGAGTTGTACATCGAAAATGTCTTGGGACATGCCAGACTCATGCAGAAGTTTTGATCTTTGTAAATTTTGTGTTAATTTTGTGAATATAAGTTTTTGGTGTCATCTTTACGGCTTGACACGCTTTTTCTTTAAAAAATAAAAGGGAGAAAGAGGAAGGGAAGTAAAATGCGGGGTTTATATACAATGTAGATGAATAACATTAATCGAGGCTTCTTTTGAAATCGATGGAGATGGCTGACGGTAATGAGATGGCCAATTATGCCTCTTTATCTCCCGTGATTTGCGAATTAATTTCTATTCACTACAATAAAATAGTTTTACTGTAAAGCTTTCTTTTGAAGTCTGCCCGTAAAATATATGAAAAATAAACAAATAGTAGTTGTAAAATAAATTTATATATAAATTTGGAATAACCATTGCTAACGAAGAACCACTGTTATAAAAAAGGTAAAAACTGTCATTAGAGTCATACATCAATGGATATCATTAGTCGCTTAAATAAAGATTTACTTGCACTGAATAATATTCATTTCTATATGTTTCACAACAGACATATAATGATGAAATTATATGTTCAGGCGCGCAGTTGACGAAGGATGGTGCGAGGGGTTTCGTTGTGGCACCATCTCCTTACCTATCTTACAGTACGCTGATGATACAATGATTTTCCTAGGCGGATCAGAGGAGATGACTAGAAGGGCGGAGCAAATTGTGGGAATTTTTAGTAGTCTATCGGGCCTTCAGATCAATAAAAATAAGTCGGTGGTGGTTCCTTTTGGTATGGAGGGTGACGAGGGGATCCGATGGGCAGAGTTGCTGGATTGCCCGTTGGGCGAGTTACCGATTTCTTACTTGGGGCTCCCACTGGTGGCAGGCATGCTCAAAAAATCAGATTGGGACATGGTCATTCAGAGGATGGAGCAGAGATTGGCAGGATGGAAGGCAGTTACCTTGTCAAAGGGGGGAAAGCTGATTCTTTTGAAGCACGTGCTCTCAGCAATACCTATTTTCTTTATTTCCACTAGATTGATGCCTGTGGGAGTACGCAGGAAGGTCGAAGCCATGATGAAGAGATTCTTCTGGTCTGATGGTAAGCAGAACAGATTAGGGTTGCATTTGGTAGGCTGGGACGAGCTGACGAAATCGCGGGACAAAGGAGGCTTAGGGATTCAGGATTTGGCGTGCATGAACAAAGCTCTATTGGCAAAGTGGGCTATCCGGATTTGGGGCAAGACGGACAGATTGGTTGCTAGACTTTTGCGTGAGCTTTAGAGTGTGCAGGGCTCCCTAGAGGCAGGAAGAGTGAGGTTTGAGTCCCCGCTATGGGCTGGAGTCCGAGAAGTTCTACCATTGTTGGCATCAAGAATGAGACCGCAGGTCGGGAATGGGGAAGGCTTCAGGTTCTGGCGAGATGATTGGACGGGGGATGGTTCGCTGAGCAGTAGGTTCCCGAGGCTGTTCGCGTTGGCTGATTCGAAGGAGTGCACTTTGGTGAATGTTGGGATATCAGGGTCCTGGGACCCACAGTTTGTGTCAGTTCTCTCGAGCCAGCGTTCGGAGGAGCTTGCAAGGATGAAGTCTGAACTTCCATCTCCGGATTGCATCACGCAGGGTAGGGACCATTTTCAATGGGACGGCGGCAGATTCTCAACAAAGAAAGCGTACAAGGAATTCAAGGGGTCTGCAGAAACCATGGATTCAGACTTCTGCCAGGATATGAAGATTATTTGGGCAAGCAAGATACCAGGCAGAATTAAAATTTTCCTTTGGTGTTTAAGAAGGGGAAGATTGTGTGATAAAGCTAGGAGGGGAAGGTTGTTTGGTATTTCCGACACTCGGTGCGACAGATGCGGAGAACAATTTGAAGATGCAGATCATCTGTTCTTCACGTGTCCGACGTCAGAGAAGGTGTGGAAGGAGGTCGGGCCATCATGGATTTCGGCAGGAGGAGCCATTGAGTTTTGGAGGTCGGTAAGGTCCGTGGGGGGCAATTCATCCGATGATTGCACTCTGCCTTTTGCGATTCTGTGGGCCATTTGGGTGGGAAGGAATGATCTAATTTTCAAAAACCAAAGGTTCTATCCAGAGAATGTGCTAGCTCATTGTAATTCATTGTATCATTTCTGGGCCTTTGGGTGATGTACAACTCTTCTTTTAAAATTATATTATTGCGGTGAATCCCATCTCGGGATGACACCCTCTTGTTACTCAAAAAAAAATATAATGATGAAATTCAAAATAAATATTATGATGATTCATTTTGCTGGAATGGTTCTTGCTTGAATATTTGATATAAACATAACAAAAAATAAAGGAATCGTTGCAAATTTAAAGAAGTAAGCAACAAATATAATTCGTTGTTATATTTTTTACTATGCTATGACAATGAATGTTGAATTATTCATTATTTTAAATCAATTTTGTGGTCATGAATTATATATCGATATAGATACACAATGTCCATAATAATATGTCTCTATCTATACGATACCTTTTCTTGGTAGCAACTATTTAGTAGCAAATACTTATAATTTGTATATTACATTGTTTTATATCTCTATCACTATTCATCAACTTCTATTGTCACTAATACTAAAATAAGCCCTTTTAATTTATTCATGTTATTTATTCCTAATAATGAATGATATAACACTTTTAGTTTATTAATGTTATTTATTCACTAATTAATAATTTAATCTAGCTTGTGAGAAATGAGCTCGTTTTTAAGAATAAGAGGTTTTATTTAGAAAATGTTGTGTCTCATTGTGGGGCTCTCATGAATTTTTGGGAGTCCAGGTAATGTACTTTATAATCCTTCTTATTAACGATATAACACTTTTGCAGTGACTCCCACCTTGGAAGCTCACTCTCCTTTCCATCAAAAAAATATTCCTAATAATTTAAATTCCATTTTGCCTACTAACGCTACATCGAGTTGACTTATGCTAACAAATAATTTAATAATCATTTGTATATTTTTGGAGATAAATATATAACAACTAATATTATCTATTGCTTGATAGTTTAAATTTGTAACATACATCACTATCCATTCATTTTTCTTTTTATTATTACTAAATCAGAAATATTATTATAAATTTTTAACAAAAAGCCACTGAATATTTCTTTATTATATAGAAATTTAGTAACTGATATGACATTCTCAGCCAATTACAAGAACAAAGATAATTTTGTACCGAGTAACATTACTATTATCTTTAACATTAGAACATGAGTCAATAAAATAGTCAAATTGTTTACTATCAAAGATCAATTTTGTTGTAGTAAATATTGTTTTAGTCAGTAGTAGTTATTTGAACATAGTCGTCGTAAAATTTTGAAAATATGATAACGCATCTTTCACTTCTGTCGATCTTTGAATTGATTAATAACACTCTCACTCGAAAATATCATTTATTTTCCATTTAACTTTACTAATATCAATATACAATAAGTTGTCTAGCTATCCATACCACAAACAAATAGGGATTTTTGGACTTCCTTTTGAATTTTAACACTTATGTCCCCAACTTTTATGCAATCATAATTGTGTCCCTGTCTTCTTACAAATTCATGGTATGACCTTTCCCTTTGGGTAGTACAGGGACACACATATAATAACAAAAGGGCACTAGTGCGGATTTTATAAGAATATAAGGACACCAGTATAATTGCAAAAATGTCAAGTAAAAAGTGTTTTTAGAAAAACTCAAAACGACAACAAATATAAAAATCCAAACAAATAACTATTGCTATATAAATCGAATATATTGCCTTATGTGATTTTTAAATATAAAAGATAAATTTACAACAAGTAATATTCATTTTTATATATTTAACATATACACGGCAACAAAATGAGTCAATTATGATGTTTTCTAAATGTCAAGTCACTATATCATACGATATTAAATAAATGCCAACGAATATTATTTATTGCAAAAATATGCTTTACATTTGAAATTAATGACATATTCAAATTTGATAATCATTGATAATTTTGAACTAAAAATTTAATGACGATTAATTTAAAATTTGAAAAATTAGTAACGTATAAGCATTATTATATTGATTTCAAATATAAAAAATAATTTCACAACAAATAAAATTCTTTATTATATGATTGACAATAGATATTATAATACTTGATTTATAAAAAGGTCATCGTAAACTCATTTTTTATTGCAATGTTTAAAGACAGACTTCAAAACTATCCTTCACAGTAGATAAATTTTATCAGTATATATTTTTTTTTCAAAATTTAAAAATATAATATACTCGTAATATTCATCACTAATCACATCTATTTTTTACCTTCATCAACAAGTGAAGGAGACATCGTGGCATTTTGGCATATTTTTAGCTTTCACTTTCCCGCACATATTCTATTAAAAATAATTTCATTTCTTTATTTAAGGCATTCAACAATATCAGATGATGTACGCACGTAATAATTAAGATATGAGTAATAATCGTGAAGCCATTAATGTTGATTACTTACTTAGGTTTTATTGGTTCTTGAGGATCTTGACCGAGGTTCAAAACTTGAGGTATGCATGCGGAGGGCTACAAATTATTGCAAACGTTATTTTCACTTGTGATTAAATAATAAAAGTTCCACATGCACACGACAATGAATGTAAAAGGAAATAATATGTGTGCGTTTTGACCACTGAATGTGTATCGTACCAGAAGAACATTGTAACGTATAAATAATAGTATTTCCGTTATCGAAGAAATATTGCTGGATTTATATCTGACCTGAAAATAGCTATACAAACATAAAATAAATAGTGGAACCCCATGCAAGTACTTGATATAGAAAGATAATATGATATTAGACAATGCTACAATTGAATATAATACTCAGGTAATTGTATGACTCTTTGTAAATGCACGAGTATAAATATGTGTCATGTTTCATCTCTTTATATATACTCGCATAACTTTAATTATACAATGACACTGAATAGTTTCGCCTCTGAAACATTAGGTTTCTTTAGGGATGAAAATGATCGGATACGGATATGGATATATGTATAGTCATATCCTTATCCATTTTAAAATACGAATACGAATGCGGATACGAATATTGACGGATGTGAAAAATGTGTTACCATATCATTTATAACGAATACGATTGTAAAACGAGTACAAATCAGATAAGAATAATAACGGATTTTTTCAATAGATTAACTAAAATATACGTGTTTAGGATAATTTAAACATAAACTAGTTATATCAGATATAGTAATTTCATAACAACTATAACTACAATGGTGAATGCAATCATAAAATGTTATGACTACAAGAAAAACGAGTTGTGGTCACGGAATGTGGTTGCGGAAATTTGTGGCCACGATAACTACGTGGTCACTAGTTTTTCGTAGCTACTATTCCATAGCCAAAGTCTTCAAATATGTAAGGAGGATATTCATATAAGAGCTGTGGTCATAACAAGTTCTGTGGTTACTTGTAGTGGCTCAACATATTCATGGTTAGATAACTCTCGCGACGAGACTTGTAACTACGGTTACTGGTTATGATATGTTGTTGTCAGAGCCCAATTCTGTAGCCACAAGTTCCACATCCGTGGAAATAGTTCCGTAGACACAACTTGTTTTCCTTGTAGTGTATATGTACGAAAACGAACATACAAATACGAATATTAATGAATGTCAAAATGATATCCATATCCACATTCATTTTAAAATGAATATGAATACATATGTCAAAATAAATATAAAATAAGTACGATAACGAATCGAATACGAATATATTCACGTTCATTTCGAAAACATGAACTAAGATTACTCTCGCATCGTACGGAACGAGGGGATGGGATAAGAAGGAATCCACGTAAAAACAAAGCAAGGGTACATCTCTTTGCCTCACTTTCCTGCCCACTTGGATATTTATTATCTTTTTTTTTCTATATAAAAATTTACCGGACTTGCTTTGCAGCGAAAAAAAGAGCTAATTTGACGGGAGTTGCTGGTTTTACAGGAAAAGTGAAGACGATTATTTTGAGATTAGTAGAAAATGTGTGATGAACTGGAAGTTTCATAGTCTATATTGGGCTTCTTTTTTGGATTTGTTTACAAGCAAAATCTAAAATCTTGTTAAATTATATTACAACATATTCTTTGTATCTAAACCACGACCCCTCTAATATTACTCTCACTACATCAACATTAACAATGGCAGATATGGATGAGCATGGGGTTGGGCCGGCCCGACCCAGCCCGATGTTCGGCTCGAGCAACGATGGATCCGAGCCCGAAGTCCGTGGGCCGGCCCGAATATAGGCCCAAAGGAGGCCCGACCCGATAAATATATTTAGTGTATATTTATTTTGTGCGTTGGAGCTTGGATTCTTGGAATAAGAATACCTTCCTTGTCGTTCCTTGTTCTTCCTCCTTTTCTTTAGATGCAAGATAAAGTTTCAAATAATATAAGCATGGAAGAAGAATTTTTTTTCCTTAGACCTCTCTATATTTCAAGGACATGAAGATCACAAAGTACTAACTAGTTCTTAATCTAGCCGACCCGACCAAAGTATCATCAGGTTGGGCCTGTGCTTGTGCTGGTTTTTCCCTATTTATTTGGGCCTCGGCCCGACTCACGAGCCCGCCATGTTAAACGGGCTCGGATTGGATCGAGGTGGGCTCGGTTCGGTGCTCATCCCTAAAGACAGATATGTGTTTGCATATTTATCGCCATATTTTTCAATATAAGTTCGTATCAATAAATATTATTAGTTGTAAAATTATCCTTTGCTTTAGTATCATACAACGAAAGCTATTAGTTGATGTTTCAACGTAACATCAAGATAACATTTCATTGAAAATTTAAAGAATTAAGAAATAAATAATATTTATGGTTATAGATTTAATAATTTAAGACATGAAAATAAATATTAAATTATTTATTATCTTAGACGAAATCGTTGTTTTTGACCAAATTTATTGGACATACTTTTTAGCATGTATTGTGGAGTCAACCAATACATGATATTCAAAAAGAAAAAAAATGACTATTTGTGGAGTCAACCGATGTTTCTGTTGATGAGAATTTTAGCAATATTCATTCACCATAAGTACTTTGGAATGAAGATGAGCTACAAGTTCAAGATTATACCTTAAAATGACACCCTCATGGTTTGCCAAAGGATTTCATCTTTGCAATCCAAAAGAGCCCGTGATTGGGCGAGTATCTCGAGGCGAGTTGGATGAATAAGGAAATATTGGCATACCAAAGCCATACTTGTACTATAAGGATATAGTCCGGATGAAGGCATCGATTTGGATGAAACCTATGCACATATTGATAGGATGGAATAAATCAGAATGCTTTTGGCTTTTGCTTGTTATCAAGGTATCAATCTATTACAAAATTACATGAAAAATGCATTTCTAAATGAAGTAATAAAAACAATTCCAAAAATTCAAAAATCCAACCAACCATGACTATGTCTTTGAATTTAGAAAGGTTCTTTATGAACTAAATCAAGCACATAGAGCATGGTATGATAGTGTAAAAGACTTTTTAATTAACTATGATTTTCAAGTAGGAAAAATTGATTGCATTTTTTATTAAAAGAAAAGATTTGATCTTTTAATTATGCATAATTATGTTGATGATATTATTTCGGTTCTACTCTTTGGAAAGATTTTGCTAATGATATAGCACATACCTAAGTATTTCTGTCCAAAAGAGAAATTAATAAAGGAAATTCTAAAGGAAGTCAATCTAGATAAGGGAAAAGAAAATCTTCCATTGATAGCCCCTCAACTCATCTTGATCAAGATGATGCTAGAAAAGCCGTTGATTATAAGTTATATTGAAGTATAATCGCTTCACTACTTGTATGTATGTTGAAAGTTCTACATCATATTACTTTTATTGTATTTAACTAAGAATACTCCATCAATCAAGTAGATCAATCAATTACTATAACTAATTTAATTAACACAAATATCTCAAACATTTTACATATATGTTGGATCGTTCGGCAAAGTCTTCCTTCAACTTTGGATCGCACACCAAGCTTCCATATAATAGTAGAAATACTTTGTATCTCTTCTTCAATTTGAATCACATGCAAAATTATAATAATATAAGTAATAGTAAAAAAATTTATCAAGAACTTTATTTTAATCAAGCCACAAATTCTATATTCTAAGCAAAGTAATGATCAGAATCAAACCCAAAAAAATCTAGAAATATACAATGCTCAAACATGTAATTATCAAATATGAGAAATTAAGAGTTTATCATAGGTGATGCTAATTACAAAATCACTTCTCTAACGAGTCGTAGAGAATCAAATAATCATGACTTGAAGAGCAATAGAATTCTTGGTGATAGCACTTTTGTGGCTCTTTAGATGTACCGTATAAATAAAATTTTCTATTTTTTATATTATCTAAAATATTATATAAAAATGGGTCAACCATATAAATATTAATACATACATATAAATACATGCACACACACACACATTTTAGGACTTACTGAGCTATTCAAATTCATTTTATGAATGAAATCAACATTTAATCTATTCCTCAAAAAGTCAAGTGATCATTAATTTAAAAAGGGAACAATAAATTTCTTAAGTGATAGATTATATCATATCTAATAATATATCAATAAAAGAGTTGTTATTAATTATAAGTCCAAAACCAAGATGATCGATTAGATCAAAAGGTTGATCAATCGGACTATGAACAAATAATGTAATCGATCAATTTTGTGAATAATAGATCATGATTATATTTTAAATAATGACTTGAAGAGATCATTCAAATCATTTTGGATGATGGATTGATTCTAAAATAGTTAGGGCAAGAGATAGACCATACATTATGTCAATTGATTAGAGTCAAAATATTGTCCAATGTTGATTGATTGTAGTTGTATACATGAGAGACTTCAAATTTAGTGGAAATTTTACATTTTTAATAAACATGTATACAAGCCTTTATAATTATGAGTTTTAAAAATGCAATTACAAGTAGAATAACGAGAAATATAAGTCTTTCTTGAGTAATAAATATAAATAAATACCCACAAACACGTACACACATACATACACACACACGCGCGCGTACACACACACACACACACACACACACACACACACACACACACACACACACACACCTACCTGCACTCGCACACCCACATCCACACGACACAGAAACACATACTCTCACACACACATGGGGAAAAAGGAGTAATGCTCCCTGGGATCATGTAACTTACATGATCCCATCCTTTTCCCCTATTTTTACTTTTTGAAATGAAGCTTATGAGGATTTAGATCAATATATATCACCATGATGTCATTCAAAATTAACTTATTTCGAAACTTCTATCCCCTCTATCAAAACTGTCAAATTTTAATAGTATCATAATTGGTGAAATTAACCCCCTACATATGGACATGTCAGAGATGTCTATTTTATACGAAATCTGAAACACATATTTCACTTATTATTCTAAGTAAATTTCCAAGGACTCCATTTCAGAAAAAATAAAAAATAGTGGGAGCATAATCTTATATGCTCCTAGGGAGGATGCTGATTTAACCCTACACATAAGCATGCGCATGTACAAATGCATATACATACATATATAAAGTTACACACGCATGTACATACGTACGCACATACATACATACGTACATAAGCATGCACATGTACAAATACATATACATACATACATAAAGTTATACACACACACACACACACACACACACACACACACATAGATATATATGGTGAGGCCCTGCCTCATTTGAAGTTTCTCCTATATATATATATATATATATATATAGAGAGAGAGAGAGAGAGAGAGAGAGAGAGAGAGAGAGAGACATACATACACACACATACACAAATATGTACATGTGTATTCTTTTGAGACCTATATCAAATATCTTAATCGATCTTGCAAGCTATAAAAATTCGATAAATTCAAGTTCCAATGATAATTTTGTGTCACCACTAAGAAGGTAGTTTGGGATGTATTTGTTAATTATTTATTGCTTTCAATACTGGACATATAAAATTTCAAAATTTATCCATATACTTTGATTTTTATCTCGATTGTAAATATATTTTCTCATCGACAAATTGTCTAAAGAAACTATATACTTGTTCATGTAAAAATTCTCATTCTTTTTCCCGTTTGGTATAGGATTTCTGATGGAAAAGATAAAGAGATGCATAGCCTTCACATATAAAAAAACTTTCATCTTATTTTTTTATAAAATAGAATTAAACCTCATTAAGAATAATCAGCCATCCAGAAGAAAAACCCGTAATGTTATCCAACATACTAGTTTTAATGTCATATTGTTAGGCATATAAGAGACCCCACCACTAGTCAAAGCATGCCACAATCTAAATAGATGACAAATTAGATATATCATGAAAAAATCAAGCAAACAAACAAAGCGATAAACACTTTACATGCACAACAGTTTTTAACGTGGAAAATCCAAAATGACAACGTATAAAACCATAGGGCCATCTTAATGCAAATGAATTCATTATAAGCAACAAACAAATTTCTCCACAGAAGGGGCTACATAAATCTAGCCCTTCAAATGATATATTCAATCAAAATCACCCCCAAACAAGTGGAATCATAGATGGAGAAGTATCATCTGAGTATATATGATGTCTGCAACCTCTTTTAGACCTTGCAGTTGTTTCCACTTCCATTGAATAATAGAGAAAAGAGGATTGGATGAAAGATGGTGAAAGAACTTGAAAATCACATATACAAGGAGAATAATTTGGAATGGGCATGTATTCCTTCTTCTCTATCTGTCTACACCCCTCTCCCCTCAAACCAACTCATAGATCATCTTGGAATGCAAATGAATAAAGAATCCACCATGACCAATAAGATAAACATCATTCAAGCATGTAACACCCATATCCCAAAACATAGTACCACATCTAAAACTCACAAAATGTGGGTGTGATTTATAAGTGGTAGGGATTACTACTTGACAACTTGGATTTAAGCATTTTGGGTGGTTGTTAACGGGTCCACTTGGGCCCGTACCCAATAACTTGTTAGGGTCAGTTCTCCTCGATAACGAACCGGAGACCTAAGCCTGAGACGCTACAAATGGTATCAAAGTCATATTACCTATAATAGTGGAAAAGTCTGTTGGAAATGCGAGCCCACGACGAGCCATTATGCAATAAATGTTATTGCAAATATCATTCCCTGATCTGAAATGAAGAATAAATAATTTGCATAATAGGTCCCTTAGTACAATTAGGGTTATGTACCATGTCCATCTTGATGATCATACAACTGTTGATTCAACTGTTGAATCATAGAGGCTGGTGCTTTGATGAATATCTAAAGAGTTAGATTGAAGACTCATCGAGCACCGTCAAATGATTGTTAAGAGATGATCTCCAACCTGAGTAGGAGATGGAAATCCTTATCTTTAAAGGCTGATATCTGACCGACCTCTTGATGCAGGTCCTCTGCATAGGAATAGAGATTCGAAGGTGTCAGATTAGTTAGGTCAAAGAGTTGACTTAACGAGATCGAGATAACCAAAGTCCTATATCGTATGCTGTCATGATATAGGCACGCATCCTCTGATCAGAGACAGATGTGTTACTATATATCTGAGTATGTACATTTGGCAGACCAATAGGTTGATGACCTAACCAAGGTCTATACACCGGCGCGCTGGTGTGCATGTAAGGGCATATGAGTAATACGATCTCTCAAAGGGATTATACAGGTTCATTTACTGAACCGGAAGACATGAGCTCACTCATGAGATATTGGGAAGAATCAAATTCCGTGCGCACGGTCGTCTCGCTTTGGAAGCTTGACTGAATTTGTAGGTTTGATATATACTTTTGGAAAGTATATGATCAAGACCTAGGTATGATATATGCTTTTGGAAAGTATATGATCGATACCAACTCCCAATGATCGAATGAGAAACTTACTGATAAAACCATGAAGTAGACAATATAAAGTTGATCAAATACTTTAGGTTTAATCTGAGTCTTCTAGTATGCAGGATGTATAGGTATTGGGAATACCTGAGGGTGATGTGATCATAAACGATTGTATAACCATGACGCTTCCATTCTTAGGGAGTGATGAAACGGTTCTAGATTTTAGTGACTCCTCTCGATAGAGAAGTAATCTGATCTTAGTCCAAATGTTGGACATTGATCTGAATCTGATTCAGATACAATAAGAAGATTAGATTTACAGTCTTGATTTAATCAAGCATCTATGGGAGGCCCGCGATCTGGATTTGAGATACGATCTCAATATCCAAGTCACTATACATGGAACAATACAATCGCCCTTTCCTTATCTCCATGTATCTGCAGAGAAAGCGCATTATCCTTGAAAGAGTTCAGGGATAATTCTATTGTTGATATATGTATCCGAGCATTGAGAAAATGGATAATTAAATGTGATTTAATTATCATGATTAATATGAATTTGATTCATATTATAAAGAGAGCTATCTTAGATAATTAAATGTGATTTGATTATCAAAGATGTAAATAATGTGAATGTGATTTATATTATTTGAACACAAGAGAATAGAGATCCAAGATGATTAAATGTGATTTAATTATCATGGATATGAATAATGTGGATAGCAATATCCATATTAGTCATATATATTATAAATGTGATTTATAATATATAAGAGAGAGCTACTTGTAATTTACATTTGTTAATTAAATGTTAATGTGAATTGGATTCACATTGGACATTAAATTGAAAATGTAATTTACATTTTATTTTAGGTTGTGAATATGATTCACAAAAATTTCCAATGGCATGATTGCAATGTTCACAAAATAAATTGGATTTATTTTTGTGAAATAATTTGCAACAAATGTTGTTGCAAATATTGGAGAGAATCATGAGATAATGTAATCTCATGTAATAGGAAAAGGGCCTCCACCTTCCATTTAGGAAGAGTGGACGGCCACAATTCCCATGAGGAATTGGTGGCCGTCCACCCTCCTTATGGAAGGAGGCTTGCCTCCTTTCCTATTTCTCCAATAGAGATTGATTTGATATAAATCAATTATATTTGATATATATATATATATATTTGATTTTTTATTAAATTAATTGTTGTTGTGTTTTTAGCAACAAATCATGACCATTGAAAGAAACACAAATCAATGTGAACCATTGGATTTATGTTGTCCCATGGATTGAGATCCATGGATCCCAAAACCCTATAAAAGGAGAGGCACCCAATTGCTCTTCTTTGAACACAGACATAAGTGAGACAACAATTCTCTCTCTCTCTCTCTCCCTCTCATGGCCGTCCACCATGGATGTCCTAGAGAGGCTCTCCATCGCCGCGACATCGTCGTTATGCTGCCCGATTGTTTGCTCGTGGATCTACGTCTCCTTCGGTGTGTCTCGCTCGTGAAGAAGACGTCGGATCTCATGTGTCGAGATCAGGAGATCCTATCACTTGGATCATCAACATGGATTGCGAGAAGCACGTGGTTCATCCCCGCGCTCGCAAGCGTCTCCTCTGTCGGATCGGACTTGAGACAGGATGTCTCTTTGTTTAGAGACTCAATAGCAACCATGCTTCAACAGGTAACCCTAATACCTGTTTGTGGTTTAGACGAAATGATCTGAGAAGTGTTCTTGGATCATGTGGTTTCGTCGCATAATTTTTTTTAATTTCCGCTGCATAGAATAACTAGTGCGACTAGTCGTTCTTCGTCATATCCGATACGACAATCACGCTTCCGTGATACGCTTGAGGATCTAACCATATCCTTCAAGTGGTATCAGAGCCTCAGGTTGATGGTTTCAAATATGATTCGAAAACCGAGGACGACTTGGGTTCGTTAAGGTCGCGAAAGTTTTTTATCGTATTTGATTTCGCAGATCTATTTAGTAAATAATTTCGGCCATGTTTAAATTGTTTAAGCACGAATTATTTACTTGAATTTTGTTCCCCATTAAATAAGGAAACCATAGGATCTGAGTTTGTGTAAATCGGATTTCGTATGCTCTAGATATGGTTGTTTTAATGAACATGTATGCACTGTTGCGGGAACAGTAGATTTTAACATGATTAAAGAGTTAATTACTGTTATCATCTGTCTCGAAATGCATGAAACATTACTTGGCTTCTGTCCTAAATCAAGTTAGCAATCTTTGAAAATTGATTTTGTCTAATTTGGATTTAAATTGATTGAGATATGTTAATTTTAGTGAGTAGGGATCACTACTGAAATTACAGTCCTAATCTAGAACCAAGTGATTGTTAATTAGTGAAATTAAGTGTTAATTTCGTGAAATAATCTTGAAAAATAATTGTGAAATATTGGAACATGATTATTTGCCTAATTGACTTGACCTCAACCAATAAATTGATTGGATGTGATCCAAATCATAATTGGAAACACAATCTTCAAACTTGATGCTTGAATAGGATTGGGAATTTGTGTAGCAAATTTCCTTATAAAAAAATGTTTTGATTATTACTATATGGTATAATTTCGGTTGAAAAACCGATGATCATCTCAAATACAAATTGATATATCTGGCATTATGCTTTCCCGAGGTGGATATGGTGTCTAGTCGGAGAACACTGGGGTTGCGGGTTGCAACGTATGTGGTACGTCCCACTTTCGTCGGTACTGGACATGACAACGGGTAGGGACTGTATAATGCCAGAGAAAATCAAGGTGTATTTTCTAATTACTAAAATTCGAATTAACACGTATTTTCAGATATTACCATATATATTCAAGTAAAATAATCAAGTTTGATTGATTGAATTGGATTGATAATTAATTTGATATGATTAAATTGATTATGTCCAATTGAGACACTCTGTTATTAATAGAGTTATTATTTCCCTTGGAAGAATTAATTATATGAATGTGATTCATGACAATTAATTAAAATTTGAATATGAGATGGAGGATCACATAAGTGACATCCATGGTCTCCCATCAAGGCGAAGAGTTCTGTCGCCAGGGATTGCATGTGGGAGACGCCTGTCCGAAGTGCCAGCTCTTGTATATAAGCACATCTGGATCGGGCTCTTTGCTTCTCGAAAGAGTAAGGCCGTATGCGTAGTGACCCCAATATCAGATCCTCATATTATTGGAGCGATATTGGATTGCGCATAGCGAGTACTATTCCTGTTGACGGTTGGTTCAATTAATGACGGGTCAACATCGCCTTAGGGGTGGTGGGCCCGGGTGTTAAAGACCGAATTGGGAAATGCAAGTTGGACTTGCAAGGCGGAATGCGTTCCCGCTTCTTTTTATCCGAGTTGCAGATTCTCATATTATTGGGATGTAACAAAGGTAAGGAAGGAGATCCCAGATCTTGCTGAGATATGTTGGTAAGTATATCTCTTACATTGAAAGTGATTAAGGGATTGAACTTTCAGTGTTGACAAGGCAAGCCAACTTTGATATAAAAATTCCTAAATCAAAGTAATATATATATATATATATAAATTTATGTAAATTTCTTATTTCATATAATCCTTCATTAAACCCACTCGATTCTATACTCAATAATAACCAGTAAAATATCATGGATTGGACTCATGATCCAGATATTGTGCTTGCAGTTGGACACATAATGTATGTGGTTGCAACATGCAAGTCTCCTCATACTAATGAGGAATGACAATTAAAATAGATAATAGGACTACAACCCTAGGGTTTATATGTCTCTATAGTCTTGATCTCATCGGATGTACTTTGGAAGTGACATGTCGATGATGATCACAATTGTTAATTAATCCTTATAAAATCTAAGAAGATGTTCTGGCATACATATGTGCTCTTGACATTTAATCATGAATGACGTGGTTCTCTGCATCGTGCAGAATGGTGACTCTATAAGAGATGATGTATTCAAATTGTTTGAATACCTACTTGAACCAATGTTTTAAGGGTCTAGATGGATGTAGACATGATGAATGTCATCATTCTACTGTCTATACTCTAGTCATTATTCATATTGTATGAATTTAATGAAGCATGTATAAATGTTGAAATGCTCTTACATTAAATTCTTTTGAATTTAACATAAGAGATCCTTAGTCTTACGCAATGGTTGCTTATAGATAAAGGGAGCGCAGTGGAAGCATGGGTTGGACCCGAGTAAGAAGTATGGTCCAAGAGTTGACTGTACATCTATAACTTCCATATGTCATCCAAAGAGTTGGATGAATGCCAATACTGCAATAAGTTGATGTGTTGATAGTATGACTATCAAGTATGTCTAGAATCCTTAGAGAAGGACTCGGATAGAGCATCAGAATAATCTACATATAAATCATTGAAATTGACTTGCTTAAAGTCTTGTAATTGTATCTCAATCTTCTACAACACTTGCAATGGGTTGCATATGTTTTAGAAGACTAGAAAATTTGATCTTAAGGCTTATCGTCATCCACATAGATATTGATGCAATTGGTGCAACAATCTCTATTGGATTGAAAGGCTTCATAATTTCAGTGGGAGAGCCCTTAGTCTTAGAGAATGTCTCTATGACCTAGATATTAGAATAAACTCAATGTTTATTTCTAAATGTTGGAAATAAACATAAATTCTGTAATAAATCTATCATAAAGAGTTATGATGGAGATATATCAGATAGTAATCTAAGATCTAGTAGACTCCACTAAAATTAGAAAATTAATGAATGGTTCATTAACATTTCTAAATACTGAAATTAAACTTTAAGATCAATAGGAGGATGAAGATCATTTGACAATGATCTAGCATCAAGCCTTGGACATTTGTCTATTGATTTGATCAATAGAATAGTAAGAGATGAAACTTTAGAATGTCTAAAATTACAAAACTTACATACTTCTGAATATGGTATTCGAAGTAAAAATGTCCAATACACCCTTCTTTGGGAATGGTGTAAGATGTCAAGGTATTCGGGATCTCATACATATTGATGTATGCGGATCATATATATCATAGTAAACATTATGGATATGTGATATCTATTGATGATTATGTATGATATGAGATTTCTTCTCTTCATCTAAAGAAACCTTTGAAATGTTCAAAGATTTCATATTTTTGGTCTACAACCAAAGTTTGAAGGAAGATAAAATGAATTTGATCTAATCAAGGTAGCTTGTACCTGTTAGATAAATTCAAAGAATAACTTATGGAGACATGAATATCATTTCTATCTCACTCCTCCTGATAAACCTAGACTCAATAGAGTTGTAGGGAGATACAATTGGATCATGTGTGACATGATTTAATCAATGATAATTTTTTAGCATAATTTCCTATTAGTTTCCAGGTATATATTAGTAGAGGCTACAATATATACCCTTAATAAGGTTCCAAGCAAGTAAGCTGGAATCTAGCACTTGAGAGTGCTGCTTCATTAGGAAAATAAAGGATGGTATTGGATACCTACTTTATGACCTTGAGATTCTTAAAATATCTCATCTCTGAGAATGTGATTCTTAGAGATAGAGACTCTTAAGAATCAAGATGAAAATGAAGTGTAGGAACTCATTTAATCTTGAGAAGATAATGAGGCTCCTAAAATTGGAAACTAAAAGGACAATTAAAGATGAAACACTAAAACCTCTTCAAATGAGTTTGAGGAAGGATTCCATGTGTCGGAAAAATCTGACAATGATCGAACTTCATGCGATGAAGCTTATGAAGATTATAGCATGGATAGATGGATGTTAGCAATAAAAGTCTAATGTAGACTTCGTATACAAGTGTTGTATATAGAACCCCAAGGATCCACCTATATGGGTAAGACCTGTACAGGTGTAAATGGATCTTCAAGAGAAAGGGAACCTGATGAGAAGGTAGATACCTTCAAAACACAGTTCGTAGCCATGAGATACACACCGGAAGAGAAGACATTGCTTGCAATGAGACTTGCTCTTCGGTGACCATGCTTAAAATCATCGGAATATTGCTAACCTTGGCTGCACAACTTGACTATTGCATCTTCAAGATGTAAGTCAAGATTGCATTCCTCTATAAATACCTCTCTGAGGATATTCACATGAAGTAGCCCCGGGGCTTCATGGTTGAGGAATTCAAGGTGTGTAAGCTAAGGAATCCATCTATGGACTCAAATAAGCTTCTTGAAATTGGACCATAAGATTTGATGAGATTATAAATGTTATGATTTCAAATAGAATCTTGATGAGCCATGTGAAGCTCAGTGGGAGTGCCTTTTGTGTTCATCGTGCTAAATGTAGATAATATCCTAATTATTTAAAATGATATAAGAATAATAATGAGTGTTTTCTAATCTGGTTGTTCCATAACTTGAGATATGATCTCAGGGATACCTCTTGGATCTTAGTTCTGAAGGAATTCAGGAGCAAAGAGAAGAGGGTATTGGGACTATCACAATAGTAGTACACCTTGGACATATTCCATTCTTGGAAATTCCAAGAAAGGCTTCCTTCCCTTAAGATGTGGTAGTAACCTATCTAAAAGGATAGCACCTCAAAGAGTCGAGGAAGTGAATTCTAGAATTGCTTGCACTTGTGCATCAGTTACGAGAAGCTGAGTGTATGCTAGATGTGTACGAATACCAGATGTCTACCATTCAGTGGGAATAGTAAACTGTTACTAATCCTACTGTGGAGATAAAACACTTGACTGCAGTAATAACAAAATCCTCATAAATGACAAGATTTTTGAGATAATGATCTCAAAGTCTTATCTTCAATAAATTAAGACTATATAGATAGTAATCTAAAAGGTCTTAACTTTGGATACCTTTGGAGATAGAGATCTCCAGGAATAAGGGTATTCTGATAAGGATTATGGAAATACTGGTTATGATAATTGTTAAGCTGTAGTGTCAAGGACACTATAACTAACAAGATTGAGTATTATTTGCATGAGATGCAACATTCGCATTAGATGCGAGCACTGTTACTGGGGATATGCAAGTGCCGTAAAAGGACTTGGCATAGTCTCGCGGGAACAGAGTGACTGATCAGCTTACCTAGCTATTTTCTAAATAGCCTATGATTGTCACATGAATGAGGGTTTAAATGATTAGCCCATCAATGGCTCTTTGGGCTAGTGGGAGATTGTTGGAAATGCGAGCCCACGACGAGCCATTATGCAATAAATGTTATTGCAAATATCATTCCCTGATCTGAAATGAAGAATAAATAATTTGCATAATAGGTCCCTTAGTACAATTAGGGTTATGTACCATGGCCATCTTGATGATCATACAACTGTTGATTCAACTGTTGAATCATAGAGGCTGGTGCTTGGATGAATATCTAAAGAGTTAGATTGAGGACTCATCGAGCACCGTCAAATGATTGTCAAGAGATGATCTCCAGCCTGAGTAGGAGATGGCAATCCTTATCTTTAAAGGCTGATATCTGACCGACCTCTTGATGCAGGTCCTCTGCATAGGAATAGAGATTCGAAGGTGTCAGATTAGTTAGGTCAAAGAGTTGACTTAACGAGATCGAGATAACCAAAGTCTTATATTGTTTGCTGTCATGATATAGGCACGCATCCTCTGACCAGAGACAGATGTGTTACTATATGTCTGAGTATGTACATTTGGCAGACTGATAGGTTGATGACCTAACCAAGGTCTATACACCGGCGCGCTGGTGTGCATGTAAGGGCATATGAGTAATACGATCTCTCAAAGGGATCATACAGGTTCATTTACTGAACCGAAAGACATGAGCTCACTCATGAGATATTGGGAAGAATCAAATTCCGTGCGCACGGTCGTCTCGCTTTGGAAGCTTGACTGAATTTGTAGGTTTGATATATACTTTTGGAAAGTATATGATCAAGACCTAGGTATGATATATGCTTTTGGAAAGTATATGATCGATACCGACTCCCAATGATCGAATGAGAAACTTACTGATAAAACCATGAAGTAGACAGTATAAAGTTGATCAAATACTTCAGGTTTAATCTGAGTCTTCCAGTATGCAGAATGTACATGTATTGGGAATACCTGAGGGTGATGTGATCATAAACGATTGTATAACCATGACGCTTCCATTCCTAGGGAGTATGAAACGGGTCTGGATTTTAGCGACTCCTCTCGATAGAGAAGTAATCTGATCTTAGTCCAAATGTTGGACATTGATCTGAATCTGATTTAGATACAACAAGAAGATTAGATTTACAGTCTTGATTTAATCAAGCATCTATGGGAGGCCCGCGATCTGGATTTGAGATACGATCTCAATATCCAAGTCACTATACGTGGAACAATACAATCGCCCTATCCTTATCTCAAAGTATCTGCGGAGAAAGCGCATTATCCTTGAAAGAGTTCAGGGATGATTCTATTGTTGATATATGTATCCGAGCATTGAGAAAATGGATAATTAAATGTGATTTAATTATCATGATTAATATGAATTTGATTCATATTATAAAGAGAGCTATCTTAGATAATTAAATGTGATTTGATTATCAAAGATGTAAATAATGTGAATGTGATTCATATTATTTGAACACAAGAGAATAGATATCCAAGATGATTAAATGTGATTTAATTATCATGGATATGAATAATGTGGATAGCAAAATTGATGACACGCCTGAGCACTCGGGTATAAGGTACTAAATAGGTCGCTGCGACCCAAGCGATCAGACGATGTCAATCAAGAAAAATGAACCACTCAATAAAGATAAAATCGATCAAAGTACGAAGTAGCGGTCCTGCTATTGGATTAACCTGGTATAGCACCCAGGGTCGAACTCAAGGAGCACGGGTTGGCCTCTCGGCCTACGAAGTAGTCAAAAGAGATAAAATAAAAGGAGAAAAATATTTTTGGTGGTTTTTGAATATTTTATATTTTTTTGGATTTTTAGTTTATTAAGAAAATGATAAAAACAACCAAGCACACAATTCAACAATTTATTAAAGGCACTAAAAGTCAAGCAAAAATTCCAACAAAAATGTTTTTATGTGTTTTATATTTTTTTGTGTTTTTGGTGAATTTTTGAGAATTTTCTGATCTTTATTTAATTTTCTAAAAATCAAACAGTGAAGCAAACAGTGGGTACTGTCCAGCCGAGCCAAAAAGCTCTAGATAAAATATCTAAGGGCCTTAAAATGGTCTGGAGGTAATCTTCCTGTAAAGATGATAAAACAAGGAAAATTTAGGTACCAATTTTATTATTTTTGGATTTTTAATTTATTTACTAGAATTTTTATGGGTTTTTAAGTGTTTTTAAGTTTTTAGTGGTTTTTAGCAACGAAAAATAGCCACAATTGGCTAGAAAATCAAACTAAGCAAGGCAAACAATAGCTAATTTTTGTAGAATTTTTAAGGGAGTTTTAATTTTTTTGTGATTTTTCAAGTTAGATAGTAGCAAAAATGAAGGTTTTTGAATTTTTTAAAATATCAAATGAAATCAAAAATGTCCTCAAAAATCCACAAAAATTTTACACCATGGCAGGAGCCATGTGTCCAATTTTCGTTGGATTTGGAGGTGATTTGCTATTTTATTGAAGAATAAAGAAGGGGCACTGTGCACATGGACCAAAGTGCAAATACCCAATAGTCTGGGGAGTCTGGTGCAAAATACCCAGCAAAACACGTGCCACGCGTGTGCATGGGACACTCAGGGACCCAAATGTGATAAAAATAAGTCACGAGGACTTATTGGTAACAAGTACCAAAAGTCTAGGGGCTTATCTGCAAAATACCCAAAATATAACGCACATGTGGAAATACATCACGCACAGGGGTATAAATGCAAATAAGTAAAAGATTTCATTCATTCAAGAACAACCAGAACTACAGGGGTCTCTATTGCAAATAAACCAAAATATCACGTGTCGATGCACGTGTCCACAACTGTCAGGGGTATAAATGCAAATAAACTAAAGTACGAGGTTCACAGTGCAATTTTCACAAAAACTAAACAACTACACTACGTATTTACAGGACTAAAACTAAATGCAGGAAAGAAAGGGGGCCTCAGGACAAATTACCCCTTTTATTAACGTCGATGGCCGGATGTGTGACGCGTGGCAGATCTGACGACGGAGAACGACGACGCCTATGACCTTGAAAACGTTGGCCTGATCGAACGTCTGAGGGCGCTCCACGTGGAGATTGGACGGCTCTGGTGCTCTGGAGTCGAAACCCTCGAGTAACCAACGGTCGAGATCGATCCTCCGAAGATCTGGCGGTGGTTGCAGCTCCACGAACGGACGGTCGTGGTGCAATCTGGAGCGGGAGGGGCGATCGGACGGCGATGGAGGATGCTGGAAGAACAAGCCCTCGGCGAGACTCGCCGGGCTCGTGCGTGCGCGGTGCTCCTCCTGGGAGCCCTCTGAAGGTCGGAGAAGAATCGTGGAAGGCTCCCGCGTCTGCCGGTGGGCTCCGATGATCGAGCTGAGCTCCGAGGAGCTCGGACGAGGTCGGCGGAGCTGGGTCTCCTGGCTGGATGACTAAGGGCCTCAGATGGCCCTCGTTTCGACCTGAAAAGTGAACCAGAAGACTCACGGGTCGAGGGCAAATTGCCTCGACCCGGTTAGGCGAAGTGGGGGTGACTGATGCGTCGGGATGGCGAGCTCCGGCGAAGGTGGTGGACGGAGAAGCTCGGTTCCCAGCTCCTGTGCGAGCTGGGTTGGGCGAATGGGTGAAGAAGGTGCGTCGGGAGGAGGCGGACGTAATGGACGATTCCGATGATCGAAATGGGTGACGGAGTGGTCGGAATCAAAGAAACGCGGCGACGAAGCGATTTGGGCGTAAACTGAAATTAACGGAAAAGATAGGCTATCGGAGCTATCTGGGTGGTCGGAGAGACTGGGGAGGAGCCGAGAAAGCTCCCGGTCGTCGCCTCGAGGATCGTCTCGGTCCGAGGCTCGAAGCTCACGCTGGTGGCGGAGCTGCGGCGGCTATGCTCGCCGGATCGATGGATTCACCTCCTTTCCTCGCTGCAACAGGCTCAAACGCGAGCTGTCACCTCACGCACTCTCTGGAGCTCACAGGAGAAGAAAGCAAATGACCAAAGATAGAGAGAGAGAGTGGCGGAGCTGCAGCTTTATACGGCTAGGGGTCCGAGAAAGATGGGTCCGGGCAAGCTCAGGAGCGCGCGGATCCCGAGGGAGCGGCTCCGGCGAGGATGTCGGATGAATGATTAAAGATTCGGACCCTGGGTTTAGGGAAATGGGTGTCGGATCAAGCGGGTATAATTGCGAGAAATCGGGTCGGGCGCTTGTATCCGAGGAAGGTGGTCCTGGGGGGGGGGGGTAGTTGACCGGGCGGTCAACATCCCCAGGACCCAATGGGATTCGGCCACGTGGCTGGATCTTGAAGTGACAAATAAAGGTAGCTAGGGGCCGAATTTGCAAAAACTCAAAACACAAAATATTTTTATTTTATTTTTTTTCTATTTTTAGTGATTTTTAATTAATTTTTGGAAATAAAAATCAGCTATATACATAGTATGTAATATATAGGTATATGTACACTATTAGGGTTTTTGATTATTTTTATGCAATTTTAGTCCTATTTTATATTTTATTTATTTATATTATAAAATAAGGAATAAAAGGGTGTTTTTATTTTATTTTTCTTATTTATATACATAGGTAAAATAAATATATATGTACATATATATACATGGTATATTTACAATGTATTTTTGTATTTTTAATTTTGCTCTTTTTATTTTGTTTTTGTTCTAATTATTTTTATTTTATTTATTTATAATATATAATATAGAATATTTACAAAAAGTTTGGAAAATAATTTTATTTATTTACAAGGTTAAATAAATATATAGATGTGGTTTATGTACATGATGAAAGGGGTATTTTAATTCTTTTTGATTTTTAACTTTTTCTTTTGTTTTTATGTTTTATAAATATATACAAGTATTTACAAGCATATTTTTGGTGAGGAAAATATCTTTATTTTATTTACATAAATATTTACACATGAGCCCCTATCTCCCTCTACTTTGGCTTTTATGCGGTCAGGCCCATGCTGAGCCTTCCCTTGGGTTAGGTTGCTCAATATTTTTTCTAAATATTTCCCTCTTTTTCTTCTTAATCTTTATTCTTTTATTTTTGCACAAAAACATGCTAATTATAGGTCTTTACACAATGCATGCTTTTGGTAATTATTCCTATTTACACATATCTACATGTATTTGCAAAGGTTTTTGTAGCTAAAATATAAGAATAAAGAGTGATGAATGAGTATTCATCACCCCCCTATACTTAACTTTGCTAGTCCCTTAGCAAACACTTATTTGAAAAAGAAGTGAAAAAGAAAGAAAGAAAAAGAAAAAGAGGGGAATGTACATGGATCAATGTTGAATATTAAACTTTCCTTCATTAAATTGAATTATGGAGCTCGATCAGATCTTTGGATTATTAATGTGTCGGAACCTTATTTAGACTTAAGCTTAAAACCCAACAGCCTCTAAGTTCCACCAATCTATGGGCAAGACTCCTCAATAAACCAGATCAGAACAAGTCTACATACACAAACTCTAATGACCATGAATCTTTCCATGCAGTGTAAGTGATATGTAGCTCCCCACCTCAGAAGTAACAAAGAAACAACCTCCCTCAACCTGGTAACTCTAATGCCTCGGTTTAGCAACTCTTTCCTCGAGAAGCGGGGTATTCCCTTCTAAGTTCAAGTGCAACCGGCTCAAGAAGAGGGGGAAGAAGTATAGACTTTTGGAAGCTCAGCCAGTGTAGCTAAGTCTCCCGCTGCAAGCTTCATGAGATGTAACCTGGATACCATAAGCTTTTGCTTTATTTGACTATATACACTCCGGTGGGGTTATTAAATTTTCAATCCGACCCACCACTTTTTTGGAGTTCTTTTTGCATTTTGCATTTTTTTTCAAGTGCTTCTATACAACATATCTACATGGTGCAGCATATATACAAGAAATTTTCCTCTTGAGCCAGTAGACTATCCCTCTTTTGAAGCTTTATTGCAACCCACAGCTTCTGTCTTTAGCCTTCATCACCACTAGACCAAGTTGAGACGCACTTCCTTCACTAGAAGAAGAAGAAGAGAGGTTCCGACTAGAAGTACTACCCTCATATGCTACCCCAAGCCAAAGGAAACTGCCTCCTCACCACCTCATCCGTGGAGAGCCATGTGTAAAGTGCTGGTGCAAGTCAAGCCATTGTCTCTAAGAGTCATGCGTGTGTTGTTAAGTGCTCTACTTAGGCTCATCAAGATGACATATGCTCATAGCCTAGTGGACTCAAAGAATTAAGTCCTTATGGACCTGAAAAGCCTTAACCCTAAGCCCTATAAGGTTCCTCTTAGAGTTAGGTGGATTAAGATCTTATTCAAGCTCCATTTCTCAATTTAATTCCAGGCTTAGTTTAAATGTCAACTCTCATCCAGGAAAAACTATATACGTATATGTACACAAGATGCTTATTTGCAAAATTTTTGAAAAATGTTTTGAAATCATGGATGAATGATGCATGAGGTGCAAGTTTTGCAAAAAGATCTTTACACATATTTACATAAGATTTTTGCAAACTTTTGATTTTCAAAACATTTTGGAAAAATTTTGTACTATATACATAATTTTGATACAAAAATATTTACACAAGCTTTACACAAAAGATTTTTGAAATCATTTTTACAAAAATACTTTGTACACTAGCTCTGTATGTGCATGATAAAAGAAGTTTATGTACATGAAAATTTTTTAATTTTTGTGATTTTTAGCCATTTTATTTATTAACACACTCACACAAAGTACGAGTTATGGCTAGAGTATATATGAAATATATACACCCCCCCTATACTTAGCTCGAACGATGTCCTCAGAGTGATCAAGAGCGATGAAGAAGACATAACTCGTGCTTAGTAAAAGGGAAGTGAAAAGGAATGGCTAAGTACAGAAACGAATAAATGAATAGAATGAGAGGGGCTCGGTGGTTTCCCCCTATACTTAGGATTAACTAATCCTAAGTATAGCAAGCTGTACATGAAGGGAAATCCGAGTGAAGAAGATACAGAGTCTGCCCCCCTATACTTAGGGTAAAATATCCCTAAGTATAGGCAGCAAAACATGAGCAGAAAGAATGAAAAGAATACCCGCAGATCCTGCATCCCCCTATACTTAGGGTAAAGTACACCCTAAGTATAGCATAATCATAAGATGAGAAACGGGATGTGGGGCTAAAGAATAGAATGATATGGACATCTGGATCTATACAAGGCGGAGGAACAGTGAAACTCAGGCGTGAGATGCATAAGATGTGAGTCAAGAGACCACATCTCACGCAAAATGAATAGGGGCAACAATAACGTCCCACGGCTCATGATCTAGAAATGGCTTGAGCCGCTGGCCGTTCACTCGAAAGGTACTCTCAGAAGACAACTCGGATATATCAATGCTACCATTGTCGTGTACCTTTCTGACCAAGTAGGGTCCCTTCCATTTGCTCTGCAGCTTCCCTGGAAACAAACGAAGCCTCGCATCAAACAACCATACTCTCTGTCCAATCTCAAAATGCTTGTGGCTGATGTGAGAATCATGCCACTCCTTTACTCTCTCCTTATACTGTAGGCTGTTTGAGAAAGCTGTATCTCTAAGCTCCTCCAGGGCAGCTAACTCTGCCCTCCTCTGGTCTCCTACACCATCTGGATCCATAAGAATATCTGTAACTGCCCAAAGTGACTTGTGCCTCAGCTCAACAGGTAAATGGCACAGCTTGCCATATACGAGGCGAAAGGGAGATGTGCCCATTGGTGTCTTGAAAGAAGTCCTATATGCCCACAAGACCGAGTCCAAAAGCTGTGACCAATCCTTTCGGTCAGGGCGGACGACTTTATGCAAAATAGTCTTGATCTCCCTGTTCGAGACCTTGGCTAGACCATTCATCTGTGGATGGTAAGGTGTAGCAACGCAATGGTCTATAATGAACTCGCTAGCAAGTGCCTTCACCTGGTCGTTGATGAAATGAGACCCCCCATCAGAAATCAGAACTCGTGGAACCCCGAACCGCGTGATGATGTGCTTCCTCAAAAATCTGCAAACTGTCCTCGCATCAGCGGCTCGGGCGGGGATGGCCTCAACCCAACGACTAACATAATCGACGACCGACAGAATGTACTCAAATCCCTGACTCTTAGGGAATGGACCCATGAAATCGATGCCCCATGCGTCAAAAACCTCACAGAAATGAATGGGCTGCATCGCCATCATATCACGCTGTCCACAAGTGCCCATCCTCTGACAGTCAGTACACCTCTTCACGGACTCATCTGAGTCCTTGAAGAGGGTAGGCCACCACAAGCCGGATTGGAGCACTTTCTGTGCCGTTCTCCTCCCAGAATGATGTCCTCCTGCCTCAAGCTTGTGGCAGTAAGTGAGGACGCTATGGTGTTCCTCCTGAGGAATACACCGACGCCAGACGCTATCCCCTCCTTCGTGGTAAAGGATGGGATCCTCCCAGTGGTAGTACTTGGCCTTCGCAAGGAAGGTCTCAAGCCTCTGTCTGGGCCAATCTTGTGGGACTTTCCCAGCAACGAGAAAGTTCACAATATCGGCATACCACGGGAGTGAGGCGATAGCAAGGATCGCCTCATCTGGGAAGGTATCTCGAATGGGATCAATCTGCTCATACTCCTCAGGCTGCTCTAAATGGGAGAGGTGATCCGCCACCACATTCTTGACTCCAGGCTTATCCTTGATCTCAATTTCGAACTCCTGGAGTAGAAGGATCCATCTAGTCAATCTGGCCTTGGCATCCTTCTTTGCCATGAGGTACCTGATGGCGGTGTGATCTGTGTACAAAGTCATTCTAGATCCAATGATATAAGATCGAAACTTATCTAGGGCGAACACTACGGCTAGAATCTCCTTCTCTGTGACCGTGTAATTCCGCTGGGCAGAATCCAATGTGCGGCTAGCGTAGTGGATAGCAAACGGAACTCCATCCCTCCTCTGTCCCAGCACTGCCCCCACGGCAAAATCGGAGGCGTCCGTCATGATCTCGAATGGGAGAGACCAATCAGGCGGCTGGAGAACAGGAGCCTCAATCACGTACTGCTGGAGAGTCGCAAAGGACGAGAGACACTTGTCATCGACAAGGAACTCGGTGTCTTTCGTCAAGAGGTCAGTCAAATGACCGTAGCTGCCTCAAATTGGACGGCGGTGCGAGTTTTCTAATGACATCAACCTTGGTCGGATCAACCTCCATGACCCTGTTGGAGATGATGTGGCCAAGCACCGTCCCTTGAGTCACCATGAAGTGACTCTTCTCCCAAGATAGAACCAAATGGTACTCAATACATCGCTGGAGTACTCGGTCTAGGCAGTCAAGACATGAGTCGAATCCGTCGCCGTAGACTGAGAAATCGTCCATGAAGACCTCCAAACACTCCCCTACCATGTCCGAAAAGATCGACAACATGCACCTCTGAAAAGTCGTAGGGGCATTGCATATCCCAAATGGCATGCGTCGAAAGGCATATGTACCAAAGGGACAGGTAAAGGTGGTCTTCTCCTGATCCTCAAGAGCGATGGCCACCTGGTTGTAGCCCGAGTACCCATCCAGGAAGCAATAATGGCTCTTCCCTGCCAGTCTCTCAATGATCTGGTCAATAAAAGGCAGGGGGAAATGGTCCTTCTTGGTGGCCTGGTTGAGTCTCCTGTAGTCAACACAGACCCTCCAAGAGGTGGGTACTCGTGTAGCAATCTCCTCTCCCGACTCACTGATCACAGTCTTGATGCCCGTCTTCTTGGGCACCACATGCAAGGGGCTAACCCACTTGGAGTCGGAAATGGGATAAATAAAATCTGCACTCCACCATTTTGATATTTCCTTCATCACGACCTCTCTCAGGTTGGGGTTCAGCCGCCGCTGGAACTCACGCGACGGCTTCGCCCCTTCCTCGAGATAGATATGGTGGGAGCACACTGATGGACTAATCCCATGGAGATCTGCTACGCTCCATCCGATTGCCTTGCGGTTCTTTTCAAGAACCCCCATCAAACGGGATTCCTGCTCTCCAGTCAGATCGACAGAGATGATGGCTGGGTACATCTCAAGCTCGCCCGCAAGGAACCGATACTTCAGCGAAGTAGGGAGCGACTTCAGCTCTGGACAGCTGGGCGCTGGCAATTCTGGCTTCGGAAGAAAATGTGTAAATGCTGCTAAGTCTGCCAAATCTGCCTGGGAGAAAGAAAGCGAACTCTCGCAAACTGGATCTGGAGAAGGCTGCTCAACTGTGCTGTCTCTGATCTGCTCTACATCTACCTCCTCCTCATCTGTAGGCTCAGGTGGACTCAGGTCTGGCATCTGATCATCACAATCTACCCAATCAGACTCTGAATCCGAGGGATCTGCATCAAACAAGGTGGCATCAGTACCACCATCACTAACAACCGTGTCGCGATCGAGAACCGGCTCTGCTGCCTCTGTAGTATCCTGGACCAGGGCTGTGCTCTCCAAGCTCTCCTCTGCTATCATCTCGACATCAGCTGTGTCTGAAAATGAGAGGATGGCCTGTGCGGAAGGGTCTGCCCATGCTGCCTCATCGTCTGTGATCACAAAATCACAATCCTAGTGGATGTCTGGCCCGTCGTCTGTCAGCTGCTCTGAATTTGTGCTGGCCTCTGAGCGTGCTCTCTCTGGCTCTGTAGTCCTCGACCGTCTCTATTTGTATACTCTCGCCCTCGACGCGAAAGTACACCTTCCCGCTATCATGATCAGTCACCGCCTTGGCTGTGGCCAAGAACGGACGACCAAGGATGATGGGGGTATCAGCCACTGACTCAGGGATCTCCATGTCCAACACTACGAAGTCCACGGGGAATTTCATGCCCTGAATCGTGACGATAACATCTCGCAACAACCCCTTCGGCCTCTTGACAGATCGATCAGCAAACTGAAGGACTGTCCTGCTCTGTCTAAGAGTGCCCAACTCGAAGCGGTCGAGAAGGGCTGCCGGAAGAAGGTTGATCGACGATCCGCTATCCAATAGAGTCCGGTCGAACCTCTGCTCACTAATCTGACATCTGACATACGGGGCCCCTGAATCTGGCCTCTTGGCCGGCAGACGGTTCTGGATCGCGAAGCACGTGGCTTTTGTCAGCACATGAATCTCTGAAGTGTGGTTCCTCCTCTTCCTCCTGACTGTGGTCCTGTCTTCAAAGATCGCTGAAGAAGGGGGATGTGCTGCAAAGCCTCCTGGAGGGTCAGCTGGATGTGAAATCTGTCGATCATGCTCTGGCTGAATTCCTCCTGCTCTCTCTTTTTTGGGTCTTTTTCTTTTTTCTTCCCCTTCCCCATCTGAAGGGCTCTAGGGAAGGGGATCACAGGGTCCTTCTCAGATGAAGGACTAGGAAAAGGCCTAGACGGCTCGACGGCCGGATCCGCACATACATCAAGCACCACAGTGGGACCAGAAGAAGCTAAACCTTTTCCTTTATTCAAAATAGAGTTCTGAGATACATCAACACGAGGAAAGACAACATCTCTATCAAAATGAACACTGGTGGCCTCAGTACCACCTCTGGCTGACTCTGTAACTGGACGTCTCGCGGCCTCAGTACCGCGGGCTGGCTCGGCTCCTCTGGTGGCATCAGCACCACCTCCTCGAACTGGTGAAGCGGCGGCCTCAGTACCACCGGTGGAATCAACATCCTTGGTGGCATCAGTACCACCACCATCATCATGTGCGGCCTCAGTACCGCTCTCCTCCTCCTCATCTGGCGCCCTGGGTGGATCCTCGAGTCGTCGCTCAGATGAGGCGCCGCCTGCTAGTGCTCTACCGCTCCTAAGTGTAACAAAATCAACATCAAACAGATCTGAAGACATATGATCAAATGGATCACTAGGAGTGGTATGCTCAGTGTCAACTACCTGCTCAGACTTCCTCTTCAGGCTGTTCGGATTCGGCTCTATCTGTGCAGGGATGGCGGCCTTCCCTCTCATCAGGTCTCGCATCTCCAGGCGGAACTCGTCCATCTCCCGTCTAAATGTAGCCTGCTGGTCCGTGAGGAGGCGGGCTATGTCATCCAAGGCGGGGCTCTCATGGGAGCCCGACGGGTAGCCTCTCTGGTAATGAGGCTGCTGGAACTGGTGCTGCTGCTGCTGAGAGGGGTAGAAGGAAGGATGCTGCTGCAGGTGTGGTGGGTGAGCCTGCTGCTCACGTCTCCAAGACTGTCCCTGCTGCTGATAGGGACGAGGAACGAAGGATGACTGCTGCTGTGGCTGGAGGGCTGGGGGCTGCTGCTGGTGATCTCTCTGCTGGCTATACTGCCCTCCCTGACCGGTTGACTGCTGCTGGGGCTGGGTACCTCCGCTCCCCCACCTGAATCCGGGATGGTCTCGTCGGATCCCAGGCTGGGAACGGTCATACCAAATCCCGTTGACATCCATCAACGGCTCTGCATCGTAGGGGGCTGGTGGGAGTACTGCCAGAGGCTGATCCGGCTGGTATACCACCATCTGCATGTCTGGAGATGGTGGTGACTGGTAGGAGGGCTGCTGCGGCTGGTACGGCTCCGCCTGTACAAGGTGAACCTGTCTAGGCTGCTGTAAGGAGAGCGCTGGGATGAGCTGCTGCTGCCGCCGGTATCGCCTCGCGACAGAAGACGGGGCTGTGAAGCCGTCTATGCCTCCTGGAGACACATGAGCTGGGTCTTCATGTCGCTTAGAGTCTGTGCCATCTGCTCCATCTGCGTGATACCCTGGCACTGCTTCTTCTCGGTCAGCTCCATCCGGTCCAACTTCTCGCTGATAATCCCCATATCCGCAGCGGATGACTCTGCCTGTGCTGCTGCAACTGCGGATGAACTGGATGGACCGGCGTCGACCCGTACTATCCTATGATACTGCACGGATCCGGACTGCTGCTGGGGTCTCCCCTGTGTGTACAACCGGGTCTGGGACATCACCATATAGTTCTCAGCCATCTCCTCGAAAATGGCCCAGACCTGGTCGTGATCCTTGGCGAAATAGGACCCGCCGCAAGAAGCATTCACCAGGCCCTGGAGCTCTGGTGTCAACCCGCTAAAGAAGCTCTGCACAAGGTTCGGCTTCGTGATATCGTGGTGCGGGCATCGGTCTGTGAGCTCTCGGAACCTCTCCCATGCCTCATGGAATTGCTCGTTGGGGAGCATGGAGAAGTTGCTGATCAGGGCCCTCGCTGCATTCGTCCGCCCGAGTGGATAGTACTTGTTCAAGTACTCGGTGCGGAGCTGCTCCCAGGTGTAAACAAACTTCCCCAAATGCTTCAGCCAGGTGGCTGCTCTATCTACTAGGGAAAAGGGGAAGACGATCATCCGAATCGTATCCTGGTCCACATGTCGGTCGTGGACAGTACTGCAGATCATCAAGAACTCCTGGAGGTGGAGATGGGGCTCCTCGGTGGCAAGTCCGTGAAAACGGGGAAGCATCTGCAGGGTGTTCGGGGGGAACTTGAAGTCCCCCACGATAGCAGGCAACACTACCCAATGATGCATCAGTGTAGATCCGGGGTTGTGCAACTCCCGCATCGGTCTCGGTGGTCCTCCTGCCGCAGCGGCTGCCGCTGCGGCGGCGGCTGCTGCTGCTGCTGCGGCTGCTGCGGCCCGTGCCTCTGCATCTGGTCCGTCCTCAGGCTCGCTCTGATCTCTCTCTGCTCTGAGTCGCTCCAACTCTCTCTTCATCTCAATCATAAAAGCTCCCTGATCTCTCAACTGCTGCTGAACTGTCTCTAAAGAGGCGATCAGGGTGGAGTTGATCGCTCCCTGGTCCAGGACAAAATGCTGATCTCCTCGTGGACCTCCGGGGTGATCCTCAGAACCTCCAGCCATGATGTCTGCAAAATCAAATGAGCCCAACTCAGGTGCTGTCAAATCTACTAATCTCTCCTCGGGCTCATGTCTCTCAGTACCAAAAGAATGGGGATCGAGGGGGAACAGGGCGGAGTCGTACTCGGGCTCAGAGAGCTGGTCTCGGCTCTCGCGGGCCAACCTAGATGATCGGGTAGACGTGCCCGAGAGCGGTGCAGCCAGAGGCTGCCTAAGAGAGCGTCTACCCATCATCTTGATCTGGCGAGTAATGCGGATGAGATCTGGAGAAACTATGATCAGAATGCAAACCCCCGGTTCACCAACGCAACGCGAGCTGAAGACCGTAAAAGCTCGGTCAAATTATCTTGTCAATTTTATTAGGTGAACACACAGAATATCAGAGCGCTTACGTGACCTGTTAGGATACCCGATGCTACCCCAACCGACTGGCCCGCACGGAAGAATCGGTAGTCAGCTAGAAATAGCACCGGAGGGCTCTACCTAGGGTGCGGGTCACTCTCTCGCGCATCCAAACCATACAATGAGGGGGTTGCTCTCCCCAAGACAATTTTTTAGGGTGATCGTCTTTTAGGGTCAATAGTTTTATCCAGTCCCAATTTTATGATTTTTCTTTTTAATTTTTTCAAATATCAAACAAACGCCTAACGAATTTTTCGGTTCTCCTGGTTATTAAGTCCAAAACAGGGGGGAGAAGACGAAAAAGTCGATGCACGATAAATCAATGATGCATGCAAAGTAAGGAAGGCGTCAGGAACAATATGTATATATATGCAGAAAGCTATACAAAAAGCCGTGAAAAGGAAAAGCCGCGGAAAAACTCAAAAAGTGACTACTAAGCCGTGCTCCCCGGCAACGGCGCCATTCTGATGACACGCCTGAGCACTCGGGTATAAGGTACTAAATAGGTCGTTGCGACCCAAACGATCAGACGATGTCAATCTAGAAAAATGAACCACTCAATAAAGATAAAATCGATCAAAGTACGAAGTAGCGGTCCTGCTATTGGATTAACCTGGTATAGCACCCAGGGTCGAACTCAAGGAGCACGGGTTGGCCTCTCGACCTACGAAGTAGTCAAAAGAGATAAAATAAAAGGAGAAAAATATTTTTGGTGGTTTTTGAATATTTTATATTTTTTTGGATTTTTAGTTTATTAAGAAAATGATAAAAACAACCAAGCACACAATTCAACAATTTATTAAAGGCACTAAAAGTCAAGCAAAAATTTCAACAAAAATGTTTTTATGTGTTTTATATTTTTTTGTGTTTTTGGTGAATTTTTGAGAAGTTTCTGATCTTTATTTAATTTTCTAAAAATCTAACAGTGAAGCAAATAGTGAGTACTGTCCAGCCGAGCCAAAAAGCCCTAGATAAAATATCTAAGGGCCTTAAAATGGCCTGGAGGTAATCTTCCTGTAAAGATGATAAAACAAGGAAAATTTAGGTACCAATTTTATTATTTTTGGATTTTTAATTTATTTACTAGAATTTTTATGGGTTTTTAAGTGTTTTTAAGTTTTTAGTGGTTTTTAGCAAGGAATAATAGCCAAAATTGGCTAGAAAATCAAACTAAGCAAGGCAAACAGTAGCTAATTTTTGTAGAATTTTTAAGGGAGTTTTAATATTTTTTTGTGAATTTTCAAGTTGGACAGTAGCAAAAATGAAGGTTTTTGAATTTTTTAAAATATCAAATGAAATAAAAAATGTTCTCAAAAATCCACAAAATTTTACACCAAGGCAGGAGCCATGTGTCCAATTTTCGTTGGATTTGGAGGTGGTTTGCTATTTTATTCAAGAATAAAGAAGGGGCACTGTGCACAGGGACCAAAGTGCAAATACCCAATAGTCTGGGGGGTCTGGTGCAGAATACCCAGCAAAACACGTGCCACGCGCGTGCCTGGGGCACTCAGGGACCCAAATGTGATAAAAATAAGTCCCGAGGACTTATTGGTAACAAGTACCAAAAGTCCAGGGGCTTATCTGCAAAATACCCAAAATATAACGCACATGTGGAAATACATCACGCACAGGGGTATAAATGCAAATAAGTAAAAGATTTCATTCATTCAAGAACAACCAGAACTACAGGGGTCTCTATTGCAAATAAACCAAAATATCACGTGTCGATGCACGTGTCCACAACTGGCAGGGGTATAAATGCAAATAAACTAAAGTACATGGTTCACAGTGCAATTTTCACAAAAACTAAACAACTACACTACGTATTTACAGGACTAAAACTAAACGCAGGAAAGAAAGGGGGCCTCAGGACAAATTACCCCTTTTATTAACGTCAATGGCCGGATGTGTGACGCGTGGCAGATCTAACGACGGAGAACGACGACGCCTATGACCTTGAAAATGTTGGCCTGATCGAACGTCTGAGGGCGCTCGCTCTACGTGGAGATCGGACGGCTCTGGTGCTCTGGAGTCGAAACCCTCGAGTAACCAACGGTCGAGATCGATCCTCCGAAGATCTGGCGGTGGCTGCAGCTCCACGAACGGACGGTCGTGATGCAATCTGGAGCGGGAGGGGCGATCGGACGGCGATGGAGGATGCTGGAAGAACAAGCCCCCGGCGAGACTCGCCGGGCTCGTGCGTGCGCGGTGCTCCTCCTGGGAGCCCTCTGAAGGTCGGAGAAGAATCGTGGAAGGCTCCCGCGTCTGCCGGTGGGCTCCGATGATCGAGCCGAGCTCCGAGGAGCTCGGGCGAGGTCGGCGGAGCTGGGTCTCCTGGCTGGATGACTAAGGGCCTCAGATGGCCCTCGTTTCAACCCTAAAAGTGAACCAGAAGACTCACGGGTCGAGGGCAAATTGCCTCGACCCGGTTAGGCGAAGTAGGGGTGACTGATGCGTCGGGATGGCGAGCTCCGGCGAAGGTGGTGGACAGAGAAGCTCGGTTCCCAGCTCCTGTGCGAGCTGGGTTGGGCGAATGGGTGAAGAAGGTGCGTCGGGAGGAGGCGGACGTAATGGACGATTCCGATGATCGAAATGGGTGACGGAGTGGTCGGAATCAAAGAAACGCGGCGGCGGAGCGATTTGGGCGTAAACTGAAATTAACGGAAAAGATAGGCTATCGGAGCTACCTGGGTGGTCGGAGAGACTGGGGAGGAGCCGAGAAAGCTCCCGGTCGTCGCCTCGAGGATCGTCTCGGTCCGAGGCTCGGAGCTCACGCTGGTGGCGGAGCTGCGGCGGCTATGCTCGCCGGATCGATGGATTCACCTCCTTTCCTCGCTGCAACAGGCTCAGACGCGAGCTGTCACCTCACGTACTCTCTGGAGCTCACAGGAGAAGAAAGCAAATGACCAAAGATAGAGAGAGAGAGAGAGAGAGAGAGAGAGAGAGAGAGTGGCGGAGCTGCAGCTTTATACGGCTAGGGGTCCGAGAAAGATGGGTCCGGGCAAGCTCAGGAGCGCGCGGATCCCGAGGGAGCGGCTCCGGCGAGGATGTCGGATGAATGATTAAAGATTCGAACCCTGGGTTTAGGGAAATGGGTGTCGGATCAAACGGGTATAATTGCGAGAAATCGGGTCGGGCGCTTGTATCCGAGGAAGGTGGTCCTGGGGGGGGGGGTAGTTGACCGGGCGGTCAACATCCCCAGGACCCAATGGGATTCGGCCACGTAGCTGGATCTTGAAGTGACAAATAAGGGTAGCTAGGGGCCGAATTTGCAAAAACTCAAAACACAAAATATTTCTATTTTATTTTTTTTTCTATTTTTTAGTGATTTTTAATTAATTTTTGGAAATAAAAATCAGCTATATACATAGTATGTAATATATAGGTATATGTACACTATTAGGGTTTTTGATTATTTTTATGCAATTTTAGTCCTATTTTATATTTTATTTATTTATATTATAAAATAAGGAATAAAAGGGTGTTTTTATTTTATTTTTCTTATTTATATACATAGGTAAAATAAATATATATGTACATCTATATACATGGTATATGTACAATGTATTTTTGTATTTTTAATTTTGCTCTTTTTATTTTGTTTTTGTTCTAATTCTTTTTATTTTATTTATTTACAATATATAATATAGAATATTTACAAAAAGTTTGGAAAATAATTTTATTTATTTACAAGGTTAAATAAATATATAGATGTGGTTTATGTACATGATGAAAGGGGTATTTTAATTCTTTTTGATTTTTAACTTTTTCTTTTGTTTTTATGTTTTATAAATATATACAAGTATTTACAAGTATATTTTTGGTGAGGAAAATATCTTTATTTTATTTACATAAATATTTACACATGAGCCCCTATCTCCCTCTACTTTGGCTTTTATGCGGTCAGGCCCATGCTGAGCCTTCCCTTGGGTTAGGTTGCTCAATATTTATTCTAAATATTTCCCTCTTTTTCTTCTTAATCTTTATTCTTTTATTTTTGCACAAAAACATGCTAATTATAGGTCTTTACACAATGCATGCTTTTGGTAATTATTCCTATTTACACATATCTACATGTATTTGCAAAGGTTTTTGTAGCTAAAATATAAGAATAAAGAGTGATGAATGAGTATTCATCAAATATCCATATTAGTCATATATATTATAAATGTGATTTATAATATATAAGAGAGAGCTATTTGTAATTTACATTTGTTAATTAAATGTTAATGTGAATTGGATTCACATTGGACATTAAATCGAAAATGTAATTTACATTTTATTTTGGGTTGTGAATATGATTCACAAAAATTTCCAATGGCATAATTGCAATGTTCACACAATAAATTGAATTTATTTTTGTGAAATAATTTGCAACAAAAGTTGTTGCAAATATTGGAGAGAATCATGAGATAATGTAATCTCATGTAATAGGAAAAAGGCCTCTACCTTCCATATAGGAAGAGTGGACGACCACAATTTCCATGAGGAATTGGTGGTTGTCCACCCTCCTTATGGAAGGAGGCTTGCCTCCTTTCCTATTTCTCCAATGGAGATTGATTTGATATAAATCAAATTATATTTGATATATATTTTTGATTTTTTATTAAATTAATTGTTGTTGTGTTTTTAGCAATAAATCATGACCAATGAAAGAAACACAAATCAATGTGAAACACTGGATTTGTGTTGTCCCATGGATTGAGATCCATGGATCCCAAAACCCTATAAAAGGAGAGGCACCCCATTGCTCTTCTTTGAACACAGACATAAGTGAGACAACAATTCTCTCTCTCTCTATATGCCTCTCTCTCCCTCTCATGGCCATCCACCATGGATGTCCTAGAGAGGCTCTCCATCGCCGCGGCATCGTCGTTATGCTGCCCGATTGTTTACTCGTGGATCTCCGTCTCCTTCGGTGTGTCTCGCTCGTGAAGAAGATGTCGAATCTCGTGTGTCGAGATCAGGAGATCCTATCGCTTGGATCATCAACATGGATTGCGAGAAGCACGCGGTTCATCCCCGCACTCTCAAGCGTGTCCTCCGTCGGATCAGACTTGAGACAGGAGGTCTCTTTGTTTAGAGACTCAATCGCAACCATGCTTCAAGAGGTAACCCTAATACTTGTTTGTGGTTTAAACGAAACGATCCGAGAAGTGTTCTTGGATCATGTGGTTTCGTCGCATAAAAAAATTTTTAATTTCCGCTGCATAGAACAACTAGTGCGACTAGTCGTTCTTCGTCGTATCCGATACGACGATCACGCTTCCGTGATGCGCTTGAGGATCTAACCATATCCTTCAAGGTCTACCCGAGAGGTGGAGCCGCCCCTACAAAGAGGTTGGAGGAAAATGCTACCCAGATCGTGCAGCTGCCACTGTCACTGGGAATAAGTGATGGGACATGTCTCAATGAGGACGTTGCGGATATAAGTGAGGTAGGTTGTAACACTCTGTTGATTACCAAACATTAGGAAATACGAGGAATAACACCAGGATTTACGTGGAAAATCCTACAATGAGGGAAAAACCACGGGAGCACACATGAACCCTAATCTCCTTCTCAAAGGGATTAGGATTCTCTCTTCACCAGGTTAATTGTAAAGGAGGGGAGATGAGTACATTTTATAGGGCGATGGGGTAAATGGTCCCTCATCCAAAGACCCGTTTACCCATCTAAGAATTACAACTAAACACTCCTCCTCAAGTTGGGAATATATATCGACCATGCCCAACTTGCCTACATTCAGCTCAAAGGTCGCCGTAGGTAGCCCCTTTGTGAAGAGATCCGCAATTTGATCACCAGATTTCAAGTAGGGAAGACACAACTGACCATCTTCAATCTTCTCACAGATAAAATGTTTGTCTATCTCTACATGCTTCATTCTGTCATGCATAACAAGATTATTTGCTAAGTTTGTGGCAGCTTTATTATCACAGAACATCTTCAATGGCATGATAGGTACAACACCCAACTCCGCTAAGAGAAGTTTCAACCATATGACCTTAGTGACTCCATTTGCAAGGGCCCTGTATTCGGCTTCAGCACTAGACCTGGAGACAATATTCTGTTTCTTGCTTCGCCATATGACCAGGTTACCACACAGATAAATAGCATATCCTGATGTTGATCGTCTATCAGCCACAGATCCTTCCCAATCCGCATCAGTGTAGCCTTCAATGCCCACACTATCTTGTTTTCTAAACACAAGGCCTTTACCTGGGGAATTCTTGACGTAGCATAAAATTCTGCTAACCGCATTAATATGAACTGTTGTGGGTGCATGCATGAATTGGCTTACCACATTGACAACGTAGGTAATGTCAGGTCTTGTGAGAGTGAGGTAAATTAATTTCCCAGCAAGTTTCTGATACCGTCCTGTTGAAGCTTCATTGAGAGGTTCACCATCTGCTTTGCTGAGCTTATGGTTAGCGTCTATGGAATAGTGACCGGCTTGCATCCAAGCATACTAGATTCCTGGAGTAAATTGAGCGCATAGTTCCGTTGATTCAAACACAAGCCACCAGTGGAAGTTGCCATCTCAATACCAAGGAAGTACTATAACCTACATTCCAGGGGGCCACCAGTGGAAGTTGCCATTAGCCTGTTGATAGCCGTTAGTGATCATTACAATCCTCAGTCTCTTGAACCAAGCTCTAGGTGACTGCTTAAGACTGTACAACGCTTTCTTCAATCTACAGCACTTGCTCGGTTCCCCGTATCCGGGGGGCATCTTCATGTAGGCCTCTTCTTTTAGATTTCCATTTAAGAACACATTCTTGACATCTAGCTGATACATCTTTCAAGAGAATTGTATAGCCAGGCAGATAATAACACGGACCGTATTCATTTTGGCCATAGGAGCAAATGTCTCAAGATAGTCAATCCCGTACTTCTGGCTATACCCTCTTGCAACTAACCGTTCTTTGAATCTGTCCACTTTTCCAACAGAATTATACTTTATCGTGTATACCCATTTAGAACCAACCAGATAGGCACCTTTTGGAATGTCCACAAACATCCCAAGTGTTTTTCCTTTTTAGAGCCTCCATTTCGTCGTCTATCGCACACACCCACCTTGGATCACCTTTTGCTTCAACCACATTCCTCGGAAGATCATGAGAATCAAGAAGAGTAAGAAAGCTTTTATACCTCGAACTCACCTTCGAGTAGGATACAAAATCTTCCACGAGATACCGAGTAGAAGGCCTGATTGTCATGGATGCCTTGCGCATAGCAATGGGGCGTTTATCGTTCATGTTTCCATTGTCCTCATCCACATCATTAACCATAACATTAGTTTCAACAATTGGAATACCAGGAGAAGACGAACTACTTACAGAGTCGTTTGGATCATCCGGGGAGTGATTGGGATGTTGATTCACGCACAGGAGCTTCAGGGGAGGAGGCTTCAGGCACAGGCGAATAGAGGGCGTCACACACTTCAGGGGAGGAGGCGAACAGAGGGTGTCGCGCATAGAGGGCTTCATGCGCACAAGAGGGCTTGAGAGAGGGCTTCAGCACGCCACACACAGAGGGCTTCAGCACTCCGCGGGAGGTGTGGTCCACGAGGTGCACTGAGGGCTTCGCACGTACAGGCGCGTCACGAAAACGAACATGCGAATACGAATATTAATGAATGTCAAAATGATATCCATATCCACATCCATTTTAAAAAGAATACAATTACATGTCAAAATAAATATAAAATGAATACGATAACGAATCGGATACGAATATATTCAAGTTCATTTTCATACTTATCTTTGAACATTAGAAAACATGAACTAGAGATTCCTCTCTCATCGTACGGAAAGAGGGGGATGAGATAAGAAGGAATCTATATAAATACTTTAAAGTTGGGGTTTTCGCTATTGTTCTGACACGTGGCCATGTCTCTGAACTCCGTTTCCCTTCTGCCCATCTTTTTTCTGACCTCACATATACCCTCTTTAAAGCTGAGTTCCCCATCCATTCACGGACACCTGTCTCTACCGAAGCCCTTTCCGTTTTCTCCCTATGCGTTGTTTTCCATTGCATGTTGTGCCATGTTGGAAATTTTCCCTCAAACAATAATTTCTGGGTGTTTCAAACCTTTTTTATTTTGCCATTTCTACCTGCCAACTTTTCATCTTCCGCTCCTCCCAAATTGATGGCAAGTATTATATCCACATGAATAGTTTCATATACGGACATATAAAATTGGTGAGCATTCCCTTCATGAATATATGTGCATGGAGTTTATCTGTATATCAAACGTAATTTAACGTTTGTCTGATTGGTTGTTCGTCAAATATATAAAATGATCTCTAGATTATTACCATTTGTATTTGTATTATTGATGTTTATATTTTGCTAAAAAATGAATATATGATCACGGATTTAAATTGTATAGTCAAAATAATTTTACGTGTATCCAATTGGTTGTTCGTTTATGTTTTGTTGTCTTTGTTTATGGTGTTGGCCATTCATTTTGGGCCTTATATATCCATGTGTTAAATTTGTGTTAGGATTTATATGTACATTATGATTTACCTACAATAAATGTTGGATCCTTTGGGTGTTAGCAATTGTTGTCTGACGTCGATTTTGTAAAATAACAACAATAAAAATTTGATGTTGATTTTTTAAAATAACAACAAAATTTTGATGTTGATTTTGTAAAATAATGAAAAAAAATTTAGGGTTTAATGAGGATATATATAAGCTACCAACCACTTGATTATATGCAGTATAGTAGATACAATAATTTCTTAAAACATTTATTTTTATCATTGATATTATATATGGTCTACTGTCTGTATTTCGGATAATTGAGTAAATCATATTTTTCTCTAATGGTGTGTCATAAGGATCACTTCCTACATTATTTCAGGATATGTTTTTTCTTTGTTATCACATTTTAAATAACATGCATCGATTTTTAAGTAACAATCACATAACAAACAATGAATATATATAAAATGGATAGAGAAGAAACATTTCTTATTCAGTAATTAAATTAATTATTTTGTGTGAAATGCGTATCTAAATATTCTATGAAACTTATTGGATCGTTTATTTCATCAAATATTTGATTATATCCGTTGGGTTTACATATTCCTAATTTCATCTTATTTGTGGTAATAACATTAAACACATTTTTTAACCAAATTATTATTGTAGTGATCATAATCATATTGGAACCTATACGTTTCTTAGAATTTTATAAATTATGTTTTTAAAGTTAAATCCATAAGTCTCTATTATATAATAATGAAATTACCATTTTTAAAATTTTGGATTTAATATTATGTAACTTATTAAATTTTTTATTTCATCGAATATTTGTACATATCTCTTGAGTATACAGGTTCCTAATTGTATTCAATTTTTTTAAGTATCAATTGATAGTTTCTTAAAAACAATATTACTATAGTGATCATAATCATAATAAATTATATATATTTCCGAGAATTGCATAAATCATATTTCATTGTAATGTTGTGTTACAAGGATTGTTGTTTTCACTTTTGTCAGAATCTACTTTTTTTTCATTTCATTAGCACTTCTAATATAACATCTTTTATTAATACATGCTTATCGGAATTTACATAATGTCTATTTAAGTGTAACATAGAAAACTAATTTAAATATTTAGTCAGAAAGACAATATAGATTTCCTATCTTAAAAACATACTAACACTATGATTAGTTGGGTTATGATGCAGATGGAGTAAGCGTTTATATGGTTGCTTTCTTCTTATCTTTTTACTTATGTATCTATCAAGCAGATGCTATTTTTTTCTTAATATATGGTTTGATTCTATTAATTATTACTCTGAAATTTATTTCACAATTCTTACATCATTTGATGTCCTTTTTTCCCTACCATCGTAAGTACTTAGTAGAAGCAATTATAACACCAATTGTTAATTGTACATCATTAACATTGAAATGGCATAGTAAATTTAACTTCTCCAATCCCATTTGCAACTGCTTTATGTTTAAACTGATATATAAATTTTTAGAATATATTTTCCTAATAGTTGTTAGCATACACTTTACTATATGTAACATTCTATTTTTAAAAATTTTAAATTCTTTTAAAATTATTTTCTCTAATGTTCATCATAATTATTTAATAGAAGCAATGATGATACATATATTATATGTAATAGAAAACCCTCTCTATCCCTAACATTGAGGTGGCATGTCATTTTGTATTGTCATAATATACTTTGCAGCTTCTCCAAGTTTACACTGCTCTGGGAAACTGTAAATACCTATTTACGAGTTGTAGTGTGTTTATAATCTACTACATGTAACATTCTATAATTACCACTTATATTAAAATGGTGAGGTAATTTGGCTTCTTCGATGGAAATCATCTTGCATCCTTTAAATATAATGGTGATAACATCCACAACGGAAAAAAAATTCTGAACCTCTTTTATTTTTTGTATGTTTTCTGTATTTTTGGCAGATATTATTTGTTACATTTAATATAAAATACTATTTACCATTTACTTTTTTCATATGACAGAATTTATTTCAACATCATAAATCATTTTTTTTCATTTTTAGGTATTCCCAAGCAAAAGTTGTATAGTACAATATTTTTGTTTGTATCTAATATGAGAGATACATTCTTATATCATATATATATATATATATATATATATATATATATATATAAGATGTATCCAATACGCTCTATGAGCATCTAGCCATTTACTGTAAATTCTAATCAATTGAGCTATCCTCTCCCTTTGCTCGCTCCAACTTTAGCAAGGACTTTCGAGAAGCAAGGCAATGACCTATTATATTCGAGCTTCTTTGAGGGCATCAGTGGGAATTCAACGAGCTGTGGAAGGAGCACAATCAAGCCGGTATAATAATACCTAAATTTCTTTGACCATAGGTTTCATAAAATACTAAAAAACTATATTATATGAATTAATTCTAATTACAACATAAGTACACGTCACTTAATTTTGTCCAAAAATTATATGAATTAATGCCATTTTATTTCCGCCGCAAAGCGCGGGTTACATCCTAGTCAACGTAAAAACAAAGCAAGGGCACATCTCTTTGCCTCACTTTCTCCCCACTTGGATATTTATTATCTTTTTTTTTCTATATAAAAATTTACCGGACTTGCTTTGCAGTGAAAAAAAAGCTAATTTGACGGGAGTTGCTGGTTTTACAGGAAAAGTGAAACGACTATTTTGAGATTAGTGGAAAATATCTGACGAACTGGAAGTTACATAGTCTATGTTGGGCTTCTTTTTTGGATTTGTTTACAAGCAAAATCTAAAATCTTGTTAAATTATATTACAACATTATATTCTTTGTATCCAAACCACGACCCCTCTAATATTACTCTCACTGCATCAACATTAACACATGACAACTACGTGTTTGCTTATTTATTACCAAATCTTTCGATATAAGTTCGTATCAATGAATATCGTTTTTTGTAAAATTATCATTTGCTTTAGTATCGTACAACAGGGATTATTTGTTGATGTTTGAACATAACATGAAGATAATATTTCATTGAAAATTTAAAGGATTAAGAAATAAATATTATTTATTTTTTTTATAGATTTAATAATTTAAGACATGATAATAAATATTAAATTATTTATTATCTTAGGTCAAATCATTGTTTTTGACAAATTTGTTGGACATACTTTTTAGCATGTATTGTGGAGCCAACCAATACATGATATTCAAAAAGAAAAAAATGACTATAGTGGAGTCAACCGATGTTTTTGTTAATGGGAATTTTAGCAATATTCATTCACCATAAGTACTTTGGAATGAAGATGAGCTACAAGTTCAAGATTATTTTAACATACCTTAAAATGATACCCTCATGGTTTGCCAAAAGGATTTCATCGTCGTAATCCAAAAGAACCAGTGATTGGGAAAGTATCTCTAGGCAAGTTGGATGAATAAGGAAATATTGGCATAACAAAGCCATACTTGTACTACAAGGATATAGTTATGATGAAGGCATCGATTTCGATGAAGCATATGCACATGCTGATAGGATGGAATAAATCAGAATGTTTTTGACCTTTGCTTGTTACCAGTGTATCAATCTATTACAAATTAAATTATAAGAAAAGTGCATTTCTAAATGGATTAATAAAGGAAGAAGTTTATATCAAGCAATTTCAAAGATTCAAAAACCCAACCAACCATGACTATGTCTTTGAATTTTGAAAGGCTCTTTATGAACTTAATCAAGCACTTAGAGCATTGTATGATAGTGTAAAAGACTTTTTTAATTAACTATGTTTTTCAAGTAGGAAAAATTGATTGCATTTTTATTAAAAGAAAAGATTTGATCTTTTAATCATGCATAACTATGTTGATAACATTATTTTGGTTATGCTATTGCGTCCTTTTGGGAAGATTTTGCTAATGATATAGTACATACCTAAGTATTTCTGTCCAAAAGAGAAATTAATAAAGGAAATTCTAAAGGAAGTCAATCTAGACAAGGGAAAAGAAAATCCTACATTGATAGCCCCTCAACTCATCTTGATCAAGATGACGTTGGAAAAGCCGTTGACTATAAGTTATATTGAAGTATAATCGCTTCACTACTTGTATGTATGTTCAAAGTTCTACATCATATTACTTTTATTGTATTTAACTAAGAATACTCCATCAATCAAGTAGATCAATCAATTACTATAACTAATTTAATTAACACAAATATCTCAAACATTTTACATATATGTTGGATCGTTCGGCAAAGTCTTCCTTCAACTTGGATTGATACACCAAGCTTCCATATAATAGTAGAACTACTTTGTATCACACATTAAAGTCTTCTTCACTTTGAATCACACGCAAAATTATAATAATATTAGTAAAAAAATTTATCAAGAACTTTATTTTAATCAAGCCACAAATTCTATATTGTAAGCAAAGTAATGATCAGAATGAAACCCAAAAAAATCTAGAAATATACAATGCTCAAACATGTAATTATCAAATATGAGAAGTTAAGAGTTTATCACAGGTGATGTTAATTACAAAATCACTTCTCTAACGAGTCGTAGAGAATCAGATAATCATGACTTGAAGAGCAATAGAATTCTTGGTGATAACACTTTTGTGGCTCTTTAGATGTACGGTATAAATAAAATTTTCTATTTTTAATATTATCTAATATAGTGCATGAAAATGGGTCAACCATATAAATATTAATACATACATATAAATACATGCATACACATACACATTTTAGGACTTACCGAGCTATTCAAATTCATTTTATGAATGAAATCAACATTTAATCTATTCCTCAAAAGTCAAGTGACCGATTAATTTAAAAAGTGAACAATCAATTTATTAAGTGATAGATTATATCATATCTAATAATATATCAATAAAAGAGTTGTTATTAATTATAAGTCCAAAACCCAGATGATCGATTAGATCAAAAGGTTGATCAATCGAACTATGAACAAATAATGTAATCGATAAATTTTGCGAATAATAGCGATCGTGATTAGATTTTAAATAATGACTTGAAGTGATCAATCAAATCATTTTGGATGATGGATTGGTTCTAAAATAGTGAGGGTAAGAGATAGACCATACATTCTGTCAATTGATTAGAGTCACAATATTGTCCAATGTTGATTGATTGTAGTGGTATACATGAGAGACTTCAAATTTAGTGGAAATTTTACATTTTTAATAAACATGTATACAAGCCTTTATAATTATGAGTTTTAAAAATGCAATTACAAGTAGAATAACGAGAAAATTAAGTCTTTCTTGAGTAATAAATAAAAATAAATACCCACAAACACGTACACACATACATACAAATACACACACACACACACACACACGCACACACACACACACACACACACACACACACACACACACACACACACACACACGCACACTCGCACACCCACACCTGCACTCGCACACCCACACCCACACGATACAGAAACACATACTCTCATACATACATGGGAAAAAGGAGTAATGCTCCCTCCAATCATGTAATTTACATGATCCCATCCTTTTCCCTCATTTTTTATTTTTTGAAATGAAGCCTAGAGGATTTAGATCAACATATATCACCATGATGTCATTCAAAATTAACTTAATTCGAGACTTCTATACCATCTATCAAAACTGTCAAATTTTAACAGTATCATAATTGGTGAAATTAACCCCCTACATATGGACATGTTAGAGATGTCTGTTTTATACGAAATCTGAAACACATATTTCACTTATTAGTCTAAGTAAATTTCCATGGACTCCATTTCAGAAAAAATAAAAAAAATAGTAGGAGCATAATCTTATATGCTCCTAGGGAGGATGCTGATTTAACCCTACACATAAGCATGCACACGTACAAATGCACATACATACATACATACATACATACATACATACATACATACATACATACATACATACATACATACATACATACATACATACATACATACATACATACATACATACATACATACATACATACATACATACATACATACATACATACATACATACATACATACATACATACATACATACATACATACATACATACATACATACATACATAAGCATGCACATGTACAAATGCATATATATACATACATAAAGTTGTATATATATGGACCTTTTAAATGAGGTGGGAGTTTTTTTGAAATTGTAAAGGCCATTGTGAATTTAGTAAAAACTCTGTAACAGTTTTGTAAAAGTATAAACTGCACACTGTAAACAAAATGAATTTTGTAAGATATAGCATCTAAACTTAAATTAACATTTCCATCCAATATAATAATATTTTCATAATTTTTTATTTCACTATATATGTTGTGTTAATATTTATTGTTATATGTATGAAACAAGAAATTGTAAAATATATTGAAAAGATGTCTAAATTGAGGGTGTCTCACCATATGTATGGTGAGACCCCGCCTCATTTGAAGTTTCTCCTACACACACACATGGTGAGACCCCGCCTCATTTGAAGTTTCTCCTATATATAGGGTAAACTGGGGCTGCCCCCTTGAGGGGGAGCAAACTTGGCTCTCCCCATCCCATTTTCCTTATTTTTTTTGAAAATTTCTTTCGTAGATTTTCATCAATATATCCCTATATTATGCTATTAAAATTTCGTGCGAAACAGAGACTCCTACGGCCTCCATGCAAACGGGATCGTTTTTAGCAATTCTGTTACCGTTAAGAAATGACTGACTGGATGGAGGTCGTAGGAGTCTCTATTTTGCACGAAATTTTAATAGAATAATATAGGGATATAGTGATGAATATTCACAGAAGAAATTTTCAAAAAAAAGGAAAATGGGACGGAGGGAGCCATGTTAGCCCCCCTTAGGGACACACACACAGACACAGACACAGACACACACACACACACATAGAGAGAGAGAGATTAATGGGGCTGTGCTCGCGTCGTTTTCGACATTTTTTTTATTTTTTTCAAAAAATATCGCCATGTATATTCAACCCTATATCCCTCCTATATGCCATTCGAATTTCGTCAGAAATAGAGACTCTTACGGCCTCCATCCGGATAGTCATTTTTTAAAGGTAAAAGGATTTTTTAAATCGACACTATCTCGATGGAGGCCGTAGGAGTCTCTGTTTCTGACGAAATTCGAATGACATATATGAGGGATATAGGGATGAATATACATGATTTTATTTTTCAAAAAAAATTAAAAAATACCGAAAATAGGAGGCGGGACAGTCATGTTGGCTGCCCTAGCGGGCAGCCCCATTTTTCTCATATATATATATATATAGATAGACGAACACATACATACACACACATACACAAATATGTGCATGTGTATTCTTTCGAGGCTTGTATCAAATATCTTAATAGATCAAGCAACAAAAAATTCGATAAATTCAAGTTTCAATGAGAAGTTTGTGTCACTACTAAGAAGGTAGTTTGGGATGTATTTGTTAATCATTTGTTGCTTCCAATACTGGATATATAATTTTTCAAAATTTATCCATATACTTTGATTTTATCTCGATTGTAAATATATTTTCTCATCGACAAATTGTCTAAAGAAACTATATACTTGTTCATGTAAAAATTCTTATTCTTTTTCCCATTTGGTATCGGATTTCTGATGGAAAAGACAAAGAGATGCATAACCTTCACATATAAAAAAACTTACATCTTATTTTTTTATAAAATATAATTAAACCTCATTTAGACTAATCATTCATCCAGAAGAAAAAACCCATAATGTTATCCAACATACTAGTTTTAATGTCATTTTGTTAGGCATATAAGAGACCCCACCACTAGTCAAAGCATGCCACAATCTAAATAGATGACAAATTAGATATATCATGAAAAAAATCAAGCAAACAAACAAAGCGATAAACACTTCACATGCACAATAATTTTTAACGTGGAAAATCCAAAATGACAAGGTATAAAACCATAGGGCCAACTAGACGCAAACGAATTCATTATAAGCAACAAAGTAATTTCTCCACAGAAGGGGCTACATAAATCTAGCCCTTGAGATGATATATTTAATCAAAATCACCCCAAACAAGTGGAAACATAGATGGAGAAGTATCATTTGAGTATATATGGTGTCTGCAACCTCTTTTAGACATTGCATATGTTTCCACTTCCATTGAATAATAGAGAAAAGAGGGTTGGATAAAAGATGGTGAAAGAACTTGAAAACCACATATACAAGGAGAAGAATTTGGAATGGGCATGTATTCCTTCTTCTCTGTCTATCCACACCCCTCTCCCCTCAAACCTAGGGCTGGCTATTGAGTCACGGCTCGATGAGCCAGGCTCGGGCTCGGTTCGATAAGGGCTCGTGAGCTTGGCTCATTAAGCTATGGAGCCGAGCTCGAGCCAGATTTTTGTGCTCGATAGCTTATCGAGCTGAGCCCGAGCCGAGCCCTGCTCAGCTCAATAACTCAATAACGGGCTCGATAAGGAATATATATATTCTATTTGTGAAACTACAATGATTTTTATTTTTATTTGTATTAGTTTTGCAACATTTTTAATGGTGTATTATGTGTTTATGTAACAACAATGTTGGGTGGACTATGTTGTAGACTTGGATTTTCTACCTTTTATCTATGTTAATCTAGGTTATAGTTAGATATTTAGTATTTTTTATTAACAAGCAGAATGTTACAATATATATTATAATTTAACTTTTATATACAACTCGGATGGTGGCCTATTGGTAAGGTGGATGCTCTTTAAAAAGGAGGTCTCGGATTTGAGCCCAGGCGAAACATTTTTTCACCAGAAAACACCTATTTTCTTAATGAGCCTGAATAGGCTTGAGCCTATACCAAGCTCAATAAGAGGCTCGGGCTCGGCTCAAGACTCATCGAGCCCGAGCCCAGCCCTGGCTCGACTCATTAGGCTCGATAGAGAGCCTTATTCAAACCAAGTCACGGATCATCTTGGAATGCAAATGATTAAAGAATCCGTCATGGCCAATGAGATAAACATCATTCAAGCCTGTAATACCCATACCCCAAAATATAGTGCCACATCTAAAACTCACAAAATGTGGGTGTGGTTTATAAGTGGTAGGGATTACTACTTGACAACTTGTATTTAAGCATTTTGGGTGGTTGTCAACGGGTCCATTTGGGCATGTATCCAATAGGTTGTTAGGGTTAGTTCTCCTCGATAACGAACCAGAGACCTAAACCCGGTACGTTACAAATGGTATCAGAGCCATATTTCCTATGATAGTGGAAAGGGCTACCCGAGAGGTGGATCCGCCCTACAAAGAGCTTGGAGGAAAATGCTACCCAGAGCATGCAGCCGTCACTGTCACTGGGAATAAGTGATGAGACATGTCGCAACGAGGACGTTGCGGATATAAGTGAGGGAGGTTGTAACACCCCAACATCCGACATAGTGCAACAACATCTATAACTCACAAAGCATTTTGAGTGGTTGTCAACGGGTTCATTTGGGTCCGTATCCAATAAGCTGTCAGGATCAATTCTCCTTGATAACGATCCGGAGACCTAAGTCCGAGACGTTACAAAACCCATCATCGGATGGATTTAGTTGTCTGACCAACAAAAAATAGTTGGAAGAAGAGAGATAGACCAGAGGAAGAGCAGGAGGGAGGCTGGAGAGGTCAGGAAGGAGTGATTTGGAGAGGGAGGGTTTGGAGGTAGTGATCGCATGAGAGAATCGAAGAGATAAACAGATACATCTTTTTTCTGACTTTTAACAAATGGTTCCCGATAATTGTTGATAAACTATACATACAGTAACGATTCCCCACATACCCAATACCAACATGACATTTCCTTATGGGTGGAAGAAATTGTTTGGAAATATCACTCTTAACGGTTCCAGTTCTGCACAACGGTTGAGAAAGTGCTAACTCGGATTGTCTGCTGTGGGTCAAAATGCAGCAGAGTCTGCTGTGGGGTAGGAATTGCTCGTTCTTGATCGAGTGGTTTACACGATTTTACATTTTTTGTGAGACCATACTATGCAAAATCGTGTGAACCGCTTGATCAATATCCTTTCCTACGGTTACAGCAAGGACAACACTACAGCTCTCTCAGGTACATACATCGATCGTTAAAATACAATATCATTTGCAATCCTAAATGATATAAAATCGGTTTAAAAAACATCAACAACATTTCACTGTTGCAAATAAAAATCGAGTTACAGCCAGTACATTGAAGTAGACGGTGAAATAAGATGACAGGTAATTAAGAACGATGGAATTAGCATCAAATCTTGGCCTCGTTCTTAATTAAGAGGTGTATTTAATCAAACAAAACTTATTCAAAATCAACTCATTTATCAATATAAGATAACAAGAGTATATGCACCCTTTAATTACTTGCATTTAGATGTAATAATATATCCAAGTCTGCAACACTCGTATGACTGAAATAACTAAAAAGAAATACCTAAAAGACAAGAACAAGCAAATGAAGAAGAGAAAGATAGCTCAGAATAATAGCTTCTCTCTTTTTTTTTACAGATTTCGCAACAGATAATACTGATGCCAAAATCTCTCCAACTCGTTAAAATTATGTGGCTTGTCACTTTCAGGCAACTAATCTCTGGTCTTCTGACACGAGGAGGGGAAGAGGACGATGCATCCCGTGGTTCTCGTGATGCTCCAGATCTGATCTTTAGCTGAAGCGTAAGCTCCACAGTCAAAATGGTGTCACCTCACCTCCATCAAACAAAGCAAAGGTGTGGCCTACCACCACCTCCGGTGATGATGGATATGTTATCAGTCACATCTCTCCACGTTACATATGCATATATATATGACCCACGTTAGATTAGATGCCACTTTGACTGTCCAAACCTGAGGCCCCAAATATATCGTCGTACGCGCTCCATTGTTGCATCCACATTCATGTCGGCTTTTTTTTAACTTTCACTCGAATCCCAAAAAGATTTGACAGTAATTTGGGAATTTTTCACTAGACAGATCTCCCCAGCAGGGACATGACGCTGATAAGATAAGAGCTCACATTCACGATATAGGCGAACATTTAATTATTTACAACTTTAATGTACAATGTTTCTTTAATAGAAGTATAAAAAGTAGAATTAAAAATAGATCTCAAAATGAATAAAGAATGAATTAAATAAAATGAGTTTTTATTGGTTTTTCGCCCTTATCTCCCACTACTTTATTCCTTCTTGACCTAGTCATTGAGATACATAGGTCTCGGAGTTTTGGGTCATAAAATATTTACAATATTTTATTCTTTTTCTTTTCTTTATTCTATACTTTTGGCTTGGAAAACCGTATTTTATACACTATTTACAACACAATGCATGAGTGATAAAATGTTTAAATTAAGCCTATTTACACGCATTTAATAGAATTTTTAAGGCCAAAGTGATATAATAAAGATAATGAAACGAAGATTCATCACCAAGGAGCAAAAAAGGAGTACATGTATCTATTTGCAAAATATCTAAAAAGTATTGAACTATAGATAATATTTATGGACTAAAATTAAAATACAAAAGTTGGGGGTGGTGGTAAGCAGCATAATTACCCGCCTGCATGTTGGCTGACGGTGTGGATCTGACCATTTGTACACGTGTACCGCAACACACAATGGATGGCGTTTCGGTTGTATGGCTAGGATAAATCCCAGTGCTCCATCTGATGGCTGAAGATGACGTAATCCGACGACACATGGAGGACCTGGAGTTGAGACTTGATCGGACGATGAAGAATCGCAAAGGAAGAACAAGGAAGAATGCCTGAAGAGGTGCTTTGATCCGAACTTCGAGTGACTCTGGCGGTCTTGGGCACGACAAAAAGATGTCGTGTCTTCCTAGAAGCATCCTGGAGCTGCTTTAGGCGTCAGATGGGTCTGAGGACCGTCAGAGGGGTTCTCGAAGGTTAGAGGAGCTTTGGGGCTCCATATACCTTGACTGCTAGTAAAACTTGACCTGCGAGGGGTCTTTGACCCTCCAGGACCTGCAAGGAATCACCAATATGCAAAAAAAGGGGTCTCTGTGAGGCGGAAATGGATGGTGATGAGTTGGGGTGGAACTCTCCGGTGAGGTGGCGGAGAGTGAGAGCTAATTCCTTGATATGAGCAAGATCGATGGGGCTGGAGGTGCGCGGGGAAATGGATAAGCGGTGTGGAACGAAGGGGAGGTGATTGGATGTTCGGAGAACAATGAGGGACTGTGAAAACAGTCGCCAGAGCTGAGCTTTGACACTACGTTATTTAAATTTCACGAAATACAATGCAATTTTAACTGAAAAAGAAAGCTAAAATATTCTAATCCTAATCCTAGGAACAAAAGGGCAGCTTAAACTAAGGTTCTACGTGCTAGAGAAGGGATCCAATAGAACACCAAAGCTCGCTGGCAATGTGGATCAACCAGAGAAAACATCCCTTCCTCCATGCCAAATCCTTGGGGGTGAAAGCCTCTATCACAAGCAACCTCACGCATAAGAAGCTTGGGGATTTAGGGTGTTCAAACGAGATTAAGTTTGAAATGGAGAAGATGAAAGGTACATGTACATGAAGTTCTTTGATCGATGCTATTGATCGATACATCGATTCAAAGATCGAGGAGAGATGATAAGACCTAGGATCGAGGAACAAAACCAATGAGAAATCGAGACAAGAGGAAGTAGGAATCGATGGGGAAAAATAGAGAAGTGGGTGGTCAGCAAGGTGGCAAGCCTATGGTGCAAGGGGGGCTCCGTTGACCGATGGGTCAATCGAGGCTCGCCCCTGATTGGGCCACGTCACCCGCTAGGTGACAAAACTGAAATAAAAATAAAATAAAAATAAAATAATAAATGATTTATTTGATTTTTGATTAAAACATGAAAAATGTTTATTAATTTATGTAGTATTTTAATCTAATTTTGTTTATTTTTCCAAGGTCATTTTTTGTATGTTACTTTTTAGAGTTTTATTTGTAGGTATATTTACCTATATATTAAGTATTTTATTTTTATTTTTATTTTTTATTTTAATATGTTATCTACATAATTTATATATTTATAACTTATCTAAATACACATAAATATATTTTACTGTATTTTTCTGATGTTATATGCAGACTCAAATAAATAGGTGTATTTATTATATAGGTATATGTATATGTAATTCATATATCTAATTTCCACTTATTTTTTTATTATATTTTTCATTTTTCTTTTATTTTAATTATATGTATGTAAATAAATAAATAAATAAATATATATAATATCTTATAAAATTATAAAAATATAAAAGTATGAAAATATAAAGAATAAATAAAATGATTATTTTATTCATGTATATTGCACAATAGGGGTCCAAAACCTAAATTTTGCATCTTAACTTCAAATCGAATGAAACTGCCTTCATTAAATGGATAATTAAATTTTATATACAATTCAAGTTGAGTTTTTTAAATTTCGCTACACCATGTAGTAGATACATGTCTATGAAGTTTGAATTTTGGATTTTTATTTTGAGTATCCAGGGCATAGTGTGAGTTATTTTTACATGAAATAAATTTTTATTTTTTGTTATTTTTATCTACAATTTCATGTACAAAGTTTATTTAAGATATAAACAAATACAGAATAAAATAAGCCCTGAATTGTCTTTATTGGGGAATTACAAATTAGGGTTTCGATGAACCGTGAGATTTTCCCTCTTAAAAGTGTCGAATTAACACTTGAGTCTCGTTGCAGTCAGGCGAAATCAGATCGATCAAAAACCGCTTCAATTGTTTTGTCAACTAAATGCAAGCAGTCAAATTTATTTACTTGGGCAAGTCCAAGGTCGAACTCAGGGACACGACCTCTTAAGCAGTTATTCGGATTCTCATTAATCGAATTAAGTTATGAATAAAGAACTCATAGGTCAGTATACAAGGACACACGCTGTAAACAAATGAAGACACTCTTTAATTGATTTTCATAATGCCATATGATGCAAGTATAAAAATATGCACATAAAGCCTATCTATATGAAATCAATGAGCCATATAATAGAAGTCAAATTTAGGTGCAATTAATGAAGCAAATTTGATTGATGAACTAATAAGAGATATAAGAAATAATTAAGCAAATGACACTAAATCATTAGAATTAATCCTCCAAACTTTAAGTTAAATCAGGAAACCAATCACGCCATACGATAGACAATGAAATAAGCTTCAAAAGGAGAGTAAAATGAACTAAAACGGAGATCGTACGCTTAAGATATTAATGAAAGAGTCCATGGGCATAAAACGTAAAGACAACATGCAAAATAATTAGGAAAACATTACAAACAGGTCCCTGGAAGGACTTAAATGTAATAATAAAAAGTCATGAGGCCTTCCTTGTGATTTTCGCATAACCACGAGAACTAAATTGCAATTATTAAAACCAGAGGGACTCGAATGTAATTATCCCCAGACGTGCATGATCTCCACATGCTCGGAGGACCAATTTCCAATTTGAAGAAGTCGACAGGGCTCCCTTGTAATTTGCCCAGCCCTTACGTGACCAAGGCATGTGAGGCTAGGCTCGGATGGAGGCGCAGGGTCGGGGCGAGGCTCGGGAGGCTCAGACCACGTAGCGATAGATGGCGTTTTGGCTTGTATCGGGTGCCCCGAACCTGGAGGCTGGGAGTGAAGGCTCGGGGGTGGATACGTGGCTTCCTGTGGGCCATCCAATCGTGAAGATCGGACGTAAACTATACGTCGAGTTCCTCCTCCCGCCACCTCCTGCGACGGACTTGGTGGGGCTCCAGCGTGGCTAAGATCTCCTCCTCCTTCTTGCGGGTATCCTGAAGGTCGAGGATCGATCCTAGACCTTTGACGATGGAGCTGGTGGTGTGAAGGAGGCACGGGACCATCTGGAATAAGCCCGTCGTGGAAGCTCGCTGGAGGACTTGCTCTTGAAGGGAGCAAGAAAGGCAGCTCTGACCATTGAAGGAAAGTGTACCTGCATAGTTAATACATAGCTGAAGCGTACGTGCATGGGTAGAAGTGAGTTGTGCGGGGTTCCATGCGAGCGGAAGAAGGGAGGAACCATAGCTTCTTCTCCGATAAACTGGAGAGAAGGTGGAGCAGATGTGGTCAGGTCCTGAAGCAGAGGATGAGGTGAGCGGAGGTATGCGCGTGGATGACGAAAGTGTGGTGAAACTCAGGAGAGGGTCAATTGCAGGTGTAAGAAAGAGGGAACACCTAATTAAATAAGAGAAGCAAAGCGGAAAAACATAGGGAAACATAGGAGAATAGGGGAAGCTTACCTGGAGATTTAGGCGGACACGGCGGCGTGGGCTTGATCTCCAAGGAAGCTCTAGTCATCGCTGGACTCCAATAAGCTAGAGCAGCTCACCGACGTTTAAAGGCTGGAGGCATGGCCTACCATGGCCAAAGGTCAACACCGAGGCCTTGGTCATAATTGTGTCGTCGATCCGATCTCCCCTTGGCACGGGGGGCGGAGAGTTGTTGGGCCAAGGCTCGCGTACAGGTGGACAGGGTGGTTTGTGGGAGATGACAGTGTATTTGAAGGGATTGGGCCAGGGTACAGGTGGCGAAGACCTTGACTTCGTAGGTTTGTGCAGACAAGGAGAAGATGGGAGGACTGCGGTTAGGTAGTGCGTAGGGATGACAGGAGTACGGGCATGGACGCGACATGCTCAGATAGTTGTGGGGGTGGACGTTGAGGTCGAGAAAATAGGAAGGGTGCGACGAGTTTGCATGGTGGAGAACGTAGGAGAGAAGGGGATGTGGGAGGTGGAAGATGTGGTATTGACCGTTGGATCTTGCGATCCAACGGTTCCGAGGAGGGCACGAAGACGCGGACCTGATCTAGCCGATTAGGGCACATCGAAGGGCTGTGGGAGAAGGCACGATTGACCGTTGGTCTAGAGATCCAACGGTTGAGGATTGAGCAGGAGTGGATGCTCCAGATGCAATCTGGAGGGCAATCAAAGGGCGAAGAATCACGGACGTGCGACGGAGATTGAAGCTCCAGAAAGTGATCAGACGGCTGGAAGCGAGGGCGGATGGTGCAAGGGAATCTTGCCACGTGGCTCAACAAGAAAGAGCCACGTGACCCAATAAGATTATTCATAAGAAAAAATTCGAAAAGAAATAGAGGAAGACTGGATTTGGAAAAACTCAAAACATGAAAGTTGTAGATCTTGATGAGATCTACAAGTTTCATGTTGCAAAAATGCAAAAGAAGTCAAACAAAGAGAGAAATATTTTTGTGAGCGTTTTTAAAGGTGTAAAAACACTGCGGCTTTTTTTAATCATTTTTTGTATTTTTAATTTATTTTAAAATCAAGATATACACAATAATTAATCTGGTTTTTATTGACACCAGTTTAAGTTAGGTGATTAATATATGAAAATTAACATGATGAAACCGAGGTTCATCAGCTTTTATTGTCTTTTTGGTTGTTATATCCCCTACTTTATTTCTTGTCGACCAAGTCATTATGATGCCTAGGTCTCGGAGTTTAGAGTTGTTAAATACCTACGGTATTTCATTTCCTTTTCTCTTCTTTATTCTTTTATTTTAGCTTTAAATATGCTATTTTATACACCATTTTCATTGTAAATAATATTTGGTTATTTTGTAAAAAATAACGCTATATACATGCATTTAGATAGAGCTTGAAAGATTAAAATAAAAGAATAAATATGACGAAATGGAGATTCATCAACTACCACTAGACCACTATATTATCTAGTTGGAGAATTTAATAAACGAGATTACATATTTATATGTTGAAGTTAGGAGCATGATCATAATTAAATTATTTGCAGTAATTGTGGATTTTAAGGACAAGGCATGTTCAGATTAGGTTAATAATGTAGATCATACTCAAATTTAAAGAAATTAAATCTCCTTGGAGAAACCCGTAAGAAATTGGATCTTTTTAGATTACGTTAATAATGTAGATCATACTCAAATTTAAAGAAATTAAATCTCCTTGGAGAAACCCGTAAGAAATTGGATCTTTTTGATGGTTTAGATTCCAGAGGAATATGAAATGAGATGTAGCTCATACTTTATTTAAATAACAGACAGTTGTTATGTTTAAGTGAAGGAATAAATGACTCTTTATTCAATTTTTTTTGGAAATAAGAGTCTACCGAATTAATAGGGCTCTTTCTTTGTCTCTTTCATTACAAAGCTACTTTTTTCCTTTTTTATTGCTATAAGGTGGGTTGAAGGGATTTGAATACTGGTCCTTTTGAAGTGGGGACAACTGCTTCTACCATCAGACCATTAAAGGGGTTCTTCATTAGAAAGCTACCTTACCGATGTAATCTCCAAAAAAAGAGGTCTTTACCTATGCGCTTGATGCCCATTTTTCTTAAATGGAGAAGACTCCACCAAACAATTCATTAACAAGTGCAATGTTAAAAGAATTTTACTGAACTTAATTTACCCATTGGCTCGCCTTTTGTATCGATAACCTATCTCGCATTTTTAGACACACTAGCTTAGACAAGCGTGCTTCAAAGAGATACATGCTTATAGACAAACTAGCTTTCTAAAAGAAACCTATAATCATCCCTCAAAATTAAAAGATGACTTGCCCTAACCTTTGAACTTTAGTTAGGAGTAAGAAAAACTCAATTCAAAGAGTCACATTTACCTTACACTCTAAAAATAACTCACTTAAGACATTGTCTACAAGAGTTGAGCCGACTTTTTCTAAGATAACTAAGCACTTTGGAAAATTTACTACATAGTATAAATCTCTCTTTGGATTTACATAAAGTTACCTTTCCATTTTAGGAATGTAGTTGGTATAGAACTTTCTTTGAACAAAAAAGATACAACATGTTTCAACATAGAGGTTAAATATCCTCAAACTTCTGGTCAAACACTTCTCATATTCGAATACTATATTTTCTTTGGATGTTAAAGCATTGATAACAACGCATGATGCATTATTCAAACTTAAAGTATCCTCGATTAATAGAACATCTTTGTGAAATAAATCCTGAATTGATTGGTTGTCTTTTTTGTTAATGTAAATACACAGTTGATATCTTTAATATCATAACAACATCAAATTTTTCGCCCTCCCATTAAAATCTTCTTTGCTATAATGGATGAAAGGAATATAAACAACTCATCTTGATAGATAAGAAAAATATTGACATCAATCTGGTGTTTATTTGTAAGGTATGGTCCAAGATGACATTTCAGGGTACTTTTCAAAATATTCATCAGCTAGTAGTGGTAATTAGTTACTTCATTTTGTTGATTTGTGGGTCTATGAAATAGCTCGAGCTCATGGTTTCTCTTTTTCTTTGTTCTTTGATAAGCGAGAGATTTATTTTCATATATTTCAAGCTCTAATAAAAGTACTCAAAATTCATATTACAAGTGAAATGGCTCTGATTAAAGAACTAAAGTTAGGATAAGGGTGATTATGCTCTTCTATACTTGTGAGGGGGTAACAAAATGGGAATATCAATTGAGATTTTTTTCTCTTATTGAACTATCCTCGTTTTGTTTTATATCATGTCGACCACCACTAAATACATAGCAGTTTGATGTATGTAAAGAACTTTAAACTCTTTGCATGTTGATTCCTAAGATGAATGAACTTTGATTGTGAGAAATGTTGTTGAATCTCCCTCTATTTAGTGATCACAGAACTCTTTTTGATAAATATGAAAAATAAAAAGGTTCGTTATTTCGAAGAATAAGAAAAGATACTCTAGATTTGCGTCATATTTCGAGTTTCGTATATTGGGAATGACTATTTCATTCTCTAGATTCTCGAGGAATAACAAACAAATGTAGAAATACTAATAAATCTTATTATTTCATTTTTTTCATATTTTGTGAATACATATTTCATTTTCTATATTTGGAGGAATAGCAAACAAACACAGACTATCAATTCGAATTAATCCTCTTATTTCACAATTATCTAAATGATATACAAAACGAAAATAAAGAATAAATTTTCTCATTCCTTATTTTATGTTTTATTCCTCAAAGAAATGACCTAACTTTTAAAAGGTAGTTTAGTTGAAGAGTTCATCTTGAGAAGGATAACCCTCTTTTGGATGGATTATCGTGTGTAATATCTTTGTTTGATTTGGTGTTTGGATGGTGTGTTTATTATTTGTAAGATTTGTTGTGGCATAGCTTTTTATTAGAGTTTGTAGAAATGATTAGATGTTAGTTATTTTGTAAATCTTAGACGACAAGATTGCACAATATGATTTTTTTTGTTTATATGGAAAATACACACATACATACACACACATAGAGAGAGTATAAAATGAGAGCATATTCTATCTATTAAATGGGAGAAAAATTGGTTACTGGTCAAGTCTTATGGAGAAAGATGGGCAGGTGGTAGGCCCCGCAGGGTAGAGAAAAAAGGGTTTGGAAAACCCGATGGATACTAGGGATAGCATGTGATTTGTTAGGGTGTGTTTGGTACGCGGGTTAAACTGGTAGAGGGTAACTAGTTTTTATGTTTTAGTGTTTGGATAGAGGGTTAAACTAGGGGTGTGTTAAAAGTGAGTTTGTTATGATATGATTGTATTACAGTTTGAAAAAGTGAGTAGTTATTGTTATGTGATTGTATTGAAGTTTGGAAAATTGAGTAAAAGTGGAGTAGTTTATAATTTTTATATGATATGATGGTATAATATATTATTTTTTGATGGAATTACAACAACAACAAAGCCTTTTCCCACAATTAAGTAGGGTCGGCTACATGGAGTCTTCGCCTCCATTCAGATCTATCTTGGGTCAATTCCGGGCTTATATCCATAAAATTAAGATCCCTTCATATAGTTTTTTTCTAACACTTCTTGGGTCGTCCTCGCCCTCCTTTTACCGGCTCAACATCCCAACACTCGCATCTCCTAACTGGTGTATCAACTGATCTTCTTTGCAAATGACCGAACCATCTTAAGCGGTGTTCTCGCATCTTATCCTCGATCGGAGCTACACCAACTTTCTTTCTGATTACATCATTCCGAATCCGATCTTTACGTTCGTGTCCACACATCCACCTTAACATTTTTATTTCTGCTACAGTCATTCTCTGCACATGTCTATGGTTCACAGGCCAACATTCAGATTCATAGAGCATAGCAGGTCTCACAGCTGCTTTGTAAAACTTTCCTTTAATTTTTAAGGAATTTTCTTATCACAGAGAACAACAGAGACTCCTCCCCACTTTAGCCAACGTGCATTTATTCTATTAGTAACATCTCCATCAATTTCCCCATCATGTTGCAAAATAGATCCCAGATATCTAGAAGAATCTCTCTTCCGAATGTTATCATCACCAATCTTCACATCGATTCCTTCACCATTGCTTCCATCAAAGGAGCACTCCATATATTCTGTCTTAGCCCTACTTATACGAAATCCTTTACTCTCCAACTCATGTCTCCAAACCTCAAGGTTCTCATTCACTCCATCTCTAGTCTCGTCAATCAACACAATATCATCAGCAAATAATATACACCGAGGTAATTCATCTTGAATGTGACTTGCCAACTCGTCCATAATCAAAGTAAAAAGAAATGGACTCAAAGCTGAACCTTGATGTAGACCAATGTTGATGTCAAAATAGCCAGTCTTCCCAGACGGGATCTCACACAAGATAAAACCCTATCATACATGCCCTTTATGAGGTTAATGTATAGGATTGGTACTTGTCTCTTCTCCAAAACTCTCCACAATATCTCTCGTGGGACAGAATCATAAGCCTTCTCCAAATCAATAAAGAACATATGGAGATTCTTCCTTTTAGCTCTATAAATCTCCATTGTTCTCCTCAGTAAATGGATGGCTTCAATAGTTGAGCGACCTGGCTTGAATTCGAACTGGTTTTCTTTTACGTTAGAAACATGCCTCAACCTTCTTTCGATCACACGTTCCCAAATTTTTATAGTATGATTCATCAGCTTGATACCTCTATAATTAGAACAATTTTAAATGTCTCCTTTATTCTTATAAAGAGGCACCACCATACTCCTCCTCCAATCTTCATGCATTTTCTTGCTTCGCCAAATAACATTGAATAGATTCGTAAGCCAAATCAAACGACGCTCACCTAAAACTCTCCATACTTCTACATGGATGTCATCCGATCCTACACCTTTCCCAGGTCTCATAACCTTCAAAGCCTCCTCTACTTCCTATCTTTGAATCCATCTATAGCTCGCACGATTCAAGTAACTTTCACTACTAGCCAGATCACCCAAAGTGATCTCTCTATTTCCTTCCCCAATGAAAAGTTTATGAAAGTACTGCTCCCATCTAGTCTCTATATCCTTATGAGTAACAAGCATGCGACCTTCTTCGTCCTTAATGCATCTCACTTGAGAAAGGTCTTTGATCTTTCTTTCTCTTACTTTGGCCAACCTGAATATATCCTTCTGGCCCACCTTAGAGTCGATATTTTTATACAAAACTTCATAAGCTTTTGACTTAGCTTCGCTTACAATCTTCTTTGCTTCCTTCTTCGCTATTTTGTAGTTTGTTATAGTTCCCTTTGTCCTATCCTTAGACATAGCCTTAAAGCATGCTCTTTTAATTTTTAGCCTCTCTTACACCCCTTCACTCCACCACCAAGCCTCCTTTTGACCTGGAGCTCCTCTCTTTGACTCGCCTAACATCTCTTTGGCTACCTTTCGGATAGAAGATGCTACTGCCTCCGACATCTCGTTTGCACTTTCGCTACAATCCTAAGACGAGTCTTCTAAAACCTTCTCCCTAAAGCTCGATTCCTTCAGTGGAAGATTCCACCATCTAGTTCTAGTGATCTTAGGAACCCTCCTTTTCTTTACCAATCCTTTTATTTGTACATCTAAAACTAACAAACGATGTTGGATTGTCAAACTCTCTCATGGGATTACTTTGTAGTCTTTACAACACAACTGATATCTTCTCCTCAACGCAAAGTAATCTATCTGTGTTCTAGTTGGCCCACTCTTATAAGTAATTAAATGCTCCTCCCTCTTCTTGTAGAGAGTGTTTGCTATGAAAAGATCATATGCTGTTACAAAATCCAGGATGACTTTTCCCTCTTCATTTCTATCCCCAAAACCATGACCTCCATGAACACTAACATACCTTGAAGCATCTTTTCCCACATGTCCATTAAGATCTCCACCTATGCAAATCATCTCTCTTTGTGGGATTCGTTGTAAAATCTTATCTAGATCCTCCCAAAAAGCTTGTTTAATCCTTTCATCTAAACCAATTTGTGGTGCATAAACTGAGATTATATTCAGAATTTCTTCTTCAAGCACCAATTTTAGCAGAATAATCCGATCCCCGAATCTTTGCACCTCAACCACACAATCCTTCAAATCCTTATGCATAACCACTCCAACACCGTTTCTACCCTTATCTTTTCATGAATACCAAAGTTTAAAGCATGTCTTTTCAATCTCCCTTGCTTTCTCTCCAACCCATTTAGTCTCTTGAAGACATAGTATATGAATCTTCCTTCTTTCCATCGTATCCACTATCTCCATCAATTTTCCAGTTAAAGTGCCAATATTCCAACTACCAATCCGCAACTTCCGTTGCAATCTCTTTTGAACTAACTTTTTTACTCGCATGCATCCATTATGCGAGAACCCTTGTAAATTTTAGACTGCATCCGGACGATGATGCAGCGGAACTAGCTTAATTACCCACATACGTTCCTCATGCGAGAATCCTTGTAAATTTTGAACTACATCTAGACTGCGATGTAGCGGTCCTTGCCAATTTTTTATTGCATTCGGGCGATGCAACGCATCGCAATAGGGAACGTTCCAACGAAATCTGTATGTTTGCTTAAATCCATATTAAAAAGATCTGACTGTCGTGAGGTAACTTTCTAAATAATATAATTTTTTTAAAAAAATATTATTTAAGAAGTTGTCTCAGACTGTTTTACGCTGGCTGTCGGCTACCTAACGCAACCCTCCTCATTTACTCGGGCTTGGGACCGTCCATGGCTGAGTTTTTTTTGATGTAATTGATGATGGAAAATTGATTTATTTATTTTTTTAAAAAAGAGAAATGTGGGACCCACATTAGAGAGAGAGGGAGTGGGTTACCCTCATCAATTAAGGGAGTGTTCGGTCGGAGAATAGATCCAAAATTAAGGGTGTTATTCCCTTCTCTTTCCGTTTCTTTCCTCGTATGACTATTCTCCATGCGTATCTCTCTCTACTTTTATTTCATATCCTTATTCCACCTTACCGACCCTTATTCCATCTTATTCTTATTCTTTTAGCCGAACAAGAATAAAAATAAATCTTTGTTCTAGCTTATTCATCATCTTTATTCCTGCTTGTTACTAAACCGAACGCCCCCAAGGGTGTTCACACGTTAACATCATGGTAAATACATTTCAAAATACTCAAATTTAAATCCTCACTACTAAAGCTAAAGCATATTAATTGGCCGAACAAAATCCATCACAATCAAACTGGTCCACCTCACTTGTTGAGGATTCGGTGGTTTGTTTAATCTCTTATGTGGATGGAGCCAAACAGCTTATCGAAGTGTGTATTAATTAAAGTCAACGATCTAATCAGGAGACGTGGGCGCCCATTTCCATTAGCTTCTACGTGGCAGCACAAGATGGTTCCCCTTCGGCCTATGGCCCCCAACATTGTTAGAGCATTTGGATGCACCTTCCCCTAATAATTAAATGGATCCATTATTCTCAATGTTAATCAATGCATTGTATTAGTTTTTTTATGTACCTCCTTGCACAGTTTCAATCATTAATTGGCTTATGGAGAATAATTGATATGAAGATGTCCTCTGTATTGACGTACGTGTCATTCAGTTGTGCATTTCCACGTGGGAACAATGAATAAGTGATTCCATCCTCTATCATTTCTATCAATGATTTTGTATTAGCGAGCGAAAAAGGAATATAATTCCTTGAAACATATAACTTACACGCTCTTACCTTTTTATTTCCGTATTTTTTATTTTTTGAAATTTATTTCCCTATTTTTTATTTTTTAAATGAAACCTGAAAAACTTAAATCACAATGTATTACCTATTTTTATTACCTTAGTCTCAACATTTGATCATCTAATAAAGCAAAATATGAAGTTGCACATCACCTTTCATATGGATACGTTGCTATTTGCATCATAAGGTTATAATGCTTACATTAATTTCAATTCCAAGTTAAAGAAATCATCATGCCTATATTAACAATAGAACTATAGAAATTATATTTCCATATATTGTTGCGAATATTGAAGCAATCATGTACAAACACGATCAATCAAGCAAGATGCAAACACACAAATTTATATGGTTCACATGAAACTCGGCTGTATCCTTGGATGGTGACGATTGATTTCACTATGTGTAGAAAGAAGCACAAATTGATAGATCTAGTAACTTAATCTAAAAGATAGATCTAAGATACTAAAGAATTAAAGCACTAACTGGAAGCCATCGCTTAAGGAAATGAAGTCGAGATGATGATTTCCTTCTCCTTCTCAATTCTTGTCCAGTGTGTTTGAGTAATGGATCCTCAATCATTCATTAGTTGATGGAGAGGGGACCCCAATTTATACTTATAAAACATGATGGATACGTATCTATTAAGGTAACCAGCAAAAACAACCATCCAATGATGCAGCATTTTAAAATTAATCATGAGTCACAAAATAAGAAATAAAAAAATAATGTTGACAACTATCATATATGGTAGTTGCACACATGTAATTTCTTACATTCTCCCACTTGGTTCATGTAACAAATTTGTTGCTTTTCATTTGTCAAGTTAAACTCTATTAATATGATTCTTGGCGGTAGATACCTTTCAAGTAGATACATCCTTTCAAGCATTACAATGCCAATAGTTTGTTTATCTCACTACAACAAAATATACTTTAGCTGACGGACCTTAGACGATAGAATATTGGTTCTAGGTGACAAAAATAATAGGAGCGACAGATATTCCGTCACTTAATTGATGTCATTAAAACTGGCGTGACCAAAGTCTTTGGCAACAGAATTCCGTCACTTTTTAAGTTACCACGACAGCAAATCCGTCAGTGCAAATCGTCAGCATTACTGATATTCTGGAAAAAGAATTTCGTTTGCTTTTATCGGATTTGTTTGCAAAATTATCAATAAAAGGGTTAAATCAACGGTCATATTACAAAACTGTAAGCATGATTTTGCTAATCAAGTAATCATTGTCAATCATTTACATGTTTGTGGCTTCCCCCATTTAGATCCCATCTATGCATGACATTCCTACAGATATAATAAAATCAAATATTAACCACTAATGGCACATCCTCGACAGTCATCTGCAATATGTAGAATGATATCATAATGATGGCAGCATCTACAGATATATCTATGCAAGCTGAAGTTGAGTCACATGCTATGTCTTCTGCAAGGACTCAACCATTTAGCACTCTTAAAGTCCAACTTCCCTTTCTCGACCAGAAATGCATTGTAGCATTCTATTGATGTTATTGATGCATGGGATGACCACGCCATCAATATTATGAGAAACGAGCCGACATAACTCCACTTACCAATCCAAAACCATACAACTAATAAGAATCGCTGCAGACTCCACCACCTGCTTGGAATATTCACTTCTTCAGTAACATTTATCAAGAGAATCATCAAAATAACAATGAACTTTATAATACCTTGCTTCAATAGCTCCACAAGATCACAAAATCAAATTTCAAGTGGATATGATGGATCAAATCCAATGTGTGCATTCACCATGAAGTTGATTTCTTCATGGGCCAAGATATCAACACGGTGATGAACAATGATTGTCTTGTTTGCCTTCATGGTCGTTACATTGTACATCATCATGCCGCCAATACAATCTGCATGCTTGTTGATTGTTTCACCAACCTAGATTGGCCTATGTATTGCTGTCCAATACAGAGTTTGGGCTCCAGTGCACAAAACTAATAACCCGTTTATCAAAGGACCATAATAAAATCATCAGCTCCATGTGTTGGGGTAGAAAAAGCATCCCAGTAGAATCTACCAAAAGGAATCACAAACAAACGCGATTGATTCGCAAGTTAAAGATTGCTCGCAAACTCCCACGATAGCATAAAACCCACAATTGATTCAAAAGTAAACATCACCACTAAACAATCAGAAGCAAGGCACAACATCAAGGCAAAACACTACTAATCCATCAACACCATGGCTATTATCCATTATTATACCAACATGGCTATAATCCACAGCTCAGATATACATGTGATACTCATAAATCTGATTTATGGGGTGTAAAGAAGGAATACATTTTTTGGCAGAAACTTAAGGTCCATGCTTTCGTTGTTCATCAGACGACAACATCTTCTTGTCGAATAACAACTTTAGCATCTAATAAAGCAAGTGACTACTGATTTAATTTTGAAGTAGACTTTCAGATTAAGTCTGTACTGACCCATCAGATCTTTGAAAATATGTATTTTCCAAAGAACAACAAAATACGGTTTGATCAGGTTATCTATAACCTGGTTCAAAAAGCATACAGTATCAATAATTCTTTCAGCAAGTTTCTAGTAGGTGCTAAATGGGTTCCCCGAAAACATCAAATACAGATCTAATGCTTCATGCTTTGATCCACTTCTCTATTGAGTACATTACAATATGTGCATGCCAAACCATAAAAATCCACCAATTCACCCTTGAAGAACCTTTGCTAGAGTCCTATGTTCAACCATATCTGCGTGACAGAATAAGGTTAAGGATTTCCAACTTAATGCTGATTAGGACTTAAAGTTGACTATAACATACCTTAATAGTGATAGTAACAATAGCAACACCATTCTCACAAGATTCATGGAAGAGCTCCCTTGCCTCACCGACTGATACAGAAGGAACAACTTCAGGCAAGGCTTTCTCCATTGCAAAGTGAAAGCAAGTTACAATAAGTACGCAACAATCTAATGCAAGATTAGAGTTAAATGTATGAGCACCATGGCTATACATAAAAATAAAAATCATGCATTCCTAAATGCACCCAGCTATGTAATACTTGATAACATAAAAATCAGGGTTTTTATATTTTAACACCAATTAATACAATCTATATCTAGATCTCATAATTTAATGATATAGGAAACCCTCTTCAACACCCAGATCGAAACCTAAAACCATATATTTTAACATCATCCCTAGTGGGATTTTCGTTCCAAAACCCAATCGACCATTCGAAACCTAAAATGCACCAAAACCCTCTTCAACACCCAGACCGAAACCAAAAAACACAAGATCCATCAGTCTCAAAGCGATCTAGCTCATAAAATGTGATGTCACCATTTTAACTAAAAAACATCGGAAACAACCTGATCGAATGCCTCAGTGGCCGATCTAACCATTATATCTAAGAACAGATTAAATCAAGTTTAAGTACCTTCGAATTGCTCCTCGAGCCAGTGGAAGTGAGAATAGGGAAGAAAATCGCCACAAGGATCTCTAGTAGAGTCGGGGAGAGGGGAGGGAAGCCGCGCGCCTCGAGGAGATGGGAATGGGGAGGGCGCGGAGATATCGAGTGTTAGGGTGTTTTTTGGGTAATGACGTTTTAAATAGGAAGTGTTTACATGGAGTTAAGTGACAGAAGTTGATGACAGACATCCGTCACACTAAAATCCGCCGCCCAAATACCGTCATGATAAGCCATTTCTGTTGCAGTGGATCTTAACAAAACTTCATGTGTTAATATCTAAATATTAACACGGGTTCTTATTTTAGAAATATAACATACAGTAAATAAATAGATCATCATATTACTGCAGCAAAAATCTAAGAGAACTCTCAATTCCCTTACACATGTGATTTGAGCAGCTACTCTTGTACCTATCATTCTAAAGATACACCGATATGGATACTCTTGTACCTATCATTCTAAAGATACACCGATATGGATATAAATTATTGCTTGTCACTAAGAGACCAGATACAGTGACTAAATACAAAATCCTTGTCGCATGAAAGATAATAGGAGTGTAACATATATATGTAATATTAGGTCCCCTTAGAGTGACCTAGTCAACTTTCCTTCGTCCTAAGTTTGAGTTGAGACACCACATAATCAACCAAAAATCCCTTGAGTTCACGATTCGCTTGAATTATTATCTTCATATTAGTCCAATTACTTAAGTGAAACATCCCACCTTGAACATCACTTAATATTCTCATTGGTTACTTTTGTAAAATATTGTGGAAGATTAGGCCACATTTTTAAGAATTTTAGCCCTAAGTGGTACAACTCCAACTTACTCAAATAACTTAAAGACAAGAGTCCTCCTCCATTGGTATCCCAACACATATAAGTTCATGCCTCTACTTTCAAACTGTATTTTAGTGATTGCATTTAAGTGGATATATATAACTAAGCACACAATTTCCATGTAGAATATAAACTTTTAAAAAAGGAGGACCACCACTCATATCCAGTAATAGCATGCTATATTTAAGGCATTAAAAGTATTACAAAGCACCCTAAACCATTACCAATTAATGAAGTAAATTAATATCCACAAAGAAAGACATAACATTTATAAAGGAAATCAATACCCAAAAGAGGTAATTTTGAGAATCAAACATCACATGGAAAATTGATTTATGCCTCGAGAAAGTCCCTATTAAAAGCGCAAACTAAATATAATTTATAACACAATGCTCCAATTCCAAAGAAGATATTGATTTTAAGCATAAATAAGCACATTTAGAGTACACATGTATTTTCATAATTTTCTCCAACTTCAAAGGTTATAAAATCTAAAAAAACAAAATACCGCTTATATTAATTTCCAGATCTGATTAGGTACTCATATAATTATTTTAGATTTTAAATTACTCCTGAACGTGGCTATAATTTTCCCATTTTGTCCAATTTTCATTTAATAAATATGTAAAGATAATGATTCTAAGTCAATAAGGAAAATGAGGAGGACTATGGCCACAAAATACAAAATCTAGTCCTTCCCACCCATGACTCTTCTCCCCAATGGTTGCCCACACCACTTGGTGTGTGCTCATTGGTCCGTTCTTGTGTCCCTTAACACAAGAAATAGTAACTTCTTCTTTTAAAATTAGTCTTTGTACACTCTAATGTTAAAATAGATATAATTCATCAAATGATATTTGATCCTCACAAAAATTAGATCGTACATAAAAAGAGATATTCAACACAACATGATCTTAGATTATTAGAGTCATTTCGAGATCGAGAAATCTTGACCAGATCTGGTGTTTTCAAAGAGCAGTTAGCCGATTTGGATTCACAAAATATTATAGGTAATTCATTAATAGAGAGGATGGAATTATGAAAAGATGAATCAACTAGGCCCTTGAGAACTAGTGGGAAGATAAATAAATGAGAAAAAGAAATGATTTTTTGATTAGACGTGTGGAATTAGCTAAACATTTTATTCAAACAAATATAGAACAATAATGAACGACTTCGTGTCTATTACCAATCCTTCCCCTTGAGTTAAAACCCATCATTCAGATAGAGGGAGGTAGACTAATGATTTATGCTATTAATGGACTCCGGAGAAGAGTTCCTTGATCAAATCAAATTTGACTCAACCAAATTTATGGCGTACCTTATAAACTCGTATTCCATATTTTGATTCGGACACCAAATTTTTCCCACCAAATTCTGCCCCACTTTATATGAAACAACATAACAATCAACACATATATAATTATTAATATGCAATAGAGGTCCATATTGCACCAATTTAAAAATCATAGAATGAATCGGAAGTAAATGAGAAGTAATTGAGATTTACTATGGTTCAAACATATCACAAAATGGAGCGTAAAAGGATGGATATATGTCCATCTTTTCCTTGAGTGTCCCAATGAACCACCAATCCTTAGGGGCCTCTTCCAGTATCTCGGAGCCTTTGTTTAAGGATGAAAGACTAATGTTTTTAGGATGGAAGAGAAAGTTACCAATTTTCAATTAATTAATGGCTACACATCACCATATACATAGAAGGAGGATTGTAATCATAATTATCCTTCAACTTTTTTATCTTTATCTCCGTCTAATTTCTTGATTTAGAAATTTGATATCAATTTGAAATTTGAATTCCATCCCTCTTAATTAGTTGACAACTAAATATCTCACATTATTCGTTTAAATAACTCATGTGATTAGTTACGTTCCCAACCCAACTGATTATATAATGTTAATTTGTACTATCAAATTTGAATTGGTAATTTATTTTTAATCATTTTCGATTTTTGTAGTCAACAAAGTCAACATTACTCAACTTGCATTAGTTCTCAATAATTAATTAGTTTGATTATCAGAAAATCATTTTACAAAGTCAAGTGTCGTCAGCTTGGTCATTTTTCAAAATAGGATTCTGGTTGCCTAAGTATAACTCGATAGCATTTAGAATTTTTATAGTCTAAAAGATCTTAAAAGAAGTTCGGGGAGACCAATAATAGATAATCATATTAAAATATTATTATCATATAAAGATAACAATCTTAGAGAGATTGGAGAAGGATCCTTGAAGCTACATGAAGAGGTGAGGATACCTGTCCCTCATCTCGTTCTCAAATTCCAACGAAGCCTCCTCAAATTGTTGGTTATGCTGAAGGACTTTGACCAAAGGAATCATCTTGTTCCTCATTTATTGTTCCTTGTAATCAAGAATTGCTATCGGATCCTTTTAATACACAAGGTTTGTATCCATAGGAAGTCTTTCATAACTGATCACCTATGTCAGGTCGTATAATATTCTCAAGAGTTAGATTATCAAAAGTATCCAAATGATCGACAAAAGACATGTTCAACTCATCATTTTCAATCTTCAATTGTCCTGTGGGGAATAAGATTGACATGCTCAAGTTGGCTTATGTGTCATAGAGGGTGTAGGGGGGTACATCACCATGTTCTCTGTGCTTGTGAGGTAATTCTGTAGGATACTAGGATCTCACAAATTGCATCATGGATACAAGCCTCTCTAGGTGAGAGGGACTCATCTATCACTATTGTGCTCCTTTGCCATGGCCTAACTATGTCTACCTAATAACACTCTGCATCGAAAGAGGAGTGCTCGATGATGCTCTCGAAATCAGGTCGTTGCCACTTTATCAACTTCATGTCCGTCTACACATCTAATGTATTTTACTGACATTATAGTCCAATACAACCCTTGTTGTCCTAAAAAAGGGCTATATAAGTATGGTCTGGGAATCTTTCCAATGCTCAAAGGTCTCCATGTCAAGAACCGTGAAGTCCATCATGTACTCTCATCCCTTACAGATATAATAACTTTCCTCAATTTGTCCTTAGGCCTCTTAGTGGACTTGTCTGCAAACTAGAGTAGAGCTCTGGATGTCTTAAGAGGTCTTAGATTTAGGTTCTCTTAGAAAGATTGCTGGTAATAGATTAATGGATGAACCATTATACAAAAGAGTGCATGATAACACCATGTCATCAATATGACTCATCACATAATGGAAACACATATCCTTCCGCTTCCTTGGAACTTCACTCCGAATGGCGCATGTTGTGGCTACAGACAATACACATTTCTCATCATGTGTATTATTCTCCCTGCTCATCCTTGTAGGTATGCATTTCACCTTAAGATAATTTTGAAATGCAGATGTCAAGTCCATAAACTTATCAAAATGGGATCTTAACCTAGGTGTATTCACTACATATCTTCGTCATCTCAGGATTACCTTTTTGGATTTTTTTTATTTTTCTCCTTACCGTTAGAGCACATGGAAAGGGGATTATGGAAGACAACTGGGAATCCAAAATAGAAATTTTCTCATTTGCATTCAACTTAGAAATAGAGTTTTTATTTATAGGACTCTTAACTCGACTGGAAATAAATTCAAGAAAACTAAAAGGCAAGGACTTTGGCACTAGTGCATCTGCCTTTAGTTGAGGTGCAAGATCCTCCTCCTCTGCTGACTTAACTGATTCACTCCCGTTTGTGATTCTTTCTTTCTTTTTATATTTTCTCTTTTTTATATGATTTTTTGGGGGATATATATCCCCTAATTATAATGGTGGATAGGCTGATGATGCTTTTTATCTTCCTCCTACTTCGAGTTATCCTTATATAGAGACTCTATGATGTCTTCCTCCCGCTCCCAAGCTCGATCAAATACTATAACGAACCTTCCTTGTCTGAGGGACATGCACTATACATTATCATGCAAAAGTATCTCATGTTTAGACCTAGAGTGATCTGAAAGGTATACATGATATCCATGACACTGAGGTAGTTGGTTCAGGTTGTTGGGGATGCCTAAACTTGGGCAGGAATGACGATGTTCAATGATGTAAACTCATCTTTCCATCGATAAATCCAATTAACATATGTTCTTATCTCCTGATGCTCATCAAGAACTCACCACAAACCAGAGAAATTGACAGAAATTGACCTCTGATGCTGCCTCAGTAGGGTCTGTTGATACTGTTGAGGGTGGAATGGAACTGGACCTATAGATGGTACTGTAGAGGTTGGTGTGGTGGTGGGACATGCTAGCTCGACCGGTGTTGTTGATATACTAGTACCGAGCATGACTGTAACAAACACTATGTGGGAATGGAGCTGGTGTCCTGGTAATCTATGGGATATCGGTGTTGATCATCCCCCATACTTTACTATTTGCAGATTGGGTCATTGTTGTACCACAACCCGTTGACCTCCCACATATGCTGAGGCTCCTTATAAACTGTTTCTCCTGATGGATATGCCTACTAGTACTGCTAAGTATACGATTAGTTCTTCACCCAACTTCTCTGATGCCCTTACACCGGTCGCTCCTAAATGTGATGTAAACGGTGGATGAGAACATGGGGTGCAGTCTCTGCAAGTACCCTCTTCTTGGATACCCTCAGCTAATTCTTCCACCCGCTTTGGCAATTTGGTGAGGCTTTTAAGTTCAGTGAGTTGTGAAGCTCCCTTACCTTCTTGTTGATCTGCTCTACCATGGTCAACTTATCAAAAATTATCACCATACTAGGGATCGGGTCTTCACGCAGATCTGTTGTAGTTGTTTTGCCCACCTCCTTGGATAAGAGTGAGAGAGTTATCCGCTGGAACGCTTACTAATGGTCTGTGAGTGGCTAGTCTCAATCATTTACTCAAATATCTTCCATACCAAGTCAGTATTGTCATTCAGGTGGATGCATCCACAGGTAGTGCTCATTAACCTCTACATATCAGGGATGCGACCATTGAACAAACTATAGAACAAGATCAATCGGGATATGTCGTGATAAGGACATTTTTGAAGCAAGTTGTTGAATATCTCATCGATTTCATAGAATGGCTCATGTAAAGAGTGGGTGAAATGTGTGATTTTGTTTCTCATCTATTTAGTTCTACCCCAGGTGGTAAACTTCGTGACGAATAGGTCCTTGAATGGCAACCCTGTAGTAATCACAGTCCCCAGATTTCCAACCAGTATGCTTGCTTATATCTTAAGGAGAAGGGTATAACACACGATTTTATGTAGTATTAGAAGTCCATAGGATGATTAAGGTTATCACATACTAATTTGAACTCCTATAAAAATGCAAATGGCTCTTCTACTGCATTTTCTTTAAACTTAGGCAGTAGTGTTGAGAAGTGAGGCTTCAACTCAAAATCATCGACGAGTGCAACAGGCCAAAGCCAATTGTGGTTCTCATTCAATGCCAATTTATACGCCTCTCTCATTGGTTCATTATTGATGAACGCAAAATCCGCCTCCTTAATAATCGATAATTGTAGTATACAAGGCATAAATCGATCGATCAAAAACCACAATCTTTGAATGTTGTGGAGTATTTATACTTGGCAAGTCTACCAAGGTCGAATACAGGGAACAATGATTCTTAGTTGCGTGGTTTTAAATGAAATTAAATAATTTATTAATGTTTGATTAGTTTTTGTGTTGGGACAATATATAATGCAATGAAGATGCGAATAAATAAATAGAGACAACAGTTCAGCACATGATCTGAGATTAATATTTTTAATCCAAATAATGTTAATCAATAAACCCTCGAAATTGAATCATAGATTAAAAGAATGTTCGTCCAGGATATCTAATCAGAATGTCAATAAATAATCTAATAAGTTCATGGATCTATTGAATTTTTGTAAGATTTTAATTTCCCTGTAAATTATTCCTCAAGCGATAGTCATTATCTTCGAAAAATATAAGGGATTTAATTTCTCAATCTTCCTTTTTGAAGCTCCTGCACATATTAAACCCTCAATATATAATTATGAAATAATGCTTGAGGATTAATTATCACAAACTTTTCTCAATGAAGTCCCTGCCTCTATTTAATACATCACAACTATGTCAATTTTTAGCTTAGATAAATCAAAATTATCCTCAAATAATAATCATACAAAAACAACCTTAGATCTGTCCAGAATTTAAGCAACGTGATGGAGAATGAATAGAGCTTCAAATGACATATTATATGTTAAAAACGGAGTTTGGATGAGAAAGATATGTTAAAATGAAATTGTAGGGACTAAACTGTAAATAGAATAAAGTTTTTTCTTTCAAAGAGGTCCCTGGAGGGGCTTATATGTAATTTAGAGAAGTCACAGGGACTCCTCAGTAATTTACCCCTGGTTGGGGTATATTTGCAATTTTTGAAACTAGCAAAGGCCTTGATGCAATTTGCCCCTAGCGCACGTGCGTCGCACGTGCGCTTGGAGGCTCGGTGAGGCCGAGCTTGTGGTTTGGGCCCAGTCTGAGGTTCGGAGCTCCGAAGCAGAGGCTCGGTCGACGAGGCTGTGGTTCGGAGGTTCAGGGAACCGAGGCTGAGGCTCAGGGCCCGGGGCTCCACGTGGCAGTTCGTGGTGGTTCAGGTTGCCCGAGCCTCCCGGTGTGGAGGGATAGGTCGGTGGAACACGTGGCGGTTCTTGGGTCGTTGGATCAAGGGCTGACATCCTGATCCAATGTTGGCTGGACGGGGGTTTCGACCCGGCGGAGGCGAGGGCTGACAGCGGTGAAAGCGTGGCGGTGCAAGCGGGAGCGCAGTTGGGGAGGAAGCCCTGCTGCGAAAAAGTCACTCGAGCTCGGCCGACACACAACCAAGAAGCTGTAATGCTGAGGTGATGAGGGTTGAGCCACTCGGTGGCTTCCTCCTCCGTCGACACACGATTGGAGGTGGATCAATGAGGCGATGCAAGGTTCTAAGGTGAAAGTCGTTCGAGCCAATCACAGAGGGCATCTGGAGAGGTGGAGGACTCCTCTTTGGTGTCGCGTGGTGTCGAAGAGTGGCAGAGGCAACAGACGAAGTGGACGAGGCAGCCAAGCGGGGGGGGGGGAGGGGATGGTGCTGATGGAGGTCGACATCGAAGGAGGTTGGAAGTGGGGGTTCGCCTGGAGGGAGGAAGGAGTGGGGCGCCGACCTGTGCGATGCCGGCGAGGGAGGTGTGCGATGCGAAGGTAAGAGAGATAGATAGAGAGAGAAGGAAAGGAATTACCTGGGAAGTATGTAGTGCTCAACGACCACTCGACTAGAGCCAGAGCAGAGCTTCGAAGGAGGGGCTTTGCAACAAGGCGTAGGCCTTGATCGCGCCGTGTAGAGAAGGTACACCGGAGCTGTCACCAACCAGGGTTGGGCTTCTATTCTAGTGATCGGTGGATGGGTTTAGAGGAGGTCGGAGGTGAGGCCTTTATAGGGGGCGGGTCGATGGGCATTATGAGAGGAAGAGGAGACGGATGGTTGGAAGGCGTGGAGGCGGGCAACGACTGTTACATGCAAGGCAGAGGTGGCGGGGCGCAGCTGGCGAGGCCGTTGTATCATGCCTGTAATGACTCGGAAGAAGAAGAGGGTCACGTGCTAGGTACGTGACCTGGGAAAGAGTTGTGAGAGATAGATGAGGTGGGGTGACATGTGGCATGCCCAGAGGTTGCCATGTGTTGCCCCAAAAAATTTCAAAATTCAAAAGAGAAAGAAAATAAAAAAGAAATAAAAGGATATCTCAAATCGAAAAATTTCCTTCACTAAAGTTGTTTGTCTCGATGAGATCTACAACTTTCACGAAGGAACCAGAAGCAAAAGAGGTCATCTGTGAGAAGTAATATTTTTGGTGGTTCTCCATGTGTATAGAAAACCGTTTTTTTGGAGTTTTGTAATTTTTTGGTGGTTTTAAAGATGATAAAAATCTAAAAAAACAATAAAATACAAGAAAATTATTTACACACTAATCTGATTTTTGGATTTTTAATAAATAAGAAAATAGGAAACTAAAATAAAAGTACGAAACACACAATTTTTGTACAGACTCACAACAAACACTTGGACTCAGTCAGTTTCTTTGATTTCAATTTTAATCTGGTTTCGGATTTTTGTTTCTCTTAATAAAACTTTCATCAAAGAACACAAATGAAGAATAAATAAAATTGAAAGGGTTAATTATGTAAATAAAAACTCAGGTCAAAAATAACAAAAAGTTAAAATGCGCAAAAGAGCCCCAAAACCCAACTTTCACATATGAGCTCCGAATTTTACAAAATTGTCTTTTTTTGAAGGTATTTAAAAATGGAGTACTTTAAAAGTAAGTAGAGTAAAATCGGACACTGTATGAGGGAGATATATTTGTTTTAGCCTGTCAGATGTGAAATTAGACTTTGGGATTATTTGACATTTATTTGAGTTAGAATTTTTTTGTATTTTTTATTTAATAATGTTAGTAATATCTACACAATAGAGGTGATTTGGGGTCAATCATAGTTAGGACGAATTAACTAAAAATATGAGAAGTTAGCGGCTTTTTAGGCTAATTCACACTTGGAATTTTTAATGCAATTATGCATGATGAAATGCAAATATTATTTACATATGTATGAACACTAATTATGCTCTATTAATGATTAAATGCATGTGAATTTTGGGGAACAGAGCCTAATTGACCAATTTTAGCATGATGAATACGGGATTCATCATACCCCTATACTTAAACCATGCTCATCCCCGAGCATTAATGAATGAATGACTTAGTTGAATATAACCCTGACTGTGCATGTGAATTTTCAAGGCTCAATTCATGGAAGACTCTTAATTTGAGTGATCCTAAAAGTCTGGGCTCAACCTTGCCCTAGTAAGAAGGAATCAACTTCTCTTTTTATCAGACTCTCTGTTTTTACATATATTATACGGATATGACTTTTAGTGTACTGCATTCATGAGAGTTAAGTGGACACATCACCCAAAGTTCCAATCCAAGAGACTCTCCTCTAGGCCTAATCCTCAACACTAGGGAATAAGTCTATTCTTGTTTTAGTCAACCATCTCATTAGTTTGTCAGACTTGAAAGTGTAGATGGACGACAAATTATGGACGGCATAGGATTGTGTCTAATTTTCTCTCCCTCTCATTGGAACAAGGTGCCTCTCGAGTGTCTTATTACTCAACACAAGTATATTTTTATTTTATTGATCAATGTGTCCGTCAAGAGAATTTGGAGTCGTCTGCACTTATTTTTCTGGGAGTACACCGGGGTGTGTCTCTTTTGAGTATCTAAGATACCTTCAACACCCAGATTTGTATCGCTTACGATGCAGAGCCCTTTTATGGTGACAACCGACTCTTTAGTCCTAATTAGCGCTTGGTCCAAGTGGATACTTTGAAAATATTTGGGAGCGCTCGCCATTGGTGAAAGCTCATTTATAATTTGACTTTGGATGATAGAGCTTTTCTTTGACATTTCTTTTTCTTTTCCTTTATTGGCTAGCTCCGCTGCTTTTACCAAAAGTTGGCGCACACTGATAAGCAATTTTAATTAAGTTTCATCAGACCTTGGCACATAGTTAAATATCAAAAAGATAGTATTGAACTTGTTCACATACTGGCTAGGATTTCGCTAACACTCATGTTTTCTGAAGCCTTCATTAACTTTATCCCATCCTCGAGTATCATTAGATCGGGTTTAAACTCAAATCTCTAGTCCTAGTTCCTCAAGTGATAGCTCAACTCATCTCATCAATCATGCAGTTGTGAAAGTGATTGTGCTGATCATATTCATTTTGAAGGTAGAGATAAAGAGTGCAATATAGTGTTCAAATCTTTCAAACTAGGGAAGTATGGATAATGAAGTTTAAAACTCTAATGACTAAGGTTGGCTAACTCAGATTCTCAAGATCACAGAAATCAAGTGTCCTCTAAATCCTCAAGCCTTGAGTGATAGTGAATGTGTCAGGAATATATCATCTAAGGAATTCATGAGATGCTTAATGAAATGCAAGACCATGAGTGATTTTTTTATTTGTTTGTTTTTTTGTTTTTTTGAATCACAGGTATTATATACATAATATACACTACTTGTACCCATCTCTGATGTTAGATAAAAACGATTAAAGTACGATCTATGGCTAAAGTAGATAGAATATATACAAACACCCCCTATACTTAGCGTATGCTATGTCCTCATGGCACAAAGTGCAATGTATACATAGCTCGTACTGAGTATACTGAGACAAGAAAGTAGAAGTCATCGTGCCCCCTATACTTAGACTTTTGCGGGACTAAGCATGAAAGAAAAGGATGAAATGAGGCAGTCGAGGGTGAACAGAAAGAATAGAAGTGATGTATACACAATGATATTGATTCCCTTAAGTATTGAGGGACCGAGGGCGAGTTGATGGATATACATGAGAGTATTGGATTCGGAGAGGTGGTCTATCTGGGCAGTTCAAATCTTTCATCAAAAGCTATGCCCTGGGTGAAGGAGATCTGTTCAACTTGTACTAATTGTTCGCTGGATTCGACAAAGTGTTTAAGTAGCTGACCGTTGACTATAGATGTTTGCGTGCTATCTGCGGTCTCTGAGATCTCAACACTACCATTATTGTGTACCTCTCTTACGATGAAGGGTCCCATCCATTTTGATTTCAATTTATCTTAGAAAATTTTCAATTTTGCATTAAATAACCATACTTTCTGCCATGGGACAGAGATCTTTGTTCGAATGTTCTTATCATGCCATCTCTTTACTTTTTCCTTGTAAATAGTGCTGTTTTCATAAGCATGATTCCGGATATCGAATAGTTCGTTCAAATCCATTTCTCGGTTTTTCTTCCCTTGGTGACAGTTCCAATTAAGCTTTTTGATTGCCCATTCTGATTTATACACGAGTTTTGCGGGCAAATGGCATGGCTTTACATATACCATTCGAAACGAGGAGGTGCCTAATGGGGTCTTATAAGCCGTCCGATAAGTTCATAAAATCTGATCCAGGAGTTGGGACTAGTTCTTCCTGTCAAGGCGGACGAGCTTCTGTAAAATTCCTTTAACCTCCCCGTTTGACACCTCGACCATGCCATTGGATTGTGGATGGTAAGGACTAGCGACATGGTGTTCGATGCCGTATTCCTTACTTAACTTCTTCACCTGCCGGTTGAAAAAGTAGCTACCCCCATCATATATTAATATTTTTGGAATTCTAATCCTCAAAATGATATTATCTTTTAAAAATTTACAAACAGTTTTGCTATCTGCTGCTCGAGTAGGGATTGCCTCCACCCACCTAGATAAATAATCTACCGCGAGAAGAATATATTCAAATCCTTGACTATTAGGGAATGTGCCCATAAATTCAATGCCCCATGCATCAAATACATCACAGATGATCACTAGTTGCATAGGCATGCCATCTTTGGAACCAATGGTCCCTCCCATTCTCTGACAGATGGGGCACGACCTGACAAAATTGTAAGCATCTTTAAACAAGGTCGGCCAGTAAAATCCACATTGCAGTATCTTCTCAGCGGTCCTCTTCCTATAACGATGTCCTCCTGCCTCCAGTGTGTGGAACAGATTGAGGATACTTTGGTATTCCTCTTGAGGAATACATCTTCTCCATATGCAATTTGCCTTCAAAGAAAAGGAACGGATCCTCCCAATGGTAGTGTCTCGCTTCAGATATGAGTCGATCGATTTTATTCCTGGACCAACCCTGAGGAACTTTCTTGGAGATAAGATAATTCACCATGTCAGCATACCAAGGGAGTGAGCCAATAACATAATTTGACTCATCTGGGAAGGTTTCACGGATGGATTTAGATTCAAGGATTCTATTATGTTCGATCTGTGATAAATGATCAGCCATGACATTCTTAACCCCAGGTTTGTCTTTAATCTCCTAATCAAATTCTTAAAGTAATAGCATCCACCTAAGGAGTCATGCTTTTGCATCTTTTTTAGCCATTAAGTATCGAATAGCAGAGTGTTCTGTGTAAACTGTCACCTTCGATCCTAGAAGTATAGATCGAAAATTTTCCAAGGCAAAGACTACAACAAGAATTTCCTTTTCGGTTATAGTGTAATTTTTCTGAGCATGGTCTAAAACTTTGCTTGCGTAGTGAATATCGTACGAGATTCCATCTTTTCGTTGTCCTAACACAACTCCTACTGCGAAATCAGACGTGTTTGTTATGATCTCGAATGGAAGGGACCAGTCGGGTACTTGTAGGATGGGAGTCTCAATGATCCTCCTTTTGAGTAGTTTGAAGGCTTCAAGACACTTATGATCTACTAGGAATTCAATATCTTTCCCTATGAGATCAGTTAGCGGTCGAGCAAATTTTGAAAAATCCTTGATAAATCTCCTGTAAAATCCAACATGTCAGAGAAAAGACCGTACTTGTTTCACATTGGTAGGTGGCTCAAGCTTCTTGATCACATCAACTTTGGTAGGGTCAACCTCCATTCCCTTCTTGGAGATGACATGCCCCAATACAATGCTCTCCTTTACCATGAAATGGCTTTTCTCACAAGAGAGCACCAGATTCACTTCCCTACAGTTTTGGAGGACTCGATCCAGGTGTGCTAGACAATCATTAAATGAATCGCCATGGACCGAGAAGTCATCCATAAAGAACTCCACGTCCCCAACCACGTCGGCAAAAATCACAATCATGCATCGCTGAAAGGTGCCGGGGGCGTTGCAAAGCCCAAAAGGCATGTGCTTGAATGCATATGTGCCGAAGGGACATGTAAAAGTAGTCTTTTCCTGGTCCTCGGGGGCGATGGCTACCTGAATGTAGCCCGAGTACCCATCGAAGAAATAGAAGTATTCTCTTCCTGCCAATTGATGAAACCCAATTTCATCATCTTAATTTTCTATTATTAACCCACTTGCTTAAATCTTTGTCAATAAAACCCAGTTAATGTCCTGTAATTATCAGAGTCTTTAATAAATTAAAAACCACAAAAAATTGGCAAAACTAAAATTCGTGGTATTTTTAGCCTTAGAAATACCCTTAAAAATATTTGCTGGCTACAATTGATCTCATCTCCAGTTTTGTTCAACATGAAACTTGTAGATCGCATCAAGATCTACAACTTTCATGTTTTGAGTTTTCTCAAATTCGACCATTTATCCCTTCAAAAGTCAATTGGAAGCTTGGAATAATCTGATTGGGCCATGTGGCCCGTTCTGGGTGAGCCACGTGGCCTGCCTCTCTTGTCTCATCCGCCCTTGACCAGGGCCGTTGGATCATCTCTTGATCCAACGACTAAGTAATCTCCACGCCACTCTTCGATAACCACCATTCGATCGACCTCCAGCTCTCATCCTCACCGTTCAACAACGCCTTCATCATAGGCCGCCACGTGGCGCATTGGTGGACGTTCGCTTTCGCCTGAGAGCGTTAATCTTGACCACTTAATCTGCTCTCTGCTCTCAACCCTCCGATCGCCTTCAAAAAAGACCATCGCGTCGTCCGTTCGCGCCGTGCTCATATCGCAACACGTGGCGCACTCATCACCCTTCGTTCTTTTCACCTCAGATTTATTCGCACCCGTCCTTCAGCGCCTAATCATCATCGTCGTCAACCTCCGGCTCCCCTCTCTTCCCACGTTCACCATCTCGCGCACGCCTTCCACCCTTCCATATTTCCCCGCGTCTCTAGCCACCTCCACTCGCCAACTGCCTCATGTTCAACTTCCACCATCCGTGGTCTTCGCCAGCATCTCCACTACCCTTAACTCTCCTCCAGTCGTTCCACACTCCCCTCGAAAACCACGCCCATCACCTCACCAACCGCCGAGCTCGATCTTCAAATACGCCGCCCCCTCCACCTATTTCCCTTGTCCACCTTTACGCGGGGAGGGGCCTAGCCCTCCTCTGCCTCCCTGCAATGGGGGGAGGCGAAAGGATCGAGCGAAGACGACCCGCTCCCCCGGTGTAGACCCTCCGACCTCCTTGGCGGGGCTGCGGCGCCTCGCGACCGCTCGAGCTGCACCGACCGGCTGAAGGTGTTAAGCGAAGACCCAAGGCTCGAATCAAGCCCCAGCCCAAGCCTTCGCTCCATCCCCGACGTCAGGTAAGCTTTCCGATCAACCTTTGTATTTTTCGTTATTTTCTCTTAATTTTATAGGCCGCATCTCTTGTCCTCGCCCTTCACTGAACCCCCATTAAGCTCCGCCTCGCATTCATCATCCACGCTCCGCCTCCAGATCATCTCCTTCCTCTCCCCAGAACCTCGTCGCCTTCCGACCCATCTCCTCCGCCACCCACGGCGGAGGAGCTCTGAGCTCCCACGTTCTTCGCCTCCCTGAGATCTCATTCATTCATGCACATGTTCCCATATGCTTCGGCTATGTGCTACTAACGCTGCAGGTCTATGAATCTGTCTCTGGCCGGAGACTCATCGGAGCAAACTTCGTCCATTGCGCCACCGTCATCAGAGCTCCGATGGCCTAATCCAGAGAGCCCAGCACCTCGCCCGAGCACTTGGCTTCATTAGCATTATTTCAGGAGCGTCGGGCGAGCTTCACCGTGCCCAGGATGGAGCGGCGGAGGAGGAGTTCCTTCGCCGGAGCTCTGAATCTGCCGCCACTTGCAGAGGAAGATGGAGGAGCAGGCGCCGTTGGATGCTACCCCCCGGAGTTCATCCAACGGTCACGATTCAGCTACGTCATCAATCACCGCTCCTTCTAGATGCCGTTGGATCTTCGATGATCTGACGGTGTATGACCGGCCACGCGTCAACAACAGTGCCTCTCCGAGCCTTAGCACTAGACCAGGAGGTTCGGATGCTCCGAACCTAGCCCGAGCTGACTCAAAGTAGTTCGAGTCTCTGCCGAGCCTGCCCTGCCCACCGAGCCTGGATAGCATGTGCATCGCACGTGCGTATCTGGGAAAATTGCAGAGACGCCCCGCCAATTTCTTCATTTTGCATTCTGGTCCTGATAGCACGTGCATCACACGCGCACCTGGGTATTTTGCAGTTATGCCCTCGTGGGTTTTGCTAATTACAGATATACCCCCACGCGTGTGGAACTTTTACAGGGAAGGCCCCGAACCTTATTTTTATTGCATTTTAGCCCCTTCTAGGGACCTGTTTGTAGTTATCATTTCATGTTTTATTGCACTTATGCCCCTGCCTTCTTTCATGCATATCTTGAGCCTCGTAACTCCGATTGAGATGATTTCAGTGGCATTTTGAAGCTCTCTTTATTATCTTCCTTATGGCATGCTTTAATTTCACAGTAGATAATATAAAATTTGAAGAAGTATTTTATTGATTAAGTGCCTTGACTCTCATGCCTATTTTTACATGAATAAAGATTGCTTCTTATTTCAATCCCTATTGGACGTGTATTTCAATGGCTCATTTACTTATGGTCTCGGGCATATTTCCATGAATTTCATGGCATTTAATTGCATAATAAAATAAAATAAAAAATGCATGTTTGTTTATTTAATGCATTGCCTTGTGTCTGCATTCATAATTTGACCTATATGATCCTTCAATTCAACACTTAGTTACATAGATGAAAGTCCGGATAATTAGAGAAAGGCTCGTGTCCCTGAGTTCGACCTTGGTTTCTTGCCAAGTAAAATAAAAAAATTCACGACCATCTCATTTTGATTGATATATTTAAATCAGATGGTCTTTGATGAGCCCGAATTGGCCCGACTGTGATGACGATTCCAAGTGCTAATTCAACACTATTAAAGGGCCGATTTTGCGGTTCGTCAAATGGCGCCGTTGCCGGGGACACGGTTCATTTCTTGTATTTTTGGATTTTTGTTTATTTAATTTAGTGTTTCTTTTATAGGTTAAATTGTTCACATATGTTGCATTATAAAATTTTTCTTTTTTTTTGATCTCTAATCCTTATTTCTGTGGCAGGGTCCTTGGTGTTCAAGGAGGCGAGGAGCAGGAAGCTACCCGCTGCGAGGAGCCGCAGAAGCTTGCTTGGAGCAAATAGAAAAAATGTCTCACAATTTTATTTCTGCATGTCATGCAATAACCGTCTTTACAGCGGTCTTCGATCGAAGGCTCGCGGTTGTAAATGAACGACTATATGTGGTTGTGCGGGGATCGTCCCCACTTGAATGTCGACCTAGAACCAGGCACGCGGCTCTTCGAGCTTAGTTTCAAATTCACATTTTTATGTGCTTGCTCGTAGGTAGGACACACCTTAATTAAAGACGCACGTAGTTTCGCTTCACTTAGCCAATTTAAAAGATATTTTCTCCTCGCTCATAGAAGCATAATATGTGTGTCTTTTATTGACTGCATACATGAGTTTATGTTCTTCAAAACAACCCAAGTTTTTCGCGGATTTTCGCCAAGTCACTGCATGTTTTCTCGCTTAGCCTAGATTGCAGTTTTTATCGAATACGCGGTTTTTTCTCGGTTTCTCTTTCCTAGCTTGATCACCTAGGATTAATGGAAAATGGGAATGAACGGTAGACGATGAATGCTTGGTTTATGTGCTCACATTAATCGGTGACAACCTTAAATAAAAACTGGGACTGTTAATTGCAAGTCAACCTAAAATGGAGTAAAACTTTGGTTTTGGGAGAGCAACACCCTCGCGTACGCATTGATTTTCATTTCACAATTTTTTTCCGCGTAAATATCAAATGTTTTATCACCAATAAAACTGACAAGATAATCAACCAACCTCGGTTGGTTTCATGTGTGAGTTGGTGAATTTGAGGGTCTTGCTTGCTTGATTGAGCCATGCTTGTGTCGATACACTCCTCAGAGCCTTAGTCCCTCCATCCATCTCCATAGATTCATCCGCTCACTTGTAAATCCATTCTTCTTCTTCGTTCACCTTGGGTCCCTCCCAACATCAATTTCCATCTTTATACTTAGTCTAATCTCAGCCTAAGTATAGGGGGAACCTGAGTCCCTGTGATTTTCTCTACTCATCTTTCCTTACCTTTATACTTAGGTTATTTCTAACCTAAGTATAGGGGGAGCCCCTCTTAACTCCCGTATATATCTCTATACTTAAATGGACCTATGGACTTGTATAATTTAGTGCTATGAGGACATAGCAAAGTTTAAGGATAGGGGGGGTATACTGTATATACATTATACTTACTTTAGCTATAATCTGACAAATTTGAAAAATTTTAAACTTTTTGGCTAAAGTAAATTATTTTGAACCAAAAGGACTCAAGTCTTTATACGGCTTTTCTATACTATGTTACACTAATTTGAAAAATAGTTTTGAAAATGATTTGAAAAATGAGATTTTCTTGTTCTAAAAAAACTTTTGAAAAATGTTTTGAAAACTTTTTATTTGTGTGACATGGATTTGAAAATTTTCAAGGAAAGTTGAGTCTAACCTGTGTTTTAACTTTAAATTAAAAAAACCATAAAATGAGAAAAATTCAAAACTCCTTTAGGAGCTATTAGTGACTATTAAGCCCAATTAAGTAGCCGCGTTCAGTGAGGGTTCGCCCTTAGCAGAGTAGATGGTTTAAAGGACATTGCGTAAGGCTCCGTCCTTAAGCAACAGGCTCCGGCCTGTACTTACATCCATACTGGCTGAATGCAGATGCAACTATTTAATTGAGATTAGGCAGTCCTCATATCTCTTAAAGTAAAAAAAATTGAATGAAGGTGTTGGATTAATCCTCTACACTTACACTTCCACACAAGATCTGAAATGTTCAAGGAAACTTAGTTTTATGAGGTCTTTGAGATTTGAGGTTAACCAGCCTTAGCCATCAGGGTCATAGACTTAATCATCCACATTCCCCTAGTTTTCTAGATTTGCATGCTATATTCCATGCTTAGTCTCAGACATAAAGAATATGATCAGCACATCACATACACGACTGCAATTTCGATGAGATGAGTTGATTTTTCACTAGAGGGATTGGGATGAGGAATTCGAGTTTGGATTTGATCTAACGATGCTCGAGGATGGGATAAAATCTTTGAAGGCTTCAAGAAACCTGAGTGTCAGCAATTTTAGCCAGTATGAGAACTTGGTTCTTATACTAATCTCTTAACATTGACCTAAGTACCAGGATGTGAAATAAATAAAAAATTGTTGATCATTGTGCGCCAACTCTTGGTAAAAGCAGTGGAGCTAGCCAAAAATATTACACAGCAATGAAATCCCAAAGAAAAGCTCATTCCACAAAGTCAAATATCAAAGAGCTTCCACCAAAGGCGAGCGCTCCCAAACTTTTTAAAGTGTCCACTTGGACCACCGCTATTAGGATCAGGAGTCGGGCTTGCACCAAAAAAGGGCTCTGCATCGTAAATGCTACAAGTCTGGGTGTCGAAGGTACGATAGGTACTCAAAAGAGACACACCTCGGTGTACTCCCATGAAAACAAGTGCAGACGGCTCCAACTTCTCTTGACGGACACACTGATCAACACCAAAAAAATGTGTTGCGTAAAAAAGGTACTAGAGAGAATCCTTGTTCCAATGAGAGGGAGAGAAGAAATGACACAATCCTATGCCCTCCATTACTGGCATGCCATCTTCATTTTCTAAATCTGACAACTAAAGAGACGGTGGGATTGGATGCAAGATTTGATTTATTCCCTAGAGTTGAGGATTGGGTCCTTTGGAGATTTTCTCGGACCAAGACTTTGGGGTGAAGATTTGACTCTACTCTCGGAATCGCAGTCAACACTAAAAATTTCATATCCTTTAGATTATATGTACATCAGAGAGAGCCTGAAGAATTAGAGGAATTGGATACCTCTTGATTAAGGGTAGGTTGAATTCTAGAATTTTGGACCTCTAAAGTTGAGTAGACTTGACCAGATCGGATCCTGTACTAACATGAACAAGGGGGTTAATCCAGCTTACTCATTTTCTTTGATGCTCGAGGACGAGCATAGTTTAAGTATAGGGGGTGATGAAACCCAATTTCATCATCTTAATTTTCTATTATTAACCCCCTTTGCTTAAATTCTTTGTCAATAAAACCCAGTTAATGTCCTGTAATTATCAGAGTCTTTAATAAATTAAAAACCACAAAAAATTGGCAAAACTAAAATTCGTGGTATTTTTAGCCTTAAAAATACCTTAAAAATATTTGCTGGCTACAGTTGATCTCATCTCTAGTTTTGATCAACATGAAACTTGTAGATCTCATCAAGATCTACAACTTTCATGTTTTGAATTTTCTCAAATTCGACCATTTATTCCTTCAAAAGTCAACTGGAAGCTTGGAATAATCTGATTGGGCCACGTGGCCTGTTCTGGGTGAGCCACGTGGCCCGCCTCTCTTGTCTCATCCGCCCTTGACCAGGGCCGTTGGATCTTCTCTTGATCCAACAGCTAAGTAACCTCCACACCACTCTTTGGTAACCACCATTCGATCGGCCTCCAGCTCTCATCCTCACCGTTCAATAGCGCCTTCATCATAGGATGCCACGTGGCGCATTGGTGGCCGTTCGCTTTCGCCTGGCAGCATTAAATCTTGACCGCTCAATCCGCTATCTGCTCTCACCCTACGATCGCCTTCAAAAGAGACCATTGCGCCGTCCGTTCGCGTCGCGCTCATATCGCAACATGTGGCGCACTCATCACCCTTCATTCTTTTTGCCTCAGATTTAATCGCACCCGTCCTTCATCGCGTAATCGTCAGCCGTTGGATCTCCAGATCCAACGGACTTCAGTCGTCGTCAACCTCCGGCTCCCCTCTCTTCCCACGTTCACCATCTCGTGCACCGCCTTCCGCCCTTCCATATTTCCCCACGTCTCTAGCCACCTCCTCCACTCGCCAACTGCCTCATGTTCAACCTCCACCATCCGTGGTCTTCGCCAGTATCTCCACTACCCTTAACTCTCCTCCAGTCGTTCCACACTCCCCTCGAAAACCATGCCCATCACCTCACCAACTGCCAAGCTCGATCTTCAAATACGCCGCCCCCTACACCTATTTCCCTTGTCCACCTTTACGCGGGGAGGGGCCCAACCCTCCTCTGCCTCCCTGTGATAGGGGAGGCAAAAGGATCGAGCGAAGACGACCCGCTCCCCTAGTGTAGACCCTCCGACCTCCTTGGCGGAGCTGCGACGCCTCACGACCGCTCGAGCTGCACCGACCGGCTGAAGGTGTTAAGCGAAGACCCAGGGCTCGAATCGAGCCCCAACCCAAGCCTCCGCTCCATCCCCGGCGTCAGGTAAGCTTTCCGAATCAATCTTTGTATTTTTCGTTATTTTCTCTTAATTTTTATAGGCCGCATCTCTCGTCCTCGCCCTTCACTAAACCCCCATTAAGCTCCACCTTGCATTCATCATCCCACGCTCCGCCTCCAGATCATCTCCTTCCTCTCCCCATAACCTCGTCGCCTTCCGACCCAACTCCTCTGCCACCCACGGCGGAGGAGCTCTGAGCTCCCACGTTCTCGCCTCCCTGAGCTCTCATTCATTCACGCGCATGTTCCCATATGCTTCGGCTATGTGCTACTAACACTGCAGGTCTATGAATCCGTCTTAGCCAGAGACTCATCGGAGCAAACTTCGTCCATTGCGCCACCGTCATCAGAGCTCCGGTGGCCTAATCCAGAGACCCCAGCACCTCGCCCGAGCACTCGGTTTCATCGACATTATTTCAGGAGCGTCGGGCGAGCTTCATCATGCCCAGGATGGAGTGGCGGAGGAGGAGCTCCTTTGCTGGAGCTCTGAATCTGCCGCCAGTTGCAGAGGAGATGGAGGAGCAGCGCCGTTGGATGCTACTCCCCGGAGTTCATCCAGCGGTCACGATTCAGCCACGTCGTCAATCAGCGCTCCTTCCAGATGCCGTTGGATCTTAGATGATCCGACGGTGTATGACCGGCCATGCGTTAACACCAGTGCCTCTCCGAGCCTTAGCACCAGACCAGGAGGTTCGGATGCTCCGAACCTAGCCCGAGCCTGCACCGAGCCGACCCGAAGTAGTTCGAGTCTCTAACGAGCCTGCCCTGCCCTCTGAGCCTGGATAGCACGTGTATCGCACGTGCGTATCTGGGAAAATTGCAGAGATGCCCCGCCAATTTCTTCATTTTGCATTCAGGTCCTGATAACACATGCATCACACGCACACCTGGGTATTTTGCAGTTATGCCCTCGCGGGTTTTACTAATTGCAGATATACCCCCACGCGTGTGGAACTTTTACTAGGAAGGCCTCGAACCTTATTTTTATTGCATTTTAGCCCCTTCCAGGGACCTGTTTGTAGTTATCATTTCATGTTTTATTGCACTTATCCCCTGCCTTCGTTCATGCATATCTTGAGCCCTCGTAGCTCTGATTGAGATGATTTCAGTGGCATTTTGAATCTCTCTTTATTATCTTCCTTATGGCATGCTTTAATTTCAACAGTAGATAATATGAAATTTGAAGAAGTATTCTATTGATTAAGTGCCTTGACTCTCATGCCTATTTTTACATGAATAAAGATTGCTTCTTATTTCAATCCTGATTGGACGTGCATTTCAATGGCTCATTTACTTATGGTCTCGGCATATTTCCATGCATTTCATGGCATTTACTTGCATAATAAAATAAAAATAAAAAAAATGCATGTTTGTTTATTTAATGCATTGCCTTGTGTCTGCATTCATAATTTGACCTATATGATCCTTCAATTCAACACTTAGTTACATAGATAAAAGTTCGGATAATTAGAGAAAGGCTCGTGTCCCTGAGTTCGACCTTGGTTTCTTGCCAAGTAAAAATAAAAAAAATCACGACCATCTCATTTTGATATATTTAAATCAGATGGTCTTTGATGAGCCCGAATTGGCCCGACTGCGATGACGATTCCAAGTGCTAATTCAGCACTATTAAAGGGGCCGATTTTGCGGTTCGTCACCAATCTCTCCAGGATTTGATCGATAAAAGGCAACAGAAAAGTGATCCTTCTTTGTTGCAGCATTTAGTCGCCTGTAATCCAAACGATGTGGGTACCCGTGTCGTGATCTCTTCTCCTTCCTCATTGGTGATAATCTGAAGTCCCGACTTTTTCGGAACAACATGCAAGGGCGACACCCACTTGGAGTCGGAGATGAGATATATGAAACTAGCCTTACACCATTTTTTGATCTCGGACTTAACAACTTTTCGTAAGTTTGGATTCGACCTACGTTGGTATTCACGGGAGGGTTTAGCATTATCCTCCAGGTAAATATGGTGTGAGCACATGTCTGGGTTTATCCCTGGAATATCAGACAATCTCCAGCCTATAGCCATGCGATTTTCTCCAAAACATTAAGCAGGAGGATCTCCTGCTCTTCGGTCAGATGTGAACTGATGATGACCGGAATCTGTCCCTTATTTCCTGCAAGGAAGGCATACTTAAGCGTAGGGGGCAATGGTTTGAGTTCAGGTAGGTCTGTATTATTACTCGAATCTGGTTATCTCAGTGGTGCTTCTTGTTGTGATGTGGATGCTTGCAGTGTGTCAATATCGGCCCACCAGCATGGGTGTTTCTGGGATCAGATCGCTAATGATGGAATGTGGAAAGGCAAGCGTCGCGTCCGATCTGTGGTCCTCACTTTGGGATTGTCCATAAGGAGAATGGACTGACAGGTCCAGAGGGGCCTCCGAGTCTCCGAGAGTATAGGTAGATGCATGAATGGTGTGGGTGGGTCTTCTTCTTTCTCGTATTGTCTTCCTTCCTCAATTCTCCCAGGATTGTGTGAATTTGTGGACACTGGGGCTTTGTCACCGTGTTCCTTTACTCGATCAGGCATGATTATGATCCTTCCGCTCCTAAGAGAAATATGATAAGCGTTATTATCTGAGAAGAGCTCGTGTTCAGGTATGGAATACTCAGAGATTAAAACCTGATTATGTTCGAGGCTATTTGGGTTAGCTTGGACTTGAGGTGGAATTACGGTCTATGGTGTGGTAACCTCATCTCTCCATCGAGAGAGTCGATTTATGTCGACTCTCATGTCATGAAGTTCATCCAGCACTCGCTGGAGTTTCAGAGAGATAGAAGAGGAGGACCCCTGGCTCTGCCTGGCCTGAGGCTGCTGATATTGTCTGAATTGGCCTTGCTGGCCTTGGCGTTGGTTCTGTTGTGGTTGCTGGTTCTGATAACCCGTGCGGTATTGTTGTTGTTGTTGTGGTTGAGGCTGGTAGGTGGGTCGGGCTTGTGGTAGATGAGGGTTCGAAGTAGAGTTTTGGATTGAATGGATGACATGTTCCAAGTTATACCAAACTCCGTTTATCTCCATGACATGTGGAGGTTCCTCGTAGATAGCTTGAGCGGAGATTCCTTCAGTTTGATGGGACAAAACTTGGTCTCCACCCTAATGGCTCTGTTGCCCTACCCCAGGACCTTGAATGTAGTGAATTTGGTGTGGGGGCAGGGGGTGAAGTCAGGGCAGGTATCTGAATCTTACTGTCAGCCAATTCCTCCATTTGCTTAGGCAATTTAGCCAAATTCTCCATGTCAGATGATTTATGGAGTTCGTCCACCTTTTTATAAATCTGTTCGACCATAGTTAGCTTATCAGCTATTATTCCCATATCAGCACTCTGATCGGTCGTCAGATTATTCACCATCTTTTTGGAGTCGGCTGTGTAAGCCCAGCTGGTGGTTTGTGCACGCCTGGATTCAGCAAGTCTCTCGAGCACCTCGTAGACGGTGTCCTTGTGGCGTCCCATGTAGCTTCCTCCATAGGATGCACTTACTAGCCCTTGAGTCTCAGGGTTCAGCCCGTTAACAAGACTTTGGACCAACATCATTTTACTTATCCTGTCCTGGGAATTTCTGGATTAAGTCTGTGAATCTTTCCCAGGTTTCATGGAATGGTTCGCTCGGGTGTTGGGTAAAGCTCGAGAGCTTGATCCTTATCTGATTGATTTTACTAACTGGGTAGAATTTTTTTAAAAATATATTCTTGAATGTGGCCCATGTAGTGGCTAATTCCCTATGTTTTTCATCCAGTAAGCCACCTTATCAGTCAAGGTGAAGGGGACAACTCTCAAACTTATGTAATCCTGGCTAACCCTAGGGTGGCATAGGTTAGCACAGACTAACTCGAAATCACGGAGGAAGATATATGGTTCTTCATGCTTATTCTCTCCGAACTGGGCAATAGTGCAAGGAAATGCGGTTTGTGTTCGAATGCTTCCTCAGGGGGTACCGACCTCAACCAGTTATAGTCATCATCCAATTCAGCAAGGTACGTATCTTCCATAGTATCCTCGCCGCGTTGCATTACTGCTATCTTTGCCCTAAGCAGTTCATTGTGTTGTTCAGCAATGATTATCCTAGCCAAGAGTGCTCGAATGGGGTCATTGTCATTCTCGTCATCACCAGATTTCTCTGGAGACACGTGATGAATCTCGAATTCATCATTCTAAATCTCATTTATTAAGCTCCATTCCTTAAAAATCAACAGCATATCTGCATCTATTCTGCATAATTAGAATTCATGCATGTTTTCATAAAAATGACATTTTATCCATCATTTTTGCACAAAATAAGAAGCCAAAAATCCAAGCCAAATTTGACCTGTAAATAGCATAACTTCCCGGATTTTTAACTCCTTCATGCTACCCCTACATAACCCAAAACTACCTCCATTGTTTACATATCACTCACAAGAATAAATGAAAAATACAAAAAGATCATTAACCCAAATAAGTGGACCAAAAACCCAAACCCTAGTTTCATGATTTTCGGACTAAAAGCCACATATCTTCCCCATCCAGTGTCCGATTTGATCCTACTCACTTTTGAACTAATGTACATTCAATTACCTTCAAAAGGAGACCAAGTTCAAGTGAATCGGAGCTCATATGTGAAAGTTGGGTTTTGGGCCTCTTTTGTACATTGTGTATTTTAGCGGTTTTTGACCTGATATTTTATGTACATATTTTCTTAATTAATAAAAAAATCCAAAAAATTAGATTTAGGTATCTTTATTTATCTTTGATTTCTCCATTTTTTTCGGATTTTTTATCTGATTTAAAAATGACAAAAAAATTATAAAACCCAAAAATCAAGGTATTCTATGTACATGGGATACCCCAAAAATATCACTTTGTGCATTTGATCGATTTTGGCTTTGATGTCTTTATGAAAGCTGTAGATCTTATCGAGACGAGCAATTTTGTGAAGAAACGTTTTTGATCCGAGGTCGTTTACTATTTCTTTTTGATTTTTACAAATTCTTTTTCTTTGATTTTTCTGGTGATGACACGTAGCCCCTAGGGCCGCCACGTGTCAGCATTTTTAAGCTTTTTATTTATTCGTTTTTATAAAAAAATATTAAAAGCCTCTACACGTGCGTCGCACGTGCCTCCCAGGCACGTGCTCCACCCTCTTCCTTCCTCGCCACGTGTTACCTCTATGGCTGTCTGATCTCTGCGATTGGACGGCCATCCTCCTTCATCTTCAACCTCCCGCCCTCGCAACCTCCTCCACCTCGCCTCCAACCATCCCCGATTTCTCCGCCAACAGCCGCGGCAAATTTCACCATTTGACCACCCCGACTTCGTCGCAACGGCCAACCGCCGCCCCCTATCTCGCGCCGGCCCCGTTCATCTCTCCTATTTAAAGGAGTCCGATCCACCCCCCTGATCCCCTACCGTCGACTGCACGTGAGAAAGGACTTGGGGTGACAGCCCAAACTCTTTCCTCTCCGGCGAGATCCGAGGCTCGATGCCTCATTGCAGGACGGTCTCCAGCCAGCTGCTTCGCTCCAGGTTCTATCCCCGTCGAGCCCCCTTCACCAGGTACACACCTGCTCTGCTCCTCCTCCATCTTTCTTCCGCGAACTCCCTCTTCGATCTCTCTCTCTCTCTCTATTTCGCGATTACTCCGACAACCTTCAACCGCATACGACCAACAACGTCTCTCTCACGCCTCCGCCGTCTCCGTCTTCACCGACAACATCTCTAACTCGTTCCACGCCGACATCATCTCCAACTCCGACCTCCCCTCCGACAACATCAACGACGGCAAGCTTCGCCATCAACGCCCGCCTCTCCATCGCCACCACCTTCCTCTGCATCGTCTCCGGCAGACCATAACTCCTTCTCCGCGATCAAAGCTATAGGACCCCTCGACCATGTGATGCTACTCCGCTGTAGACTTTTCCGCCTCGCTGCCCTATTGGCTATGTGTCGGCCAGAGGAAAGTCGACGCTCTACCTCGCCCACGACTTCAAGCTTCACCGACCATCTCCGACGACCTCGATGTCTTCCTCGACGATCTTCCACGACTACTACAACCAATGTTCGAAGCAACACCTTCACATTACACCAGTCCCCCTCCGTCACGTAGGAGCTCCGCCTCTCCTACGCCCCTCTTCCACTGCCGTCGGGAACGGAGCTCGAGGCCCTCCCACGTGAGGGCCGCGTGCGGAGGGAACAGCGTTAGCATTACATAAGCACAGGGGTCATGTGTTGCGCACGTGCCCCGTGGGCAATTTGCAGAAAAGTCCTCCTGGAGGTCCCCTCTTCACATTTTAGTCCCGCCCCCAGAGGGCACGTGCCACGCACGTGCCCCTCTAGTGAATTTGCAGAGGGACCCCCATTGGTTTAGGTAATTTCATATAAGTCCCCCCTTTGTACTCTATTTATTTGATTTATTGCATCTCTACCCATGTGTTCCCTAGTAATTTTGAACCTCTACATGACATTATTTTATCATTCAAAAATAGCATGATGTTCTTCATATAATTCTCTACATTATGACATATTATGGATAATTTTGTGATTGTTGGTTAATTAATAACTAATTATTTTGTGGAAATTTGCATATTTTACCCAGTTTGTGTTCTAAATTTTGTAGTTGATTAACCATTCCTCTAAAAATCCCTGAAAAATCACACATTGTAGAATTAATTATGCTTGACATTATGCCTAAAAAAATTGCATTTGCATGCATACTTTGTCCTGTAAAAATCATCTTGCATATTTCAGTATTTAATTTTTAATAGGTATTAGATCTCACTTTTTCAAGGTCTAGGATTTTTCTGAGATCCATCACCTAGTGATAGATCTTAGATAAATTTATTTCCTGAAAATAAATATGTTTACTATTTATTATAATTAAAAATTGAAATTCATTTTGTTTACATTTAAAAATTCATAAATATTTTTTGCATCCAAAAATCCCAAAAAATTTATAGTGCATTCATTTCATCATAATTTACATTGTGGCCAAGTTTCATATTTTTCGAACATCATTTGAATATAGTTGACATTTTAGTCCCTAAAATAGGCCGAAATTGCATCTTGCATCCCTTATTTGCATTAAAAATTCCAAAAAAAACCGCCTCGAAAACCATGCATAAATTTTGAAAGACATAACTCTAAGTTGTTCCTTTGCCTCCTTGTGATCGACCTTGGGACTTGCCCAAGTAAAATAAACATAAAACCACTTGATTAAATTTGACAAATAATTTTGTGGTTATCTCTTGACCGATTCCGATCGCCACCTACAATGCACGACATTTTATTCTTTAACCACGAAAGATAAAAATAACTTTTAAAGCCACGATTTTTGGACTCGTCATCATGGTAACTCACCTTCAGAAGAAAAAAGTTCAGAATTAACTGTAGGAACTAAGTGAAGAATTGCTAAGGATAAAAGTTTCCTTAGTGGAGGAGTGAAATAGAGGGTTAGTCTGAGATTGACTGGACCCTGAAGGAGGAGTGCTAAAGATGATGACCTTAAGACCAAGAAGGGTCGAGAAAAGAGTCTTCACGAGCACGCATACACAAAGCAAACACAAGTCAAATTCTCAGGTTCACTCACTCAACACTGACGAAGCCACACCAGGGTTTGGCCGCTTATCTTTTCAATTTTAATTTAATGACAAAACAATCTTGAAAATTAAGCAGAGATGTTAGGTACCGATATATTTCACAAAGACTGTCCCGAGTTCGTACAACTAGTTGCACCTACTTTCAGCCAATATAGGTGTAAGTACAGACCGTTTAAATGGCTACCCGTGTTACTTGAGGATGGTGCCTTCCGTAGTATCCTCTAAACCATCCACTATGCTAAGGGAAGTCGGACCGTAAAACGGCTACTCGAGACCCTCACCGAAAAGTAGCTAATTGTTTTTAAAAACAATAGTCTTTGTGAAATTTCTCAATTTTGGCTCTGTCCTAAGTGTGCATCCTAAAGACAATGAGTGGGTTTCTCTCCACCAGACACAGGTTAATTTTATGTCATTTTTATTTACAGTCGCCTTGATTAGCAGTCCCTGTTTTAAATTAAGGTTGTCACTTGAGCACAAAAATTCATGCCTAATGAGTAGTCCCAATTCCTTTAATACCTAAGTTGTAAAACTTGAGGAAGGAGAATTGAAAAAGCCAATGCAAACATAAATCAATGATGCATGCTTGAGAAGAAGGCCTACAGTGAATCCTTGCGTTCTTCATGCAGGATGCAAGACAAGGAATTTAAATTACACTAATTGATATGCACAGATGGAAAATGCCCTAAGTAGATAGTTCTATTAGCGGAAGAAATGATATAAAAATTTAGCTAATGTTGAACGATATATATATATTGCGTATACTTAGTGGGAGTGTGGCCTAAGAATTACGAGCACAATCAATGATAAATAAGCAAGCGTATATGTGCCTAAGTCCTACGCCACTCAAACCGGGTCCCAACCACACATAAGGGGTTGAAACAGACCCGACACACCACAAATAAGTTCAGTCTGAATTATTACAAGGGTTCAAAGAGAGGGACCCTGAGAATAATGTGGGAATTAAATCTAGACTAAGATCTCTCTCACAAAATATAAAATTCAATTCTTCGACCTTGCATATCCTTGATTAAATCCAAAATTATGCTCCCAGTAGTTTGTAAAGAGAGAAATTGCGGTTAGTAGCAGAAGTAAGAGAGAAATGCAAATGAAATGCAGAAGAAAAATGACCCAGAAATAATTTTCACAAAAATTAATTACAAAAAATGATTTAAAATATTAAAAATTCACCGTTCCCTGGCAACGATGCTATTTGATGAACGCGAAATCCGCCTCTTTAATAATTGATAATTGTAGTATAGGAGGCAGAAATCAGTCGATAAAAAGTCATAATCTTTGAATGTTGTGGAGTATTTATACTTGGCAAGTCTACCAATGTCGAACATAGGGAACGATGATTTTAGTTGCATGATTTTAAATTAAATTAAATAATTTATTAATGTTTGATTAGTATCTGTGTTGGGACAATATACAATCTAATGAAGATGCGAATAAATAAACATAGACAATAGTTTAGCACAGATCTGAGACTAAGATTTTTAATCCAAATAATTTTAATCAATAAACCCTCGAAATTGATTCACAGATCAAAAGAATGTTCATCCAGGAGATCTAATCAGAATGTCAATAAATAATCTAATAAGTTCAGGGATCTGTTGAAATTTTTGTAAGATCTTAATTTCCCTGTAAATTATTCCTCAAGCGATAGTCATTATCTTCAAAAAATATAAGGGAAATAATTTCTCAATCTTCCTTTTTGAAGCTCCTGCACAGATTAAACCCTCAATAAATAATTATGAAATAATGCATAAGGATTATTTTCACAAACTTTTCTCAATAAAGTCCCTGCATAAACATCATCAATTCCTCTATTTAATATAACGCGACTATGTCAATTTGTAGCCTGGATAAATCAAAATTCTTCTCAAATAATAATCATACTGAAACAACCTCAAATCTGACCAGAATTTAAGCAACGTGATGGAGAATGAAAAGAGCTTAAAAATGATATATTATATTCTAAAAATAGAGTTTGGATGAGAAAGATATATTAAAATGAAATTGTAGGAATTAACTGTAAATGAAATAAAGTTTTTTTCTTTCAAAGAGGTCCCTGAAAGGGCTTATCTGTAATTTAGAAAGTCGGAGGGACTCCTCAGTAATTTACCCCTGGTGGGGGTATATTTGCAATTTTTGAAACTGGTGGGGGCCTTGATGCAATTTGCCCCCAGCGCATGTGCATCGCATGTGCGCCTGGAGGCTCGGTTGGTGAGGTTGTGGCTCAGTGAGGCCGAGCCTGTGGTTCGATCCCGATCTGAGGTTCGGAGCTCTGAACCAGAGGCTCGGTCGACGAGGCTGTGTTTCGGAGGTTCGGGGAATCGAGGCTGAGGCTCAAGGCTCGGGGCTCCACGTGGTGGCTCGTGGTGGTTCGGGTTGCCCGAGCCTCCCGATGTGGAGGGATAGGTCGGCGGAACACGTGGCGGCTCTTGGGCCGTTGGATCATGGGCTGATGCCCTGATCCAACAGTGGCTGGACGGGGGTTTCGACTCGACGGAGGCGAGGGATGAAAACAACGGAGACGAGGCAGCGTAAGCTGGAATGCAGCTGGAGAGGAAGCCCTGCTGCAAAAAAGGCACTCGAGCTTGGCTGACACACGACCGAGCGACTGTAATACTGAGGTGATGAGGGCTGAGCCGCTCGATGTCTTCCTCCTCCGTCAACACACGACTGGAGGTGGAGCACTGAGGCGGTGCGAGGCTCCAAGGCGAAAGTCGTTCGAGCCGATTGTAGAGGGCGTATGGAGAGGTGGACTCCTCTTTGGTGTCCCGTGGTGTCGAGGAGTGGCGGAGGCAACATGCGAAGTGGGCGAGGAAGCAAAGCGGGGGGGGGGGGGGATGGTGCTGATGGAGGTCGACGATGAAGGAGGTTGGAAGTGGGGGTTCACCTGGAGGGAGGAAGGAGCGGGGCGCCGGCCTATGCGAGGCCGGCGGCAGAGGTGTGCGATGCGGAGGTAAGAGAGATAGATAGAGAGAGAGAAGGAGAGGAATTACCTGGGAAGGATGCAGTGCTCGATGACCACTCGACCGGAGCCAGAAAAGAGCTCGAAGGAGGGGCTTTGCAACAAGGCATAGGCCTTGGATCACGCCATGCAGAGAAGGTACACCGGAGCTGTCACCAACCGGATTGGGCTTCTATTCTAGTGATTGGCAGATGGGCTTAGAGGAGGCTGGAGGTGAGGCCTTTATAGGGGGCGCGTCGACGGGCGTTATGAGAGGATGAGGAGACGGACGACTGGAAGGCGTGGAGGTGGGCGACGACCGTTACATGCAAGGCGGAGGTGGCGAGGCGCAGCTGGCGGGGCTGTTGATCAAGCCTGTAACGGTTGGGAAGAAGAAGAAGAGGGTCACGTGCTAGGCACATGACCTGAGAAAAGAGAGGTAAGAGAGATATGAGGTGGGCTGACATGTGGCAAGCCAAGAGGCTGCCACGTGTCACCCCAAAAAATTTCAAAAGAGAAAGAAAATAGAAAAGAAATAAGAAGAGATCTCGGATCGAAAATTTTCCTTAACAGAAGTTGTTTGTCTCGATGAGATCTACAACTTTTATGAGGGACCCGGAAGCAAAAGAGGTCATTTGTGAGAAGTGGTATTTTTAGTGATTCTCCATGTGTGTTGAAAATCGACTTTTTGGAGTTTCGTAATTTTTTGGTAGTTTTAAAGAGGATAAAAATCTAAAAAATATAATAAAATATAAGAAAATTATTTACACACTAATATGATTTTTTTGGATTTTTAATAAATAAGAAAATAGGAAAAATATAATAAAAGTATAAACACACAATTTATGTACAGACTCACAACAGACACTTAGACTCAATCAATTTCTTTGATTTCAGTTTTAATATGGATTCGGATTATTATGTCTCTTAATAAAACATTCATCAAAGAACACAAATGAAGAAGAAATAAAATTAAAAGGGTTAATTATGTACATAAAAACTCAGGTCAAAAATAGCAAAAAGTTAAAAATGTGCAAAAGAGCCCCCAAACCCAACTTTCACATATGAGCTCTGAATTTTACGAAATTGATCGTGTTAGAAGGTATTTGAAAATGTAGTACTTTAAAATAAGTAGACCGAAATCAGACATTGTATGAGGGAGATATGCTCGTTTTAGTCTGTCAGATGTGAAATCAGACTTTGGGATTATTTGACACCTATTTGAGTTGATAATTTTTTTATATTTTTTATTTAATAATGTTAGTAATATCTACACAATGGAGTGATTTGGGTCAATCGGAGTTAGGATGAATTAACTAAAAATATGAGAAATTAGCGACTTTTTAGGTTAATTCACACTTGGAATTTTTAATGCAATTATGCATAATGAAATGCAAATATTATTTACATATGTATGAATGCTAATTATGCTCTACTGATGATTAAATGCATGTGAATTTTGGGGGAACAGAGCCTAATTGACCTATTTTAGCATGATGAATACGGGATTCATCAATCATCACCCTTCATGTCTTGTAACTAGACGGAGTGCTTCATTTTATTGCTCATCTTGGGTACGTCTAGCTAGGATGGTCTGAAGGATATAATCTTTGCTCTCATAATGATCATCATGGCTCTTCTTAGAATGCCTGACGGGTATCATTTTTGTTCTCATCATCATCATGGCTTTTCTTAGGATGGCTTGAACGGTGTCATTTTCCTCACTTTTAGAATTAAAAGATTTGAATTAGTGTCATTTGAAGATGAATGCTTAGTTCACTGAGGTGAAGGTCATCCTCGATAAGGAAAGAGGAAAGGAAGAGATTGATCTGGGTTAGACCAAAGCCTAGATGTGACTTACTGAACCTGGACTCAAGAAGAGGTTCATCATGAGTCTAGTGAGGAACGGGAAGAGAGTCATCTTGGACTTTGGAAGATGTGAGATTTAGATATTTCAAGGAGAGGCTCACAAAGTTTGAATAAATATCTCTTTGAATTTCCATCTTTGATCTCAATAGGAAAGTGAAAGGAGCACAAAAGTGGATTAAAAATATCCGCAGAAGGCATGAATAGTACGACATATGAACACAAACAATATAATACGCAATTCAATCCCAATTTCACCAACTCAACACAATGATGGTCGCAAGGGTGTAACTGTTATCTTCTCAATTTATTTTTTGTGGCAATACAATTTTCTTTAATCATGCACACAATGTAATTCACTAAATGCCCAGAATACAACTTCTACTAGATCCCAATCATACAAGCAAGCGATTGTGGTAGGGGTAGAGGAATGGGGTAGGGGAT